>CM016562.1:6742735-6939143 GCA_003412495.2 Echium plantagineum | reverse complement strand
AATATGGACCTATATATATAAAAACCTAGGATAAATGGACATGAATCAATCGTGCCAAACCTTTTCGCACCGTTTGACTTGTTTTACAAATATCAATTTTTGAGGTTTGGCCTTCGAGTCAAGCCATTTCGAGCCAAATATGCCAAGACTTTTCGAATTTTGATGTTTGTTGACAGTCGTAGACGTGATTCTCTCGCTTGTGCCCCATTAACTACTCACCTGACAGACCAACAGTAGTCAAACTGAGTCAAATCTTAAACCTCATACGATTTTTAACGTTACTTCTATTCCAACGGGCAAAACATGCAAATTTCTCGATATCCCAAATCATTGTCCTATTCCAGAACTCCCCCCCCCCCCAGATTAATTATGTTAACGGCTAGTTTGTTACACCCCCACCCCACCCTACCCTATAAATATACCCTGCACTAGGTGAGGTTCATCACTTCACTCTCTTGTCTCACAATTGTCTGTTTTCCACCAAAAGCTCAGTGTATTCAGTCTTGTACAAAGCTGCATTTCTTCATCTTTCAATTATTTTTATATAAATTGAATCCAATTTAATCAATAAAATGGCTGCTACTTTCACTAGAACTTTTGTTGTATCTTCAGTGGTGGTTCTTCTCAGTCTTGTGAGCTTCTCTGAAGGAAGAGACCACTTGATTGGAGGCAAAACAGATTCTTGGCAAATGCCATCTTCGAAATCCAGTGATTCATTCAACAGATGGTCTTCAAAAACAAGATTCCTCATTGGAGATTCACTTGGTACACATTTTTCCTTCAAAGTTCCAGTCTTTATTCATAAATCTATCAACCCTTTTGAAGAATCAAACTAATTATTTAAATTGTTTGAACTTTTTATAGTTTTGCACTCCCCTTATCCCACTTAGACTGGAGTCTCACGTTGATGTTAATGTTCGGGTTTTTCTTTCCTTTTTTGCAGTGTGGAAATATGATGGATCAAAGGACTCTGTTCTACAAGTGAACAAGAAGGATTACGTGACTTGCAACACAACAAGTCCAATAGCAGTCCACAATGATGGAAACACGGTGGTGGAGCTTGATCGTTCAGGTGCTTACTACTTCATCAGTGGAGCTGAAGGACATTGTGAGAAAGGACAGAAGATTATTGTTGTTGTGTTGTCTGAGAAACATTCAAGGAGGTTTATGGGTGTTTCTCCAGCTCCTTCTCCTTATGGAGATGGTGAAGCTGTGGCTCCTACTAGTGATGCTCATAGTTTGTTTAAGGGTAGTTTGGTTGCATCTTTTGGTTTTGGTGTCTTAAGCTTTCTTGTGATGATGTAAACTGAAAGAGTAGGACAATCTGGGGGGTGGATTTGTTTGTTTGTTTGTGATTTTGACATCACTTATTATTTAATGAAATTTATTTATTTTATTGTTTATTACATTCTTCCCTTTTCAAGTTTCACATATATTGAAAGACTAATCACATATATATTGTTTTAAAATAATCATATAGTATTGAAACAACAAAATCTTAGAAGCAAACTTGAGAAGGGGAGGGGGGGGGTGTGGAGTGGGGGAAGTACACACAGGTAGGGAGCATGAAACTCAAGAAGGGGGAGCACGAAACTCAAGAAGAAACATAGATAGACTATCCCAATAAGGGGGGAAGTGGAGTGAGGAGAGGGGATGGGAGCTGGGGGGCAGAGAGGCTTCAGAAGAATAGATCAAATAGAGTGGACAGGAAAGGAAGGGAGAAGGGGCGAGAGTGGGGAGGGAAGGGGGGTGTGGGGAGAAAGAAGGACGGGGGAAAATTCAACTTCTCGAGAAGGCAGGAGGGGAGGAAAGATTCAACTTCTCTACAAGGGGAAAAACACAGATATCCGAATAAGGGAAAGTGATATATGCGTTGGAGAGCAACAAACTCTGGGCTAACAACAAACTCTGGGCTGAACCTACGGTAGACATTAATGATTTAGAATAAAAGTGGTATATGCAAATCCTTAGATTTTGTTAAACCTGTATATGTATGGTGTTTATGGCTTCTGTTAGTAACTAAATCCTTCGATCATATGTATGTGGAAGCAAAACATTCAACATTCAACATACAGCATAAGTTGCATTCAAAACCAATGTCAATTATCTGTCCGACAATAAAGAAAGGAAAAAACAAGTAGACAAACCTCCTTCAATGTAGAACAGGCCGATTAAGCATATACTTCCCTAACTACAAGTTCTTCTAATTGGAAAGAACGGAAAATTCTACAAATCTCTACTTCTCTTTTGGAGAATAGGTAGGAAGGGAACCGCCAAACATCAACCTCACCTGAAGGTGCCCCATTCATAAAAACGCTCCTTGCGTCGGAAACAATGGTACACTATAACCATGTGATCCTACAAATCATAGTGAGAGCATCACATCAACATCCTCATTGACCAAATTACATATCAAAGAACTACAATATAGACAGAATCAAAGAAATGACATGAGTACGGATGCAAGATAAGTAACTACAATATATACAATATCCTCCAGGTGCAAGCAATGCGAAAAGATAACGTGAAAGAATATGGTGTTGTTTATGCGTAATAATCATAACCAGCCTTCAAAAGGAAACTCCCCGAGCAAACATTTGATGTTTAGATCTTTTTTGTTCTTCGATTCAATATATATCTAAGCACTGAGCCCTACGCTTTATATCATGCATCTATGACTCTGTGGAGTTGTGCGCCAGGTTAAGCCAAAATCATATAATCATACACTAAGTATAGCCATGCAGTGCTTGAGGCTGCAGTACTCTCATTGCAGTAAAAGTTATCCTGCTGTAGACTAGTCTATGGTTTCCTGATCGCGATTCAAATAATTTAGCCTGCTTGAGAAGACCGATCACAACTTGTGCTACGTTTATAGTTTTTTGTTGTTTATTCCTAAAGCTCTAGAACTAAAAGATGGACTCGCTAATTTCCATTTACAAAAATAAGCTATAGAGAGTGACTTCATCAATCTTTGCTGACCTCTTCACAACTAGAGCATCTCACACATTTCAATAGCATCTGTATTGCGTCAATAACTCTGAAGATTATCAATGTAAGACTAGGATATAATAGTAAGAAAAGGAAACAAATGAAAGACACTGTAAGTTATATAATTTTAGATAAACTGTTACTCAAATACATTCATACTTCCCCAAGGTCCAAGACATGGAAAAGTTAACAGCGGTCAAGACCATCCACATTTACCCTGCACCTCCTCAAGCCACAACCCCAAGAACACAAGACTGTTATGTAACAAACGAAGGTTACCCAACCCGGTTACCGTGTCATGTCCCAGAAGTTATTTAAAACATCAGATCATGTAAATCCCAGTTGTTAAGCCAACTAAATCTCTTGTACAGTAGTTATGACTCAACAGATTTAGTTACTAACAGAAGCCAATAAAACACCATAAAGATATCGCTCGGAAAAAAAGATATAGGAAATCTGATATGTTAACTAAAAGCAATAACATATGTACATGTTTAACAAAATTCAAGGATATAATGTATGTACCATAGGTTCAGCCCAGAGTTTGTTGTTCTTCATCTGAATCATCGATTCGTATAGGTCCCAATATACCACTTTTATTCTCGTTAAAAAGCTCCTTAGCAGCTTTTTCAAGAAATTCCTGTGCAGCAGATTTAATGGATTGTTTAGCTGTTGTCTGAAATTTTCTCTTTTTGTGGCTGCTATTCTCCTTATACTTGATATTTGGGGATTTTCCCCGACTGATTTCCCTCATGCTTCTCTTCTGCTCTGCAGAATTAATCAACTCCTTAAATCAACAATTAATGGGATAAGAGAGGCCTAAGAAGAAACTGATTACATACCCTGGGTAAGATCTGGCAGGGAATGCTCAATAAATCGGGTTGCAGCCTGGGAATTTATGGTCACAGAAGGTCGCAGGGGAGCTGCAATAAGAAATACAATAATCAACAAACTGAAGTTATCATAAGAGGGTTCACTTGCCCTAAACCACGATGAGTTCTGAAACGAAGTAACTTATGTCTTTGTCATGTCTAACTGTCCAAGAAACACCATGTATGGCAGATATAGTATGGGCAATTTTCACTAATATCATATCCAACACTTAACAGATAATAATGCTAGGTGAAGATGCAGTACAAACTTATACAATCAACAAAATTGTTTCCTCTTTGATGGGAAAAGAATATTAGCTCCGAAGCTTTGTTCAGGCTTAAGGAAAGAGATGAACGTTTATAGTCATGAATAGAACCTAGAACATGTTCTACTAAATATTCTTCACGGATTTCACAAACAGAATAAAAGGATGTACCTTTACTCAAGTCAATAGCACGTTGCAATTTCTCTTGGTACAAGTTCAGCCTCTCCTAAAGTAAATCACCAAGAGTAACACGAGATAATTAAGAGTAAAAGTGTATTCAAAATCATGAAAAACGACATATGAAAATCTACTTATTGATATCAAGACATGACAAATTTGAATCAGACATCCATAATCAATTGGTTCGAGTTGATTTACATAATTCAGAACTTATAAATTCAAGTTGAATGAAACTATTATTCATATCAATTCACATTTCAAATTTATGTAAGCTTGGCATTAAAGTAGACATTTCCTAAAGTTGAAACAGAATCAATCACTAAACCGATAGATACCGCAAGGCACAAGCATGGAAAGACAACTATATATGGTTAGAAGAACTTACAATCTCTGATTTAACTGGGTGTTCGTCTATATCCACCCCTTTGCACCTCAGCCTCACTGCAAAGAGAAACAGCAGATATGGAAATTAAGCACCATCTTGCAACAGAACATCAACTTGCCCAGTGCCTCTAAGGAGTAAACATTGTCCAACTAGGTAGCGTCGGCTATACGAATATTCATGATAGGGTTTCGACAAAGTTTTTCGTTTGCTTCGGGCCCTAACACAACCCTCCTCATATTCGGACTTGGGACGGGGAAAGTTACAACCGGCAGAGAACACCCCTCCTTCATCGGACTTGGGACCAACAATTTTATACAAAATAACACATGCCCATAAAATTACATCCACTTCCTGATATAACAGCAAGTTAGTGGCAATATAACAGACACTTAGACCTTCATAATCTCATTAAAAGAGTAATCTTTCAACAAAAATAAAACATCAGAACAAGATTAACTATTTCCACAACCAATTAAACCCAACACCTTGAAATTAAACAGAAATCATTACAATACGAAAAAGGGGTCCATTAAAAATCCTATATTTATCAAGAAAAGGGAATGAATCGAAATCATACCAGCAAACACAGTTGTGGTAGCCTTAGCAAGCACAAGCAAAGCTTTAGCCCTTTCAAGAGGCTCCAATTTAGCAAGAATTTGAGGGTCAGAACAAAGAGGAAGAAATTCATCAAAATGGGATTTTAGTTCAACCATGTTGCTTGCTGTTCTAGTTACTGCATCCATTACTGATTCTGGAATAATACCATCTCCACTGGTTCTACTACTCTTGCTTTTCTCAGCCATTATTGTTTGATTTGTTTGTCAGAAAATTCAAGAATCTTTTTTGGGTTGTTCTTGAGCAAGTAGTCGTAGGTTTAAGGTTGTAGTGAGGAGTGTTTGCCAGGTAGTTTGCAGGCGGCAACCGTGTGGTGGGTATTGTGGGAATCTTAGTGCCGGATTTTGTTCGGTAAGGGTAAAACTTAAAATTTAATTTAGTTGATGATTTAGTAAGTAAATGATATAGACAATTATTTGGTATAATTTAATAATTTTATTTATCAGGATGAAATACAACTAAAATTCTATAAATTTGGATCGCTTATACTATATCTCAAATATAAAATTAGAACTCGAACGAGGTGACTTACAAAATTTGGTTCACCATTATTCAATCAGAACATATGTAAGTAATGAAGAGTAATTGAATTTGATCAATATAATAAATGTCTATAAATAAAATTTGTATCATAATTTATCAGCCAATATAAAATAAGGTGAAATATAACTAAAAATATAATTTATTTATGTTCAAGCCACTTTAACATGGCGTACATAAATTTTATTTCAAACCAACCTAATTTAACCGACAATTATTGAACATATCCTATACTCCAATTGATGTATCAACACTGACATATCAATCATATTTCAAAATTTAGGGCACATAATGTGCAATTTGTAATTATAAACTCACATGTATATGAGATAAATGGTGTAAACATTCCAAAATTTAGAAGTCGTCACAACATCAATTTTTTTTAATTACAACACATACAAGTGTTATTAAGTGTGATAAAAAAACAAACAATATAGGTAAAAAATATACTTCAAAAACACGTATTGTACAATGCACATGACGTTAACGCACAGAAGTTTGGTGTTGTTTTAATCAATGAGAAATGTCAAATAAACCATACCGTTCACTAAAATACCCAATAAACCTTATACCGTTTGTCTTAGAAATAGAATGGACAAATTAATGCCCACGGGGCATAGCTCAAATAGTAAGGGGCTTCACTATAAGAGTGTGCTTCTCCACAAGTGTGTGGGTTCGATCCACGGCAGGTGCATGAGTAACTTTGCATTTGCTCAAGGGAGGATCTCTTTGTGGGTGGTTACCCAGCCTCTCTAAACACTCCTGAGGTGGAGTACCGAGCCGCTAGAGGCACATCCCGGATTCACCTCCTTTGTTGGACGATGGGCTAGTCAAGTGGGGACGCCTTAAATGAGCGTATCATTTAAAAAGAATGGACAAATTAATAAGAAGTAAATGAGAGGATGCAATACTGCGAGATAATTATCCCAAAATTGAGAGGCCTGATAAATAATAAAAAAATAGAAAACCAAACAAAATAAAACAAAAAAAGATATTTTCCCTCTGCTTTTGTTGCTTCACAAGATATGGTAACATCTCTACATCAATAGAACACTCAGAGCTTTCTCTCATGCAATGCTTCTGTAAGTTGTCCATGTTCTTACTAAATCCTGCACAATATTTTGATTGAATTTTCATGAATGGCCATGATTATACTTGACTCGTCAAGAATTTGTTGCACTAACTACAATTTCATATCTCTCAAAGATACTAGCAAACCATCAATATTGAGATGTAATGGTCCTATTTCAAGATTAAAGTTCGGAACTTTTGAGGGTTTTAATCAAGAATCTGTGTTAATATGGAGAAAAATAAAGAAAAGGAGGAATCTTTGTGGGTTACTTGTGAAAAGCTCAAATGGGGTTATGGAATTTGGTGGGAATTATAAGAAAGGTATGTCTGCAGATGAAATTCTTGGAGTCTTGAAGTCATTTCCTGATACTAGTCAAGCTTTTTCTTACTTTAAGTCTATTGCTAAGCAGAAATATGTGGTGCATAATACTCAGACTTGTACTTATATGCTTGAACTTTTGAGGGCAGATGGTAGAATTAGTGATATGGTTGTGGTGTTTGATATAATGCAAAAACAGATTATATATAGGAGTTTGAATACTTATTTGAGTATATTCAAGGGGTTATATATTGGGGGAGGGATACGGCAAGCGCCACTCGCCCTTGAAAGGATGAAGGAAGCAGGGTTTATGTTGAATGCATATTCATATAATGGGTTGATACATTTGATTCTTCAAGCGGGGTTCTGTAGGGAGGCATTCGAAGTATATAGAAGAATGGTTTCGGAAGGTCTTAAGCCAAGTCTCAAGACTTTCTCTGCGCTAATGGTAGCAAAGGGTAAGAGGAGGGACACTGACACAGTATTGACATTGCTAAAAGAGATGGAAAGTTTGGGGTTGAGGCCTAATGTTTACACATTTACAATTTGTATCAGAGTGCTTGGCAGAGCTGGAAAGATTGATGAGGCTTATGGTTTATTGAAAAGGATGGAAAGTGCTGGTTGTTCACCTGATGTTGTGACTTATACAGTCCTCATTGATGCTCTATGTAATGCTGGGAAGCTTGATATTGCAAAAGAAGTATTTGTAAAGATGAAAACTGGAAGCCAAAAGCCCGATAGAGTAACTTACATCACCTTATTAGACAAATATGGCGACCATGGAGACTTGGACTCAATGAAAGAGGTTTGGAATGCGATGGAAGCAGATGGTTACGCTGCTGATGTTGTGACTTTCACTATTATCGTAAATGCTTTATGCAAATTGGGGAAGGTCAAAGAAGCATTTGCAACATTAGATTCCATGAGGGATAAAGGTATCTTCCCCAATATTCATACTTACAATTCATTGATACGTGGCCTTCTAAGAGAAAGTAGATTGGATGAAGCATATCAAGTATTTGAGAGCATGGAATCTTTTGGTGTTAAAAGTACTGCATTTACATACATCCTGTTCATTGATTACTATGGAAAAGCAGGAGAACCTGATAATGCCCTCAAAATGTTTCAGAAAATGACTGCTCGTGGAATTGTTCCTGATGTTGTTGCCTGTAATGCATCTCTATACAGTCTTGCCCAGTCAGGCAGGCTTAGTGAGGCCAAAGTCATTTTCAATGGGCTTAGAAGGAGTGGAATTGTTCCAGATTCGATTACCTATAATATGATGATGAAGTGCTATAGTACATCAGGTAAAATTGATGAAGCTATGCAGTTACTTCCAGAGATGATTGGCAGTGGTTGTGATCTTGATGTAATGGTTATCAATACTCTTATTGATGCACTTAATAAAAATGGTAGAACAAATGAGGCATGGTCAATGTTTGATAGAATGAAAGAAATGAAACTTACCCCTTCAGTAGTGACATATAACACATTGTTAGCTGGGTTAGGTAAGGAGAGTCGATTTGAAGAGGCTATGGAGTTATTGGGGCGCATGAAGGCGGATGGTTGCTCCCCAAATACAATTTCATATAACTCAGTCATAGATTGTCTTTGCAAAAATAGTAAGGTTGATGCAGCATTGGATATGCTTTATGAGATGATAGAACTGAATTGCTTTCCTGATGTTTTCACATATAACATTATCATTTATGGATTAGCAAAAAATGACAGAGTTTATGAAGCTTTTTGGTTCTTCCACCAGATGAGAAAAGTACTGCTGCCTGATAGCATTACACTGTACACTCTCATTCCTTGTATGGTCAAAAGTGGTTCTATTGATGATGCTCTTGCTATTCTTCACAATTTATATCATCAGCTTAGAAAACTCTCCGACAGATCATTCTGGGCAAATTTGGTGGATAGTGTTCTACGTGAAGCAGATGTGGATTACTCTATCTCATTTGTGGAGAGATTAACATCTGATGGATTATGTAAAGATGACTCAATATTGGTGCCTGTTATCAAATCCTTATGCAGACAAAAGAAATCTCTCCAAGCATATGATGTTTTCACAAATTTTACCAAATCTCTTCAAGTTAAGGCAACCTTGCAGACATACTATCCTCTGATTGGTGGGCTCCTAGATGTACATCTTACAAAACTATCTTGGGATCTTTTTGAGGAAATGAAAAATGTTGGTTGTAATCCGGATGTATCAACCTATAATCTGTTCCTGGATGATCTTAGTAGGTCCAGAAATGTAGAAAGACTTATTGATCTATATGAAGAAATGCTCCGCAAAGGGTATCAGCCAGACACTGCAACTCACAACATACTGATATCTGGTCTTGTAAAATCTAACAATATAGAGAAAGCCATAAACTTGTATTATGACCTTATAAGTGGTGGCTTTTCTCCCACTCCTTGTACTTACGGTCCTATCCTAGATGGCCTTTTGAAGCTTAGAAAAATGGATGAAGCTAAGAGTTTCTTTCAAGAGATGATTAATTATGGATGCAGACCTAACTGTGCTATTTATAATATACTAATTAATGGGTTTGGCAAGTCTGGTGATGTAGAGACTGCGCGTGAGTTGTTTGACAGAATGGTGAAAGAGGGGCTACGACCAGATTTGAAATCTTATAGCATTCTTATTGATTGTCTCTCAATGGTGGGGAAGGTGGATGAGGCTATGGCATACTTCAAGGAACTGAAAACTGCTGGCCTTGATCCTGATGTGATCTTTTACAACCTTATGATTAATGGACTGGGGAGATCAGGGAAAATCCAAGAAGCAATGTCTATTTTCAATGAAATGCAGACCACAGGGACGAGTCCCAATCTTTACACATATAACTGTCTAATACTTCACCTTGGCATTGCCGGTAAGGTGGAGGAGGCAGTAAAGATGTATGACAGACTTCAAGAAATGGGTTTTGAACCTAATGCTTTTACTTTCAATGCCCTGATAAGAGGCCATAGCGTCTCAGGGAATGCAGACCACGCATATGCAGTCTATGAGAAGATGATGATTGGGGGATGTAGTCCCAATGGTGGGACATTTGCTCAGCTGCCTAACTGAAATCAGTTTTCTAAAATTTAAGAAGCCGACACAATTTGACATGGTAGCAGAGTGTGCAGACACCTAAAATTATGGGTTGCAAGGTAATTCGTTGATTCTTCCCGTTCTTAATGGATGTAATTCTTTGTTTTGTTAACCAGTCAACCTCAGTAGCATGGGTAGTATTAGCTGATTAGATCAAATTTGTGTCTCTACCGTTCCAAAGGGAATTAATACTCGGTTATATTTTGCTATTAGGTGATTGTGAACACGAGGTACATTTCATCCCCTAAGAGCAGGCATAGTCCAGAATGCTTCCTAATATTTTGTTGGAGCATGGAGAAAGTTACATAGATTCAACACATTCATATATACCCCTAGAAACAAAAGGAGCACCTTGGTTGTATACATCTCTTGTGTCTAAAGCTGTAGATATTCTATTTCTGTAAATTATCACTTGAGGCCCTCTGATGTAACACAATAGTTGTAGTTGGTAAATTCTGTAATGAGTTGTACTGCATTTTTTTTATATACTCCTCCGTCCCTAAATGATTGGTATATTTTGACTTTACATGGTCAAACTTTAAAACTTTGATCAATTACATCCTTGAAAATAGAATATGCAATATTATTTGTCATAATATAATTAAATAACAAGGTACTATGTGATGTCTTTTGATTATACTTTAAAATCTTGTAGGATTAAAATACTTTAATGATTTAAATTGATTTATTGAATTGAAGATTGAGAAAATTTGATTAAGAGAATTTTCGAATTGAAGATGGGATTTGAGGTTGTGTTAGAATCACTAATAACCTAAATTTTGTCGTGGCCATGTTTGATGTTTCAAACAAGGGTGGACACAATTCATACTAGCGTGGACACATTGCAAACAAGCGTGGACACGTTGTAGACAAGCGTGGACATGTTTCATACTAACGTGGGCATGCTGCAGACAAACATGGGCACGTTGCAGACAAACATGGCACGTTCCGTAGTCGCATGGGCACGTTGTAGACTACTGCTTGACCATTGTGACAAGCTCATGTCTTGTTATATTTCATATTATAGTTAATAATGTTGTCTAGCATCTAAATAAAAGTAAAAGATGCATTAGTATACTATTCTTTAAATAATAAAAATCATAAGTGTTACAAAACATATTATTCGCTCGTGTGATAAACTATTTTTTTAATATTGTCATAAAAGTTGTTTAATATTAAATAGCTTTTAGAACATATTATTGTAAACAGAAGATGCATTACTATATTATTCAGTAAATAGTAAAATCGTGTTTGTAACTATAAACTAACAAGATATTATTGAAAATAGAAGATACATTACTAGTGTATATTATCAAAAATCGAAGATGCAACATTATTCGTCATAATATTATCAAGTAACAAGGTAGTATGTGAATTCTTTTGATTATACTTTAAAATAGAAGATGCAATATTATATTATTGAAAATAGAAGACGCATTACTATATGTGAACTCTTTGAAGTTCAGGATAATCAGCGTGTAAAGCATCATAATAATGGTCAACGAAAATGTGAAACATTTTGAATCGAATATTAGGATCTAATATTGCACCAATTGCATATGACATGGTTATCGGCCACAACATGCTCGTCTTTTGATTTTACTTTAGAATCTTATAGGATGAATTTATTATCGATATCATGACAAAATCAATTTTTGGGAACAAATTCAAGAATTTTATACAATTTATAATCTAAAATAATATAATAATACATTGTATGCTTTTATCCATAGTTATCTAATACTCCCTCCGTTCTCTTTTACTTGTCTTTCTAGTCATGTGCACAATGATTAAGAAAAAATTAAAGATAGCCAAAAAGTACATTGGAAATGTAAAATGAAAATCAATTGATACTATATGATTGGTTGGTTGATAAATTTATAGTAAAAACTAATTTATAAAATGCATTGAAAATGTAAATTTGTATTTAATTATACTAGAAAGACAAGTATTTAAAAACAAAAACATGAAGCTAGAAAGACAAGTAAAAGAGAACGGAGGGAGTATTAAATAAGTTTTATAGTATAATTAAAGAATTTGTAGCATATAATAGAATTAGTTTGAAATATAGTGATGAATATTATTATATTAACAAGTTTTTTTTTATACAAAGTTTGATCAATTATAATAGAAATTCTAATATAGTGATAACTATTTAATAATATAACTATCTTATTAATAATAATACAAAAACTAACAAATTATTAATATGGCACAATGGTTAGTCTTAACCTCTTTCATCTTCGACCGAACAGGGGCCCACTAATCCCTTAACGGATGGGCCCGGGCCCAGTTCGTTAAAGGCTTTGGGCCCATCAAATATAGTACATGGGCCGCACGGTTCGTTTCTTAGTGGGCAGGGCTCGTCCGAGTTCGGTTCGTTAGACACCCCTACCTGCACCATTCGTCGTAGTTTTTCCCAATAAAGATCACAATACTAATGATATTCCTGGAATTATCACTAGAACTGAGATAAAAAGGAATATTATGATCGAGTTTCGGAAGATTTGGTGGTGTAATAGGGGACTATTCGACCACATTTGGTGGTGTAGGAGGGTGGTCGACCATAGTAAAGGCTGATAGAAGGAAAAGAAAGAGAAAAAATATATATTAATATGAAAGAGGGTTTAAGCCAACCGTAATAGCTCTGATCCCATGTAGAATATGAGCTCTTGAATATTATGTCTGACAAACTTTACATTATATATGTAAAAATCTAATCTATTGGGCTAAACAATATACAAGCTCAACATAGTTAATACACACTTAATAATATGCTAATAGTCAACCATAAACTTTCTTATCTTCTTATTGGGGAGTGTTGTAGAAACTGAAACAATCTGAAAAGGGAATCAAATCGGTCTTTTTGTCTGTCCGAAACAAAAGAAGACAACTAAAGAATAGGATAGTGTACAATAATAATCCAAGTTTGAAGTCTAAACTGAATAGTTAAAACTGAAGATTTACATTTACTAATGGTGGGAGCACGGTTCAAAGTTTCTTTTTCAAACATAGTTTCGAAATTATAAAATTAAGAAACGTTTCGGAAACATTTAAGAAACTTTGAACAAAGTTAAAAAATCGAGATAAGTTATATATGTTAAAAAATTTGAATAAAAATAATTATTATAATTATCTAACACGTTGAAAGTGTGAGTTATATGTTATATATATGAACTTTATATAAAATATTTACATCAACTAGTATTATTTGTAAAAATATCTAAAAAGTAGATCTAATGAACGAACAGACAATTATAATTATCTAACACGTTGAAAGTGTGAGTTATATGGTATATATATATGTATATTGCAAATTAGTTATTAATGAATTATATTAAAGCAATATAAGTTATATTTTCTCTTTCTTTAAATATATATTTTCGAGAATGAACTTTTTTTAGTTCCAACGTTTCTAATAAAAGTTGAAAACCTAAACTTATTTATGCGAAAGAAGTGATTTCGTAGTTATATTAACATTTCGTTTCCACAATTTTAAAAATGAAAATTTTTCGGATGTTTCGTATGACACGTTTAGAAATTTTAATCTAGGGGTGGGAGAGCCTTGCGAACACAGCGATTTTGTTGATCCAACTCATTGGTGTTCACTATGAGGTTCCAAGGGAATAACGTAAAACATGGATTAAGTTTCTATATAAAAAAAACAAAAATTTTAATGTAATTGACCATACCTAAAATTTTAATGCTAATTGTCCCCTTGGTCGTTCATCACATCAATGCTAGTTGACTTAAATCTTTTGTTGTACATCAACCCATACATCCCACCCGGAGTCCCACATACTACGTGAACAATCTCTATGTGCACAACTTGTTTTTCAAGACACGAATATGCTTTCATGTTCATGTGAGATATGTACATAATCAGCCGCGATATTTAAGTAGCAAGCTCCCTTGTTGGTGACAGTATTGACAACTTGCACTCTTGTCACAATTTATAAAGAAAATGGTGAAACTAAATACAATACCCAATATACAGTACCCCTTAACAAATTACCAAAAGTGTCCTTTAAATTCTCCAGAAGCAACTCTGATGCGTTTCATTTGCCAATTCTCCGGGTTTTTTTTCTCTTTCTCATTAAAACGATTATCATAATCTGCCTGAACAAATAAGAAATTCTTAAGAATTAAATTATCAATAATGTAACTAATCTCTTCATCAAAAATAACATCCAACTAAACAATGTATAACAAAATATAATTTCTCAAATGTAAATGATGAAATAATAAGAATGATGACGAAATTGAAATAGGAAACAACTGGACAATTAAAAAACACACAAAATGATATATTGATTTATCATATACTCAAGAATTGGTATCCTTTTTCTAATTGTAGAAAGGAGTTCAATCGTGGATTCATGATTTGAACCGAAAGTTGAAACCATTCTCACTTCGGCATATGAAATGAATGAGTGGGTGGTTTAGATTTTGAGATTAAAGGTAATATGAAGAAAGACTAGTCGATCTAACATTTAGAGCAACATCTGAAATTAATAAATATGGAGATTAAAATTTTGGGATGAAGGAACATAGAGAGAAATATGGGATTGTTTTGAATAAGTGAGAGAATGTGAAATGTAAAATGATCTTGAAATTTTTTATCCAGAAGATTCACGGGGTATTGTTGGAAAATGATGTGGGGTACTGTATTTAGAGTACCGTACATAGTATTTACGTAAAGTAAAAGACCAGTAATCTCTAGTAATGTCAAGCTAGTCATGAACATGACTCAACTCATTATCACCTATGCACTCGTAATGTTATATGGATTGCGTTATACTTCCTACGTTCCAAAATAGTTGACGTTCTAGCAATTTGCACATAGATTAAGAAAAATTAAAAGTAGTCAAAAAATACATTGAAAAAGTAGAAATACAATTATTTGGAACTATATTATTGGTTGGTGGCTAATTTCAATACAAAAAATAGTCAAAAAACTCATTGAGAATGTAAAAGTATAATTTTCAATATTAAAACGTCAACTACTTTGAGACAAAAAATTAGTGCCAAAGCGTCAACTATTTTTGGACGGAGGGAGTATTAAGAAAAGAAACCTAATAACTAGTGCTCCCTCCAATTCAAAATTTATGACGTTTTTTGTTTTTGCATGCCAACTTTGACCATCAATTACTTATTATTCTTTAGTCCAAAAAATATATAATTAATTCAATTTATAATTAAGAGTATTTTCATAAAAGTAAATTTTTTATAATATAACTAATTAGTAATTGTTGATCAAAGTTGGACACGTAAAAACGAAAAATACATATAATTTGAATTGGAAGAGTACTTACTATTAGTACTACTTTTGTAACGGGGACTCCAACCACTACTAATAGAGTGGGCACATGATAGACCTCCAATAATTAGGTTGCATTCGGTAGTTAGGAGTCGAAAAATGAAATTGAATAGGTGGGAATGGAAATTAGGTAAATGATCATCTCCATCCAAACTAAACTAAGGGGAAAGAATTGGAGCATGCATGTCTCCATCCTCCCCCTTCACATAATCCTTATCATGTTATCAGAATATCCTCTCCCCTACCTTCCTTCAACTACCCCTTTAGCTTGCCCATTACATGGAAATATATTATCACAAAAAGGAAAATAATAAAAGAAATTGAAAGCAAAGAAGAAACACACACTAGCTAAAGATGAAGGCCATAACAAATATGTCTTCTAATAATCTCCTTCAAATCCACACACATATTACTTACCATAAAGACCCCTCCCATTCCAAGGGAGTTTTATTTATTCTTCCCCCTTTCAAGGAAATATCAAAAAGAACAACATTTTTATAAGGTGGTTTTCATTATAATTGCCTGAATTATATATATTTTTGTGGTTAATTGAAAGATGAAGAAAAGAGGTGATGATAAACATTTCCAGCAACCAATTCTTGATAAATATCAAACACTTTTGAATGAGTTCTTGCAACTACAAAAGGTAAAACTATTTGTTTTAGTTATTTGATAGTTACTAAATACTACGTTATTATTTTTTGGTTTTATTTTTAGTTACTATGAAGAAAGGACAATTTTGTAATTGAGTATTAATTCGTTATTGCTCAATGTGTTGCAGGAGAATGTTAGTAAGAAGAGAAGGTTACTGATTGCAAATCAAAAGAGGGGCATTCTTCTGTCTCAAGTTAGGTAAATTACTTCTTTTCGAAAAAATTAATTTTATTGTGTTTTTTTATCTGTTAGAAAGAATATGATGTTATTATATTGTTTTACCAAATTGGAATATTTACTTAAAAGAAAGGATACTCAATAGGCTTTTTCTTGGTTAGTTCTCTGATTTTATCAAACATTTCAGATTCTTGAAGAGAAGGCTAAGGCATCTAAAGAGAAACCAATATCCTTCTGTTATCGACCAACCAAATCACATCGTCCACGACCAAAATACAAGATTGGATTCGGAAACAAGAACTGGCGAAGCTAATAAACACAATGATTCTACTCGAAAAATTACAACGAGTTCCAACTCGGTATGTATTTAACAAATAATTCATCTGATATGTTCGTCCGTTTTTATTTGAATATATTAAGTTACTTTTTTATCAAACGCTATTCGGATTTCTGAAATGTATGTAATGTTAATGTTTGTTTTATTCATCTACTTCAGATTCATGAAAGTGAGCAAATAAAGGAAGAAGATCAAATAATCAAGAAAGAAGACACAAATAAAGATGTCCCATAATTATTTATCTGATGCAGCAGACCAAATGGGTAAAAATAAGGATCAATCTATGCACAATCAAGATCCTGTGATCACTGATCACATACTCTGAATGTAAAAAAAGTTAAGATATAGATACCAGGAAAATTACTTCTGTTTCGGCGTTTGTTTTACCGGAACGGTTCCTGAAATTTCCTATACATTTATCTATGGAACCCAGAAAGTGTTGGCATTACATTATACATAGGTTCTCCTTTTTGGTTGAAAGTCCAAGAAAGAAATTTTGATAATGAAAACTGAAACCAGTTATAATTTGGGTGTAATTGTTGAAATTCCAAACACAATAATATGGGGTTTATATTTACAATCTTATGAACACAAGCACTATTAGAAGATAAAATTTGAGAAAAATGACATACAATGAACTGTACAAACAAACAAGGAAGAAGGGATGGAACTTTTAGAAGTTGGCATTGATTTTGAGACACCCTGTCAGCAATCTCCAATGACTATACATTTCAAGACTGTAAAATTGATGTCAACAATAGGAGGGAATGTAATGAAGCATCTCAAGAACACGGACCTCTTTAGCTCAGGCCAAAACCAGTTCTTGGGTATGGAACAGCTAAAAATCATCTTCTATCGACAATTAGCTTGTTCCACTCTCTTCTGCCGTTGAATCTTTCTCAGGATCTGCAGGAGTCGATGATTGCACATTTAACGGGGTCTCTGACTTGGCAAAGGGTTTCTTGAACTGAACCATGATCATGGTCATGTTGTCGCACCCTTCACCGCCTGAAGTAGTTGGGGCAAGGCACCTGTCCAGTACTTTCTCACAAACCACAGAGAGCTTGCTTTCCTTTAGAAGCATTGTTTGGAGTATCAGTAAGCAAAAATTAAAAGAATCAAAGAAGCACAAACATAATGTTTGTAGCGCCTATTTGATCATTTGGGCAATACTTATTTTATACATGAATGGCAAGCCAACACCATTAGGTAATATATTATATGTTCAATGTCTTATTCAGGTCAATAAAAGACTAAAATTTAATGTTTTAACAACATGGACGACAGGAAGAAGTTTGATCGCAACAACACTTGGTGTAATATGTCAAAAGTCAAAGCTCACCTTGTTCAATTGTTCGTGTATGAAATCTACAAGCTCCTGGCTAGACATACAATCCCTGGACAGAATCAAAGATAGATCGGTGTCAAAGTAAGTGTCACAGTATGCACTCTACTAGTCTAGACATTATATGCAAGACCAACTCGTATATGGTTGATCAGGGGTACATAATCGATGTGTTAAGGCATGTTCCTTCGTTCCGTATAAAACCGTCAAAACATGACCAACAACTGCGTAACAGAGTAAATCGCCATTTTCAGGATCTAGATATTTTTTTGTCTATGAGAATGATTTACATTGAACTTATATTTTGCTAAAATATATATTCAGTTCCTGTGAGGCACTTAATATGGTGAAGTTGAAATGCATAACATGCTTTTTTGGTTTAGAATCTCAAATAACTACTGTAATAAATAATTGAGGAACCAGACGTACCAAATACCATCACATGCCAAGACAATGAACTCGTCATCATCACATAGTTCAACCTGATCAGGGTAAGCAAATACATGGAATTTAAATCACAAATAGAGGAACGAGGAGAAAAACCATAGTTGAACATTAGCAGAATATAACAAAGGAAACAAGCTAATATGTTCATCCTTAGTTTATATGCATTTAGTATACCAATCTCCTCAGTGCAGATAATTATATCTAATGGATTGACTTTCCTGACAGAGAGGAGGCCCAAAGTGAAGCATTGATATTTTATTTTTTGATTTTCTAAGTGAATATATAATGTAACTACAAAAAAAGTGATCAAATATAGCTACAAGTGTTATGTTGAAATACTGGATGATGAGCATTTTCAAGGTGTATCACCTCTTTCAGGAAATCACTAATTATATCCTTATTTACAGTATATGTTTCACTTGAATCTTGATAAGTCATTTAATTGGTTTTTGCTGATGCGATGGAACTAAGTTGTAGGAAAGTGACATGTTCTTTGCAGCCCCTCCTGTATACAACCAAAGATGATTCATGCCCATCTCTGCGACTTGTTCATCTTTTTCTTCAAGTGAATACTAGTTTAAACCACTAGTGACACCGACATATGTAGATACTGAGGAGTTCTCCCTCCCGCTCAATTACTGCTTTAAGAACCCAAATTGAGCCCCCGGCCATTCCGTATCAACCAAAAATCAAATTTGCATACATAAATGATAGCTGTAGGATACTAGGATAATAATTCCACACTTACTTAGTTCCAATTTGATGGGAGTACATGTAAGTGAGTTTCACCCATTACAGAGAGATCTTAAGGCTTTTTCACTTCATTTTGAGCCAAAATTGCAACTAAGACTTCCAAATTAAAAAAAATAGTAATGATAGTACAAATATCAAAGAGATACGTACTGTATTTATATCAGGATTGGCAGTAACAATTTGCTTTTCAGCAGGTAAATCTTTATTCTGTTTAAATTCCATGTCACCTGCACCGTTAGAATTTAAAAAGTTATTGAGTATGTCACCAGAATACAACAGTGATGGTCCCCCCATCCCCTTGGACTTTCTCTTTATGATTCTTCCGTCAAGAATCTTAAGAACACCTCTTGCATCAATTGGCACTACAGCCCCGCTTTGCTAGAGGGGGAAGGTAGGGCAAGCGAAATGCACATGGCGATTGAGTACCTATTGCTCTTGACAAGTTCAGACTGCCATTTACACGTCCTGCATGGATAAAACCTCCACCCTTCATTATCCTCTCCCTCTCTATCTCAAGTTCAGGCTTGTGGTCCCTTGAAAGATTGTACGCCTGTCAAAAGAGAGCCATGCCATATTCATGTTTAATTAGTTGTGCCGATAGAGTACACTGGACAATAGTCATGCGAAATCCAGAAAATTAATTACAACACACAATGTAATAACAAGCGTGTAATGTTTTTTTTAAAACCAAACAGACTGATTTCTTATTTGATCCAAGATTAAGCTTGAATAGTGCTAGGTATATTACCTCGCCCTTCCTAGACATGACACAGCGAGAATCGCCTGCATTTGCAACAACAAGATGGTTCCCTCTTATCATTGTTACACAAGCAGTGCTCCCAGAAGTTGGCCCAGAGAAATTAGAATGAGGCCCCTGATATCAATATGAGCATTAATAAGCAAAATAAGAACCAAACAGTAGTACAATGAAAAGCACACTGGGCTGTGTATTGCCTGTAACATATACATCTGGAAGTAAGGGTACAGGACGGCGGGATACAATGCAGATCAACCCTACATTACAAAATCATTTCCGAGAACGTGTACACATAAGACACAAGATTATGTAATATATTTCCAAGGACCATGAAGGCCCAGTTTGAAGTAATATTTGTGAAGGATTTTGCCAAATTCATTTTTAAACTAATCACCAATTTACCAAAAAAGAAATAAAGTGAAATCCGAACAATGGTAAACCAGATAACTGAAGTGTAGTCATTAAGTCAACAGTTACAAATTATAATAGAAGGATTGAAGTACCTCTTCAAATGCCCAATTATCAGGCTGATCACTTCCCTTCCCAGTCTTTGACCAGATCAGGCCCTCAATAATTCCTGTGAACTTGTGCATTTTATCTCCCAACATCGCTAATTCTCTCCACCCTCTCTGCCCACACATCATTTCATCCATTCTACACCACACAAATAGGTCAGGATGGTAACGAATGCTTATTTAAAAACAATGCAACAAAAAGAAACTAAATTAGAGAACAACCCCTTCTTAAATTAGAAGTAACAGGCTCTCTTAGAAAGCGATATTGCTCATTTTATCGTGTAAATGAAACCAAAATTTGATAACAAATCTTCGTAACAAATTAAAAGGTTGTTTTCCTCAATTACTAACTAATAGAAATGTTTGTTGCGAGTAGGCCAAAAGTACACAAATATTCTAGCAATAACCATACTGAAATCATTTCACGAGTTTATCTCCAAACCAGGCATTAGGTCCTGACTAGTTACTTATATGTCAATATATTATTGCAGTTACAATGTTAAATATGCAAGACAGGGATCAGATATGATGAAGTAAACAACACAAACTTCAATCTAGTAACCTGAAAAAGGATTTCCGCAGTGAAGTTCCAATGTCACCAGTTGAGTATGTTTCTTGCTTGAGAACTTGTTGGTGAAGGAATTTGGCACAGAATTTTGCAACAACCTTGCCTTAGATCACGGAATAATTACAGGATACCAGTCATTTGAGGCAATATGTAACAATCAGATGTATTATCTACAAACTTGTCTGAGAGCCAACGAGTAATATAATAAAAAACTTTAAAAGCAACTCTATTCTTAATCCAAAGAGCAACTAGATTTCATGAGCTCAGAACATTAAACTCATTCGACCGCAAATCACTTCCCTTAGTAAATGCATTATTATATTTGGCTGTGAAGGATAGGCAATGATATTTTTACCAAAACATAAGAGTGAAGAGATACATGAAATTTCATCTGTTAGGATATAAAGCTTTTCTTACTGACCTCCATGACCATCATAAACCCCAAAAAAGGAAGTACACGCATCCAAATCGGGAATTGTTGCATGCTATTGGGCAGAGAAAATAGTAGGGATCAGTAATTTGGTGATATGGATAAGGATTATTGTAAAACCAGAAGAAAAAAATTAACATTAGACCACACTTTATCCACCCTTAACCACAAATTTACACAGTTAATTCTTTAAAAGTGACAGCAAGCACTAATAGGGACTATAGAAAAGTAAGACTGCATTGCTACACATATATTGCATTTCTACCAAGTGATAAACTTAACAGATTAATTTCTTGAAGAGTAAAGTATAAATATCAAGACATAATCTCAGGTCCATCAGCGTTATTTAAGAAAAAGTTCAATTGATTGGGACAAGATGATCGTAAGTCATAACAACTCCCTAGAGCACCTCATGTTCCTAGAAAACCATGACATATGAACAATGAGAATCCGATTCAACAGAAATTTTCAAGTTTGTCATATATTACTAGGACAGGAGACAGGACATAATGTATGCTTCACTGAAAAAAAGTAGTCGTTTAACATCTTGCTGCTAGCTTATTTACTACACCTGGCACCCCTGATAATTAGAATTCTACAAGATAGGATCCTCTACCTCCTTTATATGCCTTCTGCTACCTTCTGAAATTGATTCTACACCATGTATTATTGACATCACTGGCAGTTATGAACCCGACGTAGGATCTACAATTACGTATAGAAGGAAGCAGAATGGGAGGCATATAACGAGGTCGAGGGTCGTTGTCTATGTTCTACCTCCAAAGAGTGAACAACATGCAAGGACGTGATTAACGAAACCATTTGTAGGCAACCCAATTTTACCAATTACCCTGTCATTACATATCCTCTTTCATGCTTTAACTAATAAATATAGTAGATATTTGGTTTAGTGCTTACAGCATCTTCCATTGAGGCTCGCCACCCTTGCATGGAAGACATTCCATACCTAAGCCTACTATTCTCTCCATCGTCCGAAGACTTCTCCGTTTTTGGAGTGCTGAGGTATATACCCATTCCTTACAGCTGCAACCAAATGAACACAACTCAAAGATCACACCACTGATGCCAAACTCAATAAACAGATTGAGATATTTTAGCCCAAAGTATAAAGTACCCACTTCTTGATTTAAAGTTCATCATAACCTTGTACTTAACAATATAATATATGTATCTAATGAACCAATACTTTTCTGCTGTCATCAACCACGAGTACAGAGTGCTAATACTTTGTACACTAAGAACTGAATAAAAATACGAAACGGCTCCAAAATATTCTAAGCAAACAACAAGTACATGAAGCTGTAAAAAGGAAAAGAGAGTGGCATATAATTACTTATCAGAATTCCAATTTTATTTTTAGTCTAAAACTATATAACAATTTTATTAATTCAACTTAATTTTGATATAACTTGATTAGAGTACACACAGGTTGATCAATGAGGATTATTTGATTATAAAACAAGCAAATAATTCATCACATACAACATATCAACCAACAAGATGAAGCAACAAAATCAAGGAACTAGCAAAACCCACTAATCAAATCATATTCTTGAATGACCTAACATACAAAAAACTTACAAGAACAAAAGGGTATAATTGTTTTTTTCCAGTGTACTTACATATATGTTCAAATTGATAGTTGGGTATCTCTAAAGTAGTTGAACATAAATCAAGAAGAAGTTAAAACTGGCTATTTGTTGTAAAGATTGAATCTTTATCCCAGAAATGAAGAATCAAGAATCAAGAGAGGTTGAAAATGAAGATGAGAAATGATAAAACTCAAGTGTTTATTATTGGATTTTGATTAATATAAAAATAGAGAATGATGAATGAATCAATGATATCTTTTTGGAAATATTATAGTTAAAGACCGCTTGATTACAAGTAGCTCAATGTAGGTTTGACAAAGGAAGACTTCTAAATTTATCCGCTTTGTTTTTCAACGGACGTTATTTACTACTCAAATTTTGATCAATAATCTTTTTTGTTTATGGGTAAAAACAATATAGGAAACCAATTTTATAATAAAAAGTAATTGAATTGAATTTTTACTTTGTTATCTATTACATTGACAATATGGAAAATTTAAAAGATCATTGACTTTCACATGACTAATATTTTAAGAGGTGGTCAACAACATTATCAATTGCAATTAGGGTTAGTTGATGTAAAATATAAATGATGTACTAAATCATAAAATTTAATAAATTGATAGTACTTGAATTTCCATGTTAATTAACAAAAAAGTGTGGATTGATGATTGATCATCATTATACTTCCTAAATAGATGTATTTATATATGCCATCTTTAATTGATCAACACATCATCATAATAGTTGTATATACATATAATCATCATTGATCTAATGTTGTTCCACACTTATAGCCTATAGGACGTCAGTAAACTATTATAATTTATAAATATTTAATATAGACGTCCGAATACTTTTATTTTTCACTCATAAATTGATTTTTTTTTATCTTGAAATAAATAACAATATGATTATTAACATGCATTTTGTATACCGAAAATATTCATTAAACATCTAATATTAACTTTAAAACATTTGGTCAAATTCATTTTAATTTTTGCTTTTTTTGTCTCTCTTCGCTTCCTCCCTTTTTCTATTTCTCCGTGACTCATATATATTTTTTATACAAAATTTGAAAACTTGGATTATGAATATTGATTAGGCAGTAATAAATAATATAGACATGTGAATCATGTTAGATTCGCTTCAATATAAGTTTGAAATATCAATTTCTATATAACTTTTAATCGTATAAATATATTTATGTGTGTAAGTAATGTCTCTATAAACGTTAAAAGTCAAAACGAATCTTCATAATTTGACCGATATAGTATATTTTAGAAGCTAAAGAGTATTTTGGGCAACAATATGCATATATATCAGAATAACCTTGATGTAAAATGACTATTTTATTTTTAACTTAACTATCTCTATCATTATATATTTATAAATAATTAGATAAAATAGTTATTTGATACTAAAATTTTACTCCCTAGTATTCTGATGGGGTGTATAACAGGTGAGGAATATTTTGGACTCTTTATTACTCTCTCCGTTTTTAAAAGATTGTTATATTTTGACTTAATAAATTGATATTTTAAAATATATATGGGGACGAATCTAACAACATTCAACATCTTTTTTTTTTTTTCTTTTAACATTCAACATCTTTTAATGAGAATTATTGATCAAACTCTCTAAAATTTGATCACAAAATTCAAAATGTATCAATCTTTTAATGACGGGTAGTACAAGTTTACAAGCATAGTCTACGTGGTTGAGTGTCCTCCACTTTCCACTGAACATTTTTCCATTCTCCACGTGTATACCATCTTCACATTCTCCCACTATATATCGTTCATGTCCCACTTCTTTTTGCTGCATTTGTGTGTACTCCAATTTGTTCAAAATGGCTTTTTCTTCAGTTTTCTCAACACCCGTGTGTGGTTTAGCTCAAGTTAAGGTCAATTTAGTGAGCTTGAAATCTCCTCATACTATGGCTTTTCTTGCTTCACCAAACAAACCCACTTTTGGTTTCTCTAAATCATCTTTCTTGGAAAATGGGTTATGTTTCCCATCACCAAATATTTCTGGGTTTCTTATAAAGCCAAGATCTTTTAACTCAACTGTTAGTTCTAGAGCTGCCACTGACAAGACTCTGTATGATTTCACTGTTAAGGTACATGTTTGGTTGTCTTAATTTGTTTTTCTGAATTTTCTTGATTCATTTGAGGTGAATTTACTTGGTTAAAGAACTGTCTTTTGTAAATAATTTAGCCGTTAGATGGTTAAAGCTCAGCATCATATAAATGACCTCGTAGGCATTGTCATCTTCAATATAGGAATAGGATGGGATTGTGCCCACCCGGTTTTAGGGATCCAGAGGCTGGCTCGTGATACAATGTTAAGAGTGCATTAACAAACTAATTAGTATTGGTATCGTTATCATATAAATGATCTTGTGTGCTTTGATTTGTTCAATGTGGTTCTGGTCATCTTTCAATAATTACATACTCACTCTGTTCCAAAATAGTTGACGTCTAGCACTACTTTTTCAATGTAGTTTTTGACAACTTTTAATTTTTCTTTATCTATGTGCAAATAGCTAGAACGTCAACTATTTTGGTGGAACGGAGGTAGTACTGTGAAGAAAGCAATATTCTGCAATTCAATCTATTGAAGTTGTGTCTACAGAGATTTACATTGACATATATATATACATCGTATACCCTAGTTTTCCTAAGAAGAAGGTATAAGCCCAACTACTTAACGACTCACTAAATACTCGCTAAATACAATATACAGACTCGATACAGACTCGCTAATACCCTCAAGTTGGAGCGGGGAGAAACGACACACCCAACTTGCGAAGTAAGTAGAGAAACTTGGTCTTGCCAAGACCCTTGGTGAAGATATCCGCAAGTTGAACCTCCGTAGATACATGAGTAGTACGCAGAATCCCGTCTTGGATGGCATCGCGAACATAGTGACAGTCAATCTCAATATGTTTCGTCCGTTCGTGAAAGACCGGGTTCTGAGCAATGTGAATAGCTGCCTGGCTATCACAAAATAGAGTCATTGGGGCAGAATGAGATATGTCGAGATCAAGGAGAAGGCCCTTCAACCATTTCAATTCTGCCGTAACCGCAGCCATAGAGCGATACTCTGCTTCAGCAGAGGAGCGAGACACAGTGTGTTGTTTCTTGGTCTTCCAAGCAATAGGGGAACCACCCAAGAAGACAATCCACCCAGTAATCGATCGACGAGTGAGAGGGCACGCAGCCCAATCTGAATCACACCAACCAGTCAGAGATAAGTCGCAAGCGGAAGAGAGTAGGAGACCCTGGCCCGAGGTCCCTTTAAGATAACGAACCACACGGAGAGCAGCATCCCAGTGTTCCTGGCGAGGTTCCTTCATAAACTGAGCAAGAATATGAACAGTATAAGCTAAATCGGGACGTGTAAAGGCAAGATAGATCAAACGACCAACCAACCGTCGATAGCTCTCAGCATCCTGGAGTAGCGCCCCCGTAGCCAGGGAGAGACGATGATTCTGCTCAATGGGAGAAGTGCACGGCTTGGCTCCCAACAGTCCTGCCTCGGAGATAAGATCAAGAGTATACTTGTGTTGAGAAAGAAAAAGACCCTCCGGGCTGCGAGCAACTTCAACGCCTAAGAAATATTTCAAGGCCCCTAAATCTTTCATGTGAAAACACCGACCAAGATAAGATTTGAATTCCCCCAAGGCATGAGAATCATCTCCAGAGACAATCAGGTCGTCGACATATACAAGAACATACAGACGAAGTGAACCCCGCCGAAAAATGAACAAAGGATAGTCAGACTTGGATTGAGTGAAACCATACAACTTCAACGAAGCAGCCAACTTAGCAAACCAACATCGTGGAGCCTGTCGTAACCCATATAATGACTTCTGCAGACGACAAACCATACCTGGGCGATTGGCATGGAACCCCGGAGGAAGGCGCATATAAACCTCCTCAGACAGGTCACCGTGAAGAAATGCATTGTGTACATCCATTTGATGTAATTCCCACCCACGAGCAGCAGCAACAGTCAAGAAGGTGCGAACAGTCACCATCTTGGCAACAGGGGCAAATGTCTCGCGAAAATCAATGCCAGCAACTTGGTGATTCCCAAGAGCAACAAGACGAGCTTTCAATCGCTCAACAGACCCATCGGAATGATACTTTATCTTATACACCCACTTGCACCCGAGAGCCTTCTGACCTGGAGGTAAAGGTGCCATCACCCATGTGTCATTGGCCTCGAGAGCGGCTATGTCTTGTGCCATAGCCTCACGCCATCCAGGAATGGACATAACCTCTTTGAAATTTCGAGGTTCAATTCCAGTAACAACCGCTGCAAGAAAAGCTCGATGTGGCATAGAAAAGTTAGCACAGTGTACATAATGAGCTAATGGATAGGGGCTACCTGGAGACGGAGAAGGAGAAGAGGGACTCGGAGTGCGAACAGTGTGTGCGACGTAATCTTTTAGCAAAACTGAGGGATGTTTGGTGCGCATCCCACGACCCAGCTGTAACTCAGCATTTGAGACGCTAGAGGGGAGTGTTGAGGGAGTAGCTACGGTGCTGGACTGTTGCAGATGTGCTGCTGCCTCAGAGTGGACGACGTCAACAGCTGCTGCAGGAGAGTCGACGACAGGAGCAGCTGCAGAGGAGTTGACGACACCAACAACTGCGTCAGGGACAGTCCCTACGGCAGCATCCAGCGAGGGCGCATCAACATCGGCTGCTGCAGGAGAGTCGACGACAGGAGCAGCTGCAGAGGATATGTCAGAAGGCGCGAAATCGTCGTCCTCATCAGATCGTGGAGCTGCAAAATCATCATCCTCATCGACCAAGAGAGGAGCCACATCCTCAACAAGGGTAGTCGAAAGTGGTGTAGAAGAAGAGGACGTCAAAGGTGACTGTCCAAAGGGGAATTCTGCCTCATAAAATTTAACATCCCGAGACACAAACAACTCATCGGTCTCAAGGTCGTACACTTTCCAACCTTTTTGAGAGTTAGGATACCCCAGAAAAACACAACGCCGACTACGAGCAGCAAATTTATCACCTCGAGACCTGTGATTATGAGCAAAACACAAACATCCGAAAACCCGAAGATGATCAAGAGATGCGACTTTACCACACAAGACCTCATACGGCGTTTTGTTGCCCAAGATATGAGAGGGAGTCCTGTTAATTACATGAACGGCCCCAAGTATACATTCACCCCAGAATTTGAGAGGTAAGTCACCATCGAACATCAAGGCACGAGCCACGTTGAGGATGTGACGATGTTTGCGCTCTACCCTGCCATTTTGTTGGGGTGTCGCAACACAAGAAGTTTGAAATATTATACCCTCTGATGTAAAGTAATCTAGCAAAGGTTTAAATTCAGTACCATTGTCGCTTCGAACCATTTTGACAACAGAATTAAATTGGCGACCAACCATCGCAAGAAATGAGCAAAAAACTGTAAAAACATCAGATTTCGCATGTAATAAATAGACCCAAACGGCCCGAGAAAAATCGTCAACAATGGTAAGAAAATAACGAGCACCAGTAGAGGAGGGAAGTTTGTTAGGCCCCCATACATCACAATGCAATAATTCAAATATACGACTAGCTTTATGAGGACTAATAGGAAAACTATCACGAGATTGTTTTGCCTGATGACAAACAGTACATGCATGAGATAACTTCTTCTGAGATTGACTACGCTGAACAACGGGAACAGACTTGAGTACTCTATCTGAAGGATGACCAAGACGACGATGTCAGAGCTCGAATTCAGAAGTACCCGGAACTGTCACCGCACACACTGTAGGAATCCTTCGATAGTAATAGAGTCCCTCTTTCCGTTCACCGGCTCCAATCGGGGTCCCCGAGCGTTGGTCCTGAATAACACATAACTCGTGAGTGAAGCGAACGGAGCAATTGAGATCATCAGTTAACTGAGATACCGATAAAAGATTACAATGCAAATTTGAGACATATAAAACACGAGACAAGGTGAGGCCCCCAGGAAGACACACTCGGCCCTCCATGGTCGCAGTGGCTGTATGACCATCAGGTAACCCAATTGGACACGGAGCAATAGAGGGAGTCCCAGTCATACAAGTGGAATTTCCAGTAACGTGGTGCGATGCACCAGTATCAATAATCCAATCAATGGAAGAGTACTCACCAGAAAGTTTTTCATTGGGCTGATTACGAATCAAATTGAGTAGAACACGGACCTGATCAAGCTTTAAATCCGACAAAGAAGACTATATCATTATCATTACCTGCGTCTTCAAGCCCCACACCCGTGGCAACATCCGTAGCCCCGACCACAGCAACATTGGCACGTACATGAGAGGGATTGGGACGCACCTGAGGTGGTGCTGCACGACCAGTGGACGCAGGGGCTGCTCGAACAGGGCCCTTCCCACGCGGCTTCGAACGCTCCTCCCACCACTCCGGATAACCGTGAAGTTTGTAGCAAGAGGAGACCTCATGACCGAGCTGCCTACAGTGGGAACATTGAGGGCGAGGACGGTCTGATCGACCAAGAGGGCGTCCCTGGACAGCGAAAGCATGGACATCCGGGGCTTCAATCGGAGGTTTGGCAAGAGCTTTGGACTGCTCATCTTGACCCAAGGCGCTGAAAGCCTCATCCAGAGTAGGAGTAGGAACGCGAGAGAGGAGATTGGAACGAACAACGCCATACAATTCATCGTCGAGACCAACTAAAAATTGGTGAAATTTTTCCTCCTCGCGATCTGCCTGAAAACGAGCCACAATATTGCAGGTGCAATGTCCGCAAGAGCACTGATGAGGCGGTTTGAGCCTAGAAAGCTCATCAAACAAACAAGTCAGCTTGTTGTAATAATCCTCCAGAGGCATACCCTTGTGTTGTTTGCAACGGGTGATCTCGGCACGCAATTGTTGCAAGCGAGGGCCATTAGCAATAGTGAAGCGTTTCGCCAAATAGTCCCACAAAGATTTGGCGTCTTCAAAGTGTGGGATAGTCAATACCAATTTGGAATCGATGCTGCGCAAAATCCACGATACAAGCATCGAATTGACTGTCTCCCAATTCAGAAGATGGCGATTTGCCGTGGGCTTCGCAATTGTGCCATCAATAAACATGAACTTGCGACGAGCCTTCAATGAGGTGGTCATGTTTCGTGACCAATGAGAATAGTTATCTCGCTGGAGAATAACGTGGGTGATGAGATTGCCGGGTTGATCGCCGGAACCGAGAAAATAAGAGAAGTAGGATCAATGCGTCCTTCAACTTCGGCCATGGGGATTGTTTGTGAAAAAAAACGTGTGAAATTTTGCTAAGGGAGGATACCTAGGCTGCTAGGGCTCTGATAGCATGTGAAGAAAGCAATATTCTGCAATTCAATCTATTGAAGTTGTGTCTACAGAGATTTACATTGACATATATATATACATCGTATACCCTAGTTTTCCTAAGAAGAAGGTATAAGCCCAACTACTTAACGACTCGCTAAATACTCGCTAAATACAATATACAGACTCGATACAGACTCGCTAATAAGTACCTATTCGTTGTGAAGTAGTGGATACTTATGACTTATCTATTGTGGAGTAGTGAGTAGTTTTTGTACTTCATGTTGGGTCAATTCGGAAACACACTCTTTGTTGTCATGCTTAGGTAGGAGCCTCTTCCGTTTGGGCATGTTATTGAACTGTATTGTACCAAGTCACGGTATATTAAATGCTAGGGATTGTCTTTGATGCAGGATATTGATGGGAAAGATGTTTCCCTAAACAAATTTAAAGGCAAAGTTCTGCTAATCGTGAATGTAGCTTCACAATGGTATCCATTCTTCTATATCGGCCTATTTTCATGGAATTGTTTTTCTGGAGATGATACGTACATTGTAACTTCTAGCTATTCGCCATGAATTTGTTTTGTTGAGATGATACATTGTTGATTCTGCTTATTAGTTAGTAGGAATCTCCTCGTTTCAAGTGTAACTTAAGAATTTCTTAATTTGTTCAGTGGATTGACTACATCAAATTACTCGGAACTCTCTCACGTATATGAGAAGTACAAAACTCAAGGTGAGCTTCAATTTCGAGGCAATCGAAAATGCACTTAAATATCCTACAACTTGATATAATAGGAAGTGAAATTGCAAGCATATGTCTCGATGTCTTGAAGCTTATCAAAATGTAGGTGTTGTGTCGCACACTCCTTGTTAATATTTAGAATTTAGAGTGAAGCCGTATCCTAGTGTATGTGTATGGCAGTCTGGAACTCTTGAGCTTTGTGTTATGATAATAGTGACTTGCAATTGATTCGTTACTAATGTAACCTTACAACATCCCGGTTTCTTATATTGTTCTAAAATTCGCATGCCTTTTGCATACAATACAATATATTATCTTTCCAGGAACAGAGTTGTATTCACTTTCTTCAGAAGCAATTGTGATTGCATGTTTTATTCTGATGCAGGATTCGAAATATTAGCTTTCCCCTGTAATCAGTTTGGAGCACAGGAGCCAGGTTCCAATGAACAGATTAAGCAGTTCGCTTGTACTCGATTTAAAGCTGAATTCCCAATTTTTGACAAGGTATCACTTCAGATGTTGCTTTAATGCATATTGTGCAAAATCAAGAGTTAAGGACTAAAAGTGATCGTTTACAGGTTGATGTGAACGGCCCCAGCACAGCTCCTGTTTACCAATTTCTAAAATCAAATGCAGGAGGATTTCTAGGTGATATAATCAAGTGGAATTTTGAGAAGTTTCTTGTAGACAAAAATGGGAAAGTTATCGAGAGATATGCACCAACAACTTCACCTTTTCAAATAGAGGTATAACATCGTTGTCGTTTTTATTGTGTAACTTCTTCATATAGTCTCCCGAATTTGTTCTTTATAGGATAACTACGTCTTTTCATACTCGCTAGTAGCCACTAATGAAGTTCTGTATTTTACTGCTACAGAAGGACATACAGAAGCTTCTTGCTGCATGAACTGAGAAATCACACAGCAAATTGATCATGATGCTTGCCTGAGAGTTTTATAGCTCTTTTTTTTTCAATATTTATCAAGGCACCCACAAGAGAATAGATACAGAGAGTTTCTTATAGTATATGAATATAGAAAATGTTTTCTGTAACATATGATCAATGCACATACATGTATACTAATTTGTTCCCCTTTGTAAATGGCTTTTGTAATATTGACCTCTACAATTTTATTACTTGAAGCACGTGTTTTTAAATTATTTTATATCCAACATACTAGTCACTCGTTACCGATACTAGGCATGTCTCGATACTTTTGAAGAGGCAAAACCGTTATAGCAAGACAAAGACATCAGATTGTATGCTTCATTACTCATGTAATAAAAGTATATGAACATGATGTAGTGATGTAATAAAATAAACACAAGTGTGTGAACTGTGAACTGTGAACATTCCGTGTTCTTATTTGAGTGATCTATTCGAATCGGACTTGTTCTAACATCTATTCTTAAAAACAAATTTCATTCACGAACGAGGAAGTAATGACAAAGCATGTGATATCGAAAGGGCAGACGAATATAGCCATAAACTGAGACCTTCCATTGGGCAAAATTCTTCTAGTTAAGTAAATTGTAGTAACTAACCACACAACATAGAACAAGTTCAACCTTGTGCATTTAGTGCAACTGGCTTACAATCTACCGTATCGAAGTTGTGATGTACTCATCTTCCAAGTAGATGTTCAGACCAAGACTAATGTCCAGTATCGGTGTCATTTTGCTCTTCATCGTCATCAATCATCATCAGACAGAAATGCAAATGCAGAACTTGTGAATGCTAAGCTCATCAATAATTTTTCAACTCTGCGACTGTGTGAAACCAGAAGCAAATCATTTTGCCCTTCTCCTGTCTCTCTCTCGAACTCTGTCCCTGTCATAGTGGTCTCTCTCACGGTTACCAATCCTTTCACGATCCCTATCTGTCAACAGGTTATGAGCTCTTTCCGCGTCTCTGTCTCGACGCTTGTCTCTATTCATATCACTCTCTCTATCTCTGTCTCTACTGGATGATTTTCGAAGTGGGCTCCGACTTCTACTTCCACTATGGCGACGTTTCCTTGAGCTTTCACCTGGATTATCTCTCCCATCTCTCCCCTGTGTGGACGATCTCTCTGCAGTGTGTGAGTGGAATGAGCACGGTATGATGGGATGCAAGGAAGAAACCAATTTACAACAGTAATCAGCGATAAAGTACAATTCCTAGTGATGCTACTAGAGCCAGTGAGTCACATTTAGCAAGCAATCAAATGAATATCTTAGGGAAAAAGTACTTGCATAGGTTTGCTTAGAATACAAAGGATGCTTAGGCGAGCTCATTTCAGCAAATTTACAGCAGGGAATAACTAAATATCATGCAAGCACTTCCAACCAACACAAAACACCAAAGTAATGAACTCTGAACAAAACTATTTGCAGACACCTAAGACTTGGTTCCATATGAGTTCACTTCTAATTGAAGTAGTATTACACACACCAGATAATATTGGAAAGAGCAAAGAACGACAAAATACAGGACATAAAGAAGTAACAAACAGTTTCTGTCATAGAAGACACCGGCACTTACTTCTTCCTGAAACATCTTGACCAAGACCTAACAAACCATATTCTGATTTTAATCTTCTTCTGTGAATTTCGACCTTCTTCTCTATTTCCTCCAGATTTTTTACCCCTCTCTCCTCCAGAGATTCACGATATTCCATCAAATCAACCTCCAAAAGCCTCAACTTTTGCCTATTAATAGGTAGTAGCATACGTTAAAGATGCTGTTACCACAACAAATTTCTAATTACAACAAGAGAACCTCTTATTCTGAAGGATCGAGTGGCTAAACCATGAAAAGCTGTACCAGGAAGCTTCACTACAATTTTAGTCCTCATTTGTAACATAACAGTACTTTAAGACTTTAGCACTCATACTAATGATAAATATGTGTCATGGTTCAAAAAGAATTTAAGATGCCATGACAATTCAGTGATAACCAAAAATGATAAATATGTGTCATGGTTCAAAAAAAAAATGCCTGGATTTCTAAATCTTGGATATGATTAAGTCGAGCACGCTAGTAATAGAGAGATGTTGCAAATTCAACTCTATCCATATTTCAGGAGAATCGTATACCTCTGTTCTTCATTTATTACAGAATCAGTATGCACCAACTTGCTGACATCAGCAAAAAGGTCAGCTTCTTCAGATTTCCTATGACCATCACCAACATTTTCACTTCCAGAAGATGAATAGGTTAGTCCCAACTCCCTTTCGTTCCTCTTTTCATCATCACTGTCATCATCCTCCCTGGCCCACTTAGAGGCTGGCAAGATAGTATTGTTCTTTCCTTCTATCGTAAAAACTCCTTTTTCAGGCTCTGGCAGTGAGCTGGTATGAGCCAAAGAAAGTGATTCAGTTCCACTTATCTGCATATCATCATCTGCATAACTGTTCCAACCTGATGTTACCTTCGAAGCTGCATCAATGTTTGATTCCTTCCTGCTGCTTGTATGTCTGGCAGAACCAGAAGTACTGTGTGAATACTTCAACTCATCATCAAGTCCAAATGCCCTTTGCTTTTCAGCTTCTTCTAAGTAAAGTAATCGTGCAACCAACATTTCTCGACCACCGACAAGGGACAATCCATTGTGCCTACATCGCCTTTCCAGCTCGGTGAGAGGAAGATCCAAAAGCTCTTTCATGGCAGCTCCTTTCCCTATAGCTAAGGCAGTATCCTGAGTACTCTTATCTCCACCTACTGTGACATCAGAGCTAACCTTCTGCTCGATCTCAGGTGCAACCCCACAGAGAGAATGAAACGTTACCACACCAGAATTATTTGATCGAAGGAAGGTGGTTCGCAGTCCATTCACATATGCATCCGAAAACAAAAACCAGTCAGCCCAAACTTGAAGGACTTTTATAATTCGTTCCTAAGAAATGCAGGGATGAATTTCAGAAGATACGCATAGAAGACAAATGTATGAAACAAGCAGACACAAACCACTTATCTTCAAGGCCTCAGCAGTTATACGTCCCGTGACACTACGATACAAATCATTGAAGCTCTCCACTATATCAGGTAACGTCGCTTCGAATTTGGTGCGGTATGCAGAAGCATTTTTTACAGGCGCACTACTATTGTGAAGAATATCAGAAACAAGCATGAGCCTTGCAACTTTTGTCGGAATAGGAGTCTCCTTCAGTGTTAGAGACTCTGTTAGAACTTCAACTACCTGAAATTGCACAATTGAATGAGCAACTGCAAATTGTGATCCATACATTTAAAAGCAATATTATAGTTCTTTCACTTTCCCAAATTAATGAGAGGTTTATAATTCATTTACAATTTAATCAAGGCATTGAAGTAGGTCTATGTGTTAAATAGCCTAAATAAGATTTAATCAAGGCATTGAAGTAGGTCTATGTGTTAAATAGCCTAAATAAGACATAGATTTGGGATTCATAAAAAAGCAATTATACCTAGTACTCAAGCACACGCTTGGGCACACAGAATTAACCATAGAGAGTCCTACTCAAGCAACTCCTACAGAATTAACATCATAAAGCCCGACAAGCGAAAATAGATGACCCAGTAACTTCATAATAGATCGCACCTCTCCAGCAGCATCTGCATTATCCAGTGCAAAACCCATTGCCTCTTTAATCTGGCTTCTCTCTAATGTCAATGCACGAAGCATATCCTCAAATGCATCTCTCTGTGCATCTGTCAGTGTCCTTTCAACCTCCACACGCTGAGGAAACATCCAGAAGTGTGTTTAAGGTAAGGTCTAAGAAAATAGGTACATAAAACAGTATCGTAGAAACCCCGAGTTAGGAGCGAACCCTGCTCCTTCCTGCAGCGTGTGTGCTCCCAATCTCATCGTTTTCTTGGCCTTTTGTTGTTGGAAGAGACGGTGGGATCCATCTGTACAGGCATTAAAGCATATGAGAACCAAGACAAACACAAATATACAAGTAGTTGAAGACACAACTACTCTGTAATCAATTTCAGTAGTCAGGTGTATGAAAATGTAAACGGAGACAGTAAACTATATCGAGAGCTAATGATTTCGTAGGTGTAGTTTTTAAAAAAAGAAATAAGTGAAAGGGGGTAGCCGGAAATCGGTTGAACAGAAGGAAGAGGCACTTCAGTTTTATAGGAACGAAAATCCAATCATCATATTCATATTTCCACCTCGAAAGATTGGAATGGAAGTGAAGTAGGTGATGAGGTCATTCAAATGACTTAGAACAGAGTGAACTGGAAATATTGCAGCAGAAATAATACCTCCCACTGCTAGCGACCAAGATAAAAGGCTCAGTTCTCCATCGCTGAAGAGTATCACCCTGTTAAAAGAAATTTGAAGTATCAATAAAGCCTGAGGCAAAATATCTCATATTATAAATATTTAACTATTTAACTATTGCTATGAGATTATACCTGAGCAAATGAATATAATCTCCAGACATAGTAAGTATGCTCTTTTGAACCAAGATCAAATAGAAAACTGAATAAGGGATTTCCACGCCCTCGCTCCATTATAGCTTGCTCAAATGCACAGCCCCCATCAAGAACATAAAGGGCCATTGTATCAATAACATGGCGGAGATGACTATTTTCAGGTGGAAGGACAGTGATATCTGGTACATTTGGCGTGAGAACCTGGGTAAACAAATAGATTTTATCTATCTGAGTTTTTCAATGGAAGTTGTTCGCTAAAGTACACAGATCCCCAACCAATTACATAAGTTCGAGGAGATACATAATTTTGCAAGTACTTATCACACATCAAGGAGATGCACAAATTAATGAGGCCAAAGTAAGTCTCTCTCTTTCTGCTCAACTTGACTACTACTCTAATTTTGAAATAAGCAAGAAGTGTTATCTCGGGTTCATTAAGACACTCCTAAGATCAAATAATATTGGCGATACCAGTTGGCACCGAAAATGCAATGAAAACAGAGGAAATGAGATACATGGCTATAAGCGTATGCCTCAACTATACAAATTTCAGTAATAGCTCTTCACTATTAAGGCACAGAGAAATTGATTAATGTGGTCATCGAGAGAAGTGACAAGGATAGTGAGTACACCTACCAACTCGGAGTTTTGACTTGGGACTGAAGTGACAGGAGGACCCGATGGGCCTGATAAAATAACAGAAGCGCCCTGGGTAAAGAACAAGAATTAAAAAGAGCAAAGTTTTCAATGTAAAATAATGTAAGTGTTCCATATTAAGAAAACTGAATACAGACTAAAACTAAAGACAAATTTCACGGTATTCAATTAATAAGACTTCTAATAAAGTTATGTAACTAACCTCTCTGCTTCTAATTGCCATATGCCCTGGAGGTGGAGCTGGGAGTGCTTGTGAAGGAAGAGAAACAGATTTACCCCACCCCATTTTCAACTCATACTCATAAACCACAACACCTGCATGAAGGAAATTTCATGTAAGAATTTTCATTGATTTAGCCCCACATCAGCATGCCCCAATACCATGAAGAGGCTCCCAAGTCCCACCTAAGCAGGCTAAGGGGGATTATAGTACCCAGCCTTACCCCTGTAGAAATAGGGACGCTGTTTCATTTGTTAGTCCAAATTTATGAATTCCCATGAAAGCCATCCACCAACACTTGAAAATAATATTTACATCAAGATATTTCCAAATAGTCACATCTCGTGGACTTCATATGAACAACAACGTATTTTATCATTTCCCTCAACGAACTACCGGCTTCTCTCCTATGTTAAGATTCCTATGAATCAATGTCTCGTTAAATAAATATATGGAACCAACACTGCTATACAATGTGCGTAATAAGACCACTTATCAACTACCTAGGATTGTTTCAGATTTAATTAGCCATCTATATAAAAAATAAATGAATCTCCTGTATTGTGAGAGAAATAAAATATTTAGAACTTTAGATAATAACGAAAATACAAAGAGCAACAAATACATAAAAAGAGTGTAACCTTGCATTTCATCTCGTGCTGCCTGAGCATCAGGTCTGTTCATAAAAGCAACAAAACCACAATTTCTTTGTCTCCTTTTTTCTTCTTCTGTTCTGGGCCACATGATTTTGACGCTAGCAATCGGACCAAATCTTCCAAATGTCCGAAGAAGAAAATTCTCATCTACCTAATTAAAAACACGTATAACTGCAGTGTGAGGACGTTTATTTACATTTTCATATGGATGAAAACTGAATGAAACTGCAAAGCTAAAAGATAAGGAGGATAGTCAAGGGGCAGGGGTGGGGGATAGAACTGTACTTGAGGTGCTAAGTTTCCGACATAAAGATTTGTAGTCTGCGGATCTCCCTCATCAAGTGATCCGAACTTCCCCATCGGATCGAACTCATCAGGAAGCTCATCGAAGCGGGTAGATGGCTGAGGAAATAGTAGCTTCATTTAGATATATATACCAGAGGTAAATATCTCAAACAGAAATCCGAGCCAAAGAAAGAAAAAAGCATGATCCTTGCAATTGCATATGACCAAAAAGGTGCACAATGGTAATTCTAAGCTAAAGGAGATCTTGCTGATCCTTATCAAATACTGTTGCGCAAACGTACTTTTTTTAGAAAAAGAGAGAAATCCAACATATAAACTGCAATTGAACTTTCATGATTCAAGTATTCCAGTATTAGTTGATGGGTTAAAGCTCAGATCATTGTATTTTGGGTATGAGCCTACAGCATGTACTACAATATGGACCCAATAAGCTAGTGTCATGAGTGGGACCGAGTGAGAGTTGCTCACCCTACATATACATAACCCCCAATTAAAAGAACCCCAGACCCCTCTTCACCATTTAAATTTTTCTAATCAAGTCGTGTGAATTATCTAGTATCCTTACACTAGAACATGCACTGATATTGTATAAATAGATATCTACTTACAACAGAATTATCTGCGATACGCCCATCACGCCAGTGTTCACGTTCTTGGTTACGTCTTTCCCTCATTTCCTGCTCTTTCTTCAACTCCTCCATTAAGTTATCGATGTTACGTGGCTTTCCTTTTTCCTTTTCCTTTGGCTTCTCCTCCTTCCATAAGGTAGGCATATTCAAATAAATGTTGGTAGTTTTAACTCAGTAAATCACTTAGACTTTATGTCTGCTACATACCTTATTCTCCTGATCTCTACTTTTGGTTGCCATAGGAGGAGGTAAAAAGGATGGGACATACCTGTAACCAACGGAAAAGGATCCCAAATCTCTTCACTAATATGAAGAACTTGACAATAAAAGAAAACCAGGTATGCATATTTTCAACTTTTCAACAGCGCCAGGACAGAGATTAAAAGCACACAGAAATGGAATTCAAAATATATATTGCAGTTTAATTTTCCGTAGTGTGTATCATCTGTATTTACTCATATAAAGCATTGAGGCAATAAAATCCAGCATTTAGCCTCTTGCATCGTACGTATTGTCAGTTAACATGCAACAAAAGATCCATTTGCAAGATGTGTGTGGAAAGAATGCACTGGAGAAATCCTCACACATGCACTAATTTGGGAAACAGTTGCAACAGATTTGACTTATAAATTGCAAAAGATAAGCATAATGGAAACATGGAGGGAAGCTCGAGTTAGCGTCTTGAGCGAGCCAAAATCACGCAAAGCTGAGAATGAGACTGCTTCTTATTAAAATAAACCTATTGACATGATATATCATAAAGACAAATACCAAGTGTTATCTAAATGATTTAACATTTCGAAGTCAACCTTCCTGATAATAGTCGGTAGCTTGTGCATCAATGGAGTAATAAAAAAATATAGCATTCAGAACGAGAATGCCTTATCATGAAAGCATCGAAGTCAATTAATCAAAAGCATTGGTTACCTACTCCCCTTCTTTATACCAGAACCCTCATCTTTGGACTTTCCACCTGCCATCCGGGAATGATAGAGAGGTCCATATTTTTATTAATGCATCCATGGAAAAGGACAAATTATTATTCATTTATCCGCAGAGTTATAAACATGAATACATATTGATCATGCAGAAACTACACCATATTAATCAAACAATAGTTAAACTAGATGGTGAAATTCCAACAGACCTCCAGAATCGGGCTTGAATTTATCATTGGGATTGATTAATCCCCCTCTAACGAATGTATCTGCTTGAAATGAAGCGGCAAACTCTTCGTATAACCTGGCCGTTTCATCTTCAGCTCTCTGCACAACACACAAAGTAAAATCCCAAATCAACAAAAAAGGTGTTGTACACCAGCAAATACTATCTGCCTATTGAAAATGAAAACATCAAACAGCGAAATCATTTACTTTTTTCTTGGCTTCTTCCTCCTCCCTATGCTTCTGGAATGGTGTTTTCTTACGCGAACTCATCCTCTCATACAATGCTTATACTTAGACCTACATTTAATTAAAAAGGTTACTTTTCAAAACCCTTTATAAATTACAGCACAAACATAGGATGCTTATACATAAACCTGCATTTAATTTTTTTAAAGGTTACTTTTTAAAACCCTTTCTAAATTACAGCGCAAAAAATGAATACTTAAACCTGCATCTAACTATAAAATGTTACTATTCAAACTCCTTTTCAGATCACAGCATAAAACTGAAAATCCTTATACAATGCTATACTTAACCTTGCATTCAACTTAGAAACATTACTTTTCAGCCCGTTTTAAATCACAACACAAAACTGAAAGTCTTTGTTCAATGCTTACACAATTATACTTAAGCCTCCATTCAAATAAAAAAACGTTACTTTTAAAACCCATACTATATCACAGCATGAAACTGAAATTCCTTTCGGAAACAACCTCACTGTCATCACAAGGGTAAGGCTGCATACTCCCTCCCCCCCCCCCACCCCCACCCCCCCTCGTCTAGCTTAGTAGGGGGGAGCCTCTTCAAGAAGGCATGTGGCATATTAATGTTAATTGTTAATGTATAAAACTGAAATTCCACAGACAATGCTTATATTTTAAAGCTGCATTCAACTAAAAATCATTACTTTCCAAAACCCCTTTTCAAAACACAGCTCAAACTGAAATTGCACATAGATGTTCTTCATAAATTTGCCCAGAATGAGTTGACTCAGTCAATCACATACAAATGCAAACACAACAAACCTCACATTCAAAAAAAATATGACAGATTTGGGTATTATTGGAACTAAAGAAGAGGAACAGTTCAACAAATTTAAATTGATTTAGCAATAATAATTAAATTGAAAATAAATATTGAAGGTAGCAGAATATGAACCTTTGAATACAATAAAAATGGATATTGAAATAGCTGAGTCAGTTCAAATAATGCATCTCCTAATTTCACATCGTATATGGAGATAACAAATTCAACAAAGTTGTGGAGACTTGTTTTCTTTGGTATATTTCTCTCCTTTTTTTTGTTTGTTAATTATGAGAAATGAATTGATTTTTAGGGTTTTTCATAAGGTTGTATTTTTTATTAAGTAGAGTTACATAAAATTAAAAAATAATTATCGGATTTAATTTCAATTGCTTAGATTAATATCTCGTACAATAATTTTTGGTTCTCTTCAACAACTACTGTAAAAGAGTAGATATATGAGAAATGGATTACTAAAATTAATGTAACATGCTAAAACTCGAATACTTTTTAAAAGTGAAATGAATAAATTATTGTGATTTAATTTACACTATATTTAATTGGGAAGGGGGAATTAATTATTTTGTAATGAAGCTCCATGATCTATTAACTCCTTAATTGTAGAAAGAGTTATAAATACAAATTAGTTGAAAATGATTTTTATATAAATTATTTTAAATATAAAGTTAAATATTTACATTATCAACGATTTTTTTCACACTTATTAATTTTTTATTTAATGATTATCATTAAAATGGACAAGAATCAATTGTGTCCAAAATACTAGTATGCGTAATTTATAATGCACAAGTAAGCCCTTTTATCCATTTGAAGTCCTAACAATTGTTAAGTATTTTATTTTTATCAGACTTTCTCAAAATTGGAAATGTAACAATGTTATATTTCTCACTGTGTTGTACATTTTTGTATGATGATTACTTTAGATGCAAGGTTTCTAAATTGGTCACATTCAACCACTCTTCGCTTTTACATATTATAATGAATTTTAAGTTGATAATTTTATACATTGTAAAACTTTTATAAGTGTGTTTTTAAACATTTGTAATAAAAAATAGCCCAACAAACAAAACGATGTCATCTTCTCCCAATTCCAACAATGTAGTCCATGAAAGTTGAAGAATTTCGTCTTGCTTGTTATGAAATCTAAAGTCTGATTGTGAGTGACTGAATGCTAAATTGTTGAAACTGAATTATAATTGAATATGAATACTGAATCTCTTTAGTTGTTTCATAACATTTCAAAGAGAATATTGAATTTGAGTTATATTGACAATTTTGCTCTAACATCAATTCATTGACAATTGAGTTACACATTTCCCTTTCAGCTTCCAAAATTTTTATATAAATATTATTATTAACTTATAACTAATATAAAATGATAATTATGATTAAATATATATTTTAAATTAAGTGAAAATATAAATATTATAATAACAAGCAAATGAAGTGATTTAATGACTTTTTAAATCGTGAACAGTTGAAAATAAAATCGGTAAGTAACCAACTTCTTCACAATATATTTTTATTATATCATGTCATATCAATCACTCATACTCCACACAATGAAATACTTAATAAATGTATGGCCATTTTTTTTCTTGACGCTATACACTCGTATTATATCAATTCTAGAAATTTTACATGTCATTAGACATCTTATCAATTACAAATTTTATATGTTTGTTATAACAAAAAATATGAATAACTCTTATGTTCTTCATGAATTAGAATGTTATAGTATAAGACATTGAGAATTATGAGAACACACCTTTGGTATTCTATTTGAACAATCGCACAATAATAAATTTGTACTTATTCAGTAGCTTTCGGTTCTTATACTCACCAATTCAGTTGACATACCTCGTCATCCTCATACGAACCAGTGCCCACCAATATCGGATGCTTTTAAAAGCTTGATGATATTGTTATTTACTCTTTTAATTTAAATAGACGATTGTAATAGCTCAAGCTTTAGTTGTAATTGCTCCCCCCGGTCAAACACTTCTATTTTGATATAATGCCATGGTTTATCTATAAAAAAGGAATCAATGCCAAAATAAATCATGGGTAATAAACCGTTTATTCAAAATGTTGGTATGCGCAACATGAATCTAATTTTATACTATAAATCAAGCCGGTGGAATAAAATATTTCATCTGTTTCGAAATATTTAATTGTTTAGAAAAACTTCTCTAATCTATTATAATCAATCTTTGTGGATTAATACAATAAATGAGAAAAATATTATTAGTGTAATTAAAAAGTAGGGCAACAAAACTACCTTAAACCCTAAACCCTCCCCCCTCTCTCCTCCTACCCTTCATTTTTTCAGTTGCAGTTCTTACAAAGCTCCCCCCACCCCCATATCAATTCTTCAAATTTCGAAAACCCAATTGGTTAATTTATCTCAACAGTCCATTTTCTTGAATCTTACAATTATTATTATTTGAATTAAGATTATACTATGAGGAAAAAGGTGGATGAACGCATCAGAACACTCATCGAAAATGGCGTAAAACTGAGACACCGTTCGATGTTTGTCATAATCGGGGACAAGTCTCGCGATCAGGTAGCTTACAAATTTCGATTTACACATATGATTTTATGGACAAAGTTCTGATTTATATTATTAATTATGCTGTATATTTCATTTTAGTTGTTTATTAAATTATCTACAAAATTCTGATTTTGATGCTATTACTTTTCATTTTATTGTCGTTAGTATAAATTGTCTAGAAAGTTATGATTTTTACTGTTAAATGTGGTGTTGCTTGTCATTTTCATTTGTTTATATAATTTATGGACAAACTCTTGAGTGTTTACTGTTAAATGTGTTACCGTATGCCAGGTTCTGTTTATATAATGAATAAAGTTTTGATTTTTCAACTGAATAATGTGATACTATATGTACAGATTGTGAATTTGCACTACATGCTGACCAAGTCAATTGTGAAGGCTAAGCCATCCGTGCTTTGGTGTTACAAGAACAAGCTTGAAGTCAGCAGGTTATATTGGCTGTCTTTTATTCACTTGTTAAAATATTATCATTATGCGTGTTGGGGTGGGTGGGTACTGGGGCGGTATAGTTACAAATCAGTCTAAGGATGAACTGGAAAAACCATATTGAAATTGGATAGTTCTTCCTTATTATTAGTAAATTATACAATTTACTGTTAGCTATATGATGGGGATAAGAGAATGGAAAACATATACCATTGTGGATGAGTGTTGAAGTCTCGTGAATGCTTGTAGAGCTGAAGTATTTTGCTGCATTGCTGGTAAAGTAACTGGCATATAATTTAATGGCATATGCAAGATATAAGTTCACGGGAAACGAGCACTGAGAGCGGAAAAAGGTAACGAAGTTGGGATAAGTAAGTCTAGTTAACTGGTGATTTTCCAGCACCCTTTGCTAATTTATTTGCCTCTCTCTCATTTCTATTCTAGTTTATACTCCTATACATCATAGTACCCTGAATTCGATCGATGAAAACATGCTGGACATCAGTTGTGGAGTTGTGTTACTGTCGACTGTTTTAAACACCATATTATATGCTTTTCTTTGCCGGACTTTTACCCATTATCTTGACACCCCAATATTTTTGATATAGGAAAATGTAATAAGTGATCCTAGATTCAGAGAGTACTATCATATGAAAGTGTGGGAAGTAATAACTGAAAATGTATAGAAATTTAGGTATCTGGACTCTGAAGCTCATAGGATTGGTGGGTGCGTAGGAACACAGTTGTACTTTAGTTTTTTTCCCTTCATGTATGATTGAGAGCTTGATACAAGTGTTCAAGTCTTTATGACCTATATCTAAGTTCCTCTCGTTAATTATATTTAACCATTTGGGAAATGAACCGTTCATCAATATCTCAGTATATAGACATATCCTATTAATTTTTTTCAGTCACAAGAAAAAACGTCAAAAGCAGATTAAAAAATTGAAGATGAAGGGGCTGTTGGATCCTGAAAAAGTTGATCCGTTTTCTCTTTTCCTCGAAGCTGGTGGGATAACATATTGCTTGTATAAAGACTCAGAAAGGATTCTTGGAAATACTTTTGGCATGTGTATATTACAGGTATATTTTCTCTTTATATGCTTCTCAAATTTTAAATGATATTCCCAACAATCATAATTGACCTTGCATGTCTAGGATTTTGAAGCTGTGACACCAAATCTCCTGGCAAGAACAATAGAAACCGTCGAAGGTGGTGGAATTATTGTGTTACTGTTACGGTCTTTGTCCTCACTGACTAGTTTATATACAATGGTTATGGTAAGATGAAAATCCCTATATGCAAATTTTGTATATTGTTTAGAAATTATATGTACGTACACCATTCTCGGTTTGCGCTTGGCCCGATCTTCAGATTGTATATATTTTATGTTTTATAGTAGCTTAAGGATACCCACTCCGTGTTTGCCATTATAACTTTGAAAAACTGTTCTGGAATACTCATAGGTTATGTAAATAATATCGAAATCTGGTCCTTACCAAAGGTTTTTGATTGTAGGATGTTCATGATAGATTCCGCACAGAATCTCATTCACAGGCTACTGGGCGTTTTAATGAGCGTTTCCTTCTTTCCCTTGCTACATGCAAGTCATGCATAGTCATGGACGATGAGCTGAATATTCTACCAATATCGTCTCACATGAAGTCAATCTCCCCTGTTTCAGTTCAAGAGGTAGACCTCTTATGTTCAGACTTCCATGAACACTTTCCCTTGATAATTCTATTCTTATTCAAGAAAAAATTGTTAGGACGCTGTGTGCAAGAGGTTTCTTGTAGTACGTTTTTCATGAAGTTATTGCTAACAGCAAAAGAGAATACGAAAAAATGTATCTGCTTAGGGTTTCTGTCTTGATATATTTCCTTTCTTCTGTCTTTGCCATAAAAGGATTCTGAGGGGCGTTCAGAAGCTGAGCAGGATCTCAAGCATTTGAAAGAAAAACTAAATGACGATTACCCTGTCGGCCCCCTTTTAAAAAAGTGTTGCACGTTGGACCAGGTAATATATCTTCCATAAGAGAATCAAGTAAATGAAGTTTGGGTCCTATCTACTGAATGCTTTCCTAATATTTGCAGGGAAATGCTATCATCACATTTCTTGATTCAATTCTAGATAAGACTCTACGTAGCACAGTTGCATTGATTGCTCCTCGTGGGCGTGGAAAGTCTGCTGCTTTAGGACTTGCAATTGCTGGAGCGGTTGCGGCAGGGTACCTGTTCTATCCTTGTTCCGGGGCTTATTTTAGACTTCTTTTGGCTTCTTAGTTTTTCAAACAAGATGGTAAAGCTGATATGTTGTACAGGTATTCCAACATATTCGTAACTGCCCCAAGCCCTGAGAATTTGAAGACCTTGTTTGAATTTGTTACTAAGGGACTTGATTTACTTGAATACAAGGTAGGATGCCTTTGCATTATTTGGGAATTACGGCATTTATGTGTTTGTGTTCCAAAGTGGTTCTGCTAGTTACCTTTTATTCAATTGATAAGAAATGTCGTGGAGTCTCATTAGTGGTAACACCTCTGCTATGCATTTAAAGTTCATGACTTTCTTGGAACAAGAATGCTAACATCCTTGTTTGACGCAAATTTCCCTCATTTTTATTTGCATTCTGAGTTCTCTTTTGGCCTTTGTTTGTATGTTCGAATACCATGGTTTTATGACTGTTGAATATATGCTTTGTTTTATTTCATATTACTTGTTGTACTAAGACTCTAAGGGAGACTAAACTTATTCAAGTGGATAATGCAATCTTTTCTTGATGGTCTACATATATGAATGTCGAAATATCTTGAGCTTGTGAGATACTCTGTTAAAGACGATGAACCACCAAGCTAAATACTGCATAACAATCATCCAAATTTTAGTAGTTGATGTATGTAACTATACTAACCAAATGGAATTTAATGAAGGATTTCGTAACGACAGATAGTGTATTAGGTTTATGTGGAATGTTAGGTTAGAGTTTGAAATGCAGGCTATAAAATATTACAGAGGAAGTTCATTCTAATGAATGCAAAAGAATCTGTTGGTGTCTGCCATAAGTTACATCTTTTTTCTTTACTAATTATTCTGAAATATAACTCTGCACCATATGTTTTAGGTACACACGCATTATGAATTGAAAAGTGACAACCCTGAGTTCAAAAAGACGACTGTGCAGATCAACATATTCAAACATCACCGCCAAACAATTCAGGTAATTATGATTGTGAACTGGTTTTAAACCTTGACTCCAGTAATAGCTCACCCTCGAGACCCAAAAGATTTTTGCAAGATTGCAAATGTGGTGTTGTAGGTGGCTCTGATATTTGCTTCTTTGTACATTCATCACTCATTCCGACTTTATTTCGTTATGAAGTCAAGATTATCTTTTTGTACACCTTATACACACACTTCGTTAGGGAGGTGTAGGGAAACATGTTTGAAATCTTCATATTTCTTTCATATTAGGGATAACCCATCTCAGCATAGAGTTCCCAATTCTGATACATGATTCTTTTAATGGTGGTTACCATGTTGGTTTGTATAAATGTTCAATTTGTAACTTATCCATTTAATTATAGGGGTGAGGTTTCATTGATGTGTATTCATGTTGTGCAGTACATACAACCTCACGAGCATGCAAAGTTGTCTCAAGTTGAATTATTAGTAATTGATGAGGCTGCAGCTATTCCTTTACCAATTGTGAAGTCACTGCTTGGTCCTTATCTTGTCTTCCTCTCATCAACCGTGAATGGGTATGATTTTGCTACGGCTTTCCATCTTATTATGTGAGGTTTCTAGCACTAATGGCCAAGGATGCCTGAACACGTTTTGATTTTGATGATGTTTCGAGACTCATGTTTGCTTTTACTGATAAAGATATGAAGGTACTGGGAGATCTTTATCTCTGAAGTTGTTGCAACAACTGAAGCAGCAAAGTCAGATGTCAAGTAAATCTTCAGATGGGGCTTCAGGTGATTTAGCATCAAATGTCCTATTAATTTTAAAGTAATAGGTCGTACGATTATATTGGCCTGTTAAATGAAATCATACAAGCAACTGATTCTAATGGAGCTAAACATGTGATTATTTGACAAAGTAAATTAAGCATCTCTAATACTTCATCTACATGTGATGTTCTTAATAATTATTGATAGTTTGGAGTGAGAATCTATATTAGACATAGGGAATGTTGATATCATTTTATGTTTATGTGTTAGTTTCCATCTGTTTTAAAAATTGTTGATAGTAAGTGCAACAATTGGTATAATTTTGATCATTCTTATAGCAGAACATTATTTGTACAATTGCTAATGATCGACAGTGCAAATAGCTCTCGAAATCCAAGGCAAGATAACATACAATAAGTATCTTAACATCTTTGATATGCAAACCTGAAAAGCGCCTTTTGTGGTTAAATTAATTTTAAACAGGGTAACAAATATTCACTTTGGTTTATTTGTGTGTTTATTAATAACAGAGAGGACAGAAGACAATTTTTCTAATTGACTGAGTTTATCATATATTAAGATTGATTCACAATTCGTAACTATACCTGTGGTTAAGAAACGAAGAATTCATCATTTTCTGTTGGATTAATCTAGGAAGTGTTGATAGCTGTGCTATTATGTACATGCATAAAACTGTTATAAGGTGGATAACAATTTTTTTGGAAGATAAAGGGCCCATCGTTGTTCAAGCTGAAGATGTTATTCTGTTCTAAGAGGTTGTAGTTAAAGAAAGCATACCCAGACCGTTGTAAGAGGTTGTAGTTAATGAAGGCTTACCCCCACCGTTTTACTTTTTGAAGATTAGATGGGTAAAAGATTCCTGCAACTTGAGAGGTTTAATTGTATATGTTATTACCTTTGTGATGTATTTTGTGAGAAGTTCAGCTGAGATACATTATTACTTGTAAACTATGAAGCATTATGGAGATTTTGAAGTTGTTCCTCACTGATGGACTTCCAGCAAATTTAAGTTCTTACAAAGATGTTACTAGATGGGTTTATAACTTCTGGGAAAATTCTGCCTCTCTTGGAAAGTCGAGTCAAGTAAACAAAATATATGTTATTTCTGTCTTCTGAAATAGAAGAGTACCATAGCTGTTCTCATTTATGTCATGCAATTCTCCAACCGTATGCATAGATACAACTCTTTTTATGGTTCTCAAGTGATCGCGTTTAACATTGCAGACTTACTAAGAAAATACTTATTATTTGCTCTGTCTGTGCTCCAGTACTTACTCTTGTAAATGTAGGCCGAAATTTCAAGGAGATAGACTTGAAGGAATCCATCAGATATGCTTCCGGTGATACAATTGAATCATGGCTTAATGCCTTGCTCTGCATGGATGTTACAAACCATGTTCCTAGTATCCAAAGGTTTTAATTAGAAATCTATGAGGTGTATATTCTGTCACTCTCATTCCTTTTACTGAAATGGTGTGTTTTGCTGAACCAGGCTTCCACATCCAACTAAGTGTGATCTGTACTATGTGAACCGTGATACTCTTTTCTCGTACAACAAAGACAGTGAAGTCTTTTTACAGGTACCGTGATACCCCTTCAATAATTAAAAGTAATGTCATTAGATAATTGTTTTTGCTCTCTTTGTTCATTTCTCGAAGTACACATGTAAATATTGAGTATTAATTATCGTAGAAGATGCATACTATATTTCTATTCATTATTTTACATCTAGTGTGAAGTAGTAGATAGTTTAATATTTAAAAGTAGTGCCTGCAATTTGATGACTTTTGTTTTGAGCCCTCTACAATTTCTCTTCTTCGTGCTTTTAGATGATTTAATCTATTGTGAAGTAGTAGATAGTTTTTCCACTGTACTCTTGGGTCAATTTGGAAACAGCCTCCCTGTTTCCACAGGGGTACGGCTGCTATAATCTGTGCCTTCTGCCCGTATCTTGCCTTGGTTGGAGCCTATTTAGAGGCATTGGTTCATGTTGTAGTAAATCAATTAGATAAGAAGTAATCGTAGTATTACAGTTTGTTGCAGTTCTTTTTTCGTTCACTTTTGAGTGTTGACATGAAATGATAATGGAGTACACTAACCTAAACTTCTTTGATGATTATTTAGAGGATGATGGCACTCTATGTGGCCTCTCACTACAAAAATTCTCCTAATGACTTACAACTGATGGCTGATGCTCCAGCTCATCACTTGTTTGTACTACTCGGTAAGTTGTTTGGAGCCGTTGTTGTGAATTGTTGAGGGCAGAGTCTTACTTAACTTTTTCAGGTCCGGTCGATGAATCCAAAAACCAGCTGCCAGATGTTCTCTGCGTTGTCCAGGTTTTACTTCCCTCCATGTAGCACTCAATCACACAGAAATAGTGGAAGACTCTCGAAGTTTTATTGTTAAATGAATTGTGTGGACCAGAATAACAGATTAGTGCACCCTTCTTAGTACCAATTATACTATTGATGCAAGTAAAATATCAGTAAGTCGCCATAGCCCAAAATTACGCTGTCCCATGGGGGAGAGCTGCCGTGCTCCTTCACTTCCCCATTACAAACAAATACTGCAAAACAAATATTATTATGTTGCCGGTTTACCCGGAGTCAGAGGTAGGTTCTCGAATGATTGGTGCTGGAATCTAGATGAATAATCAATTAAGAGATGCCAGAGTGCTCATGTAACAGCCAAGGACAACAAACTGGATAAAGGAAAGAGGCGTTAGCGTTATTGAATTGCAAATATTTTTTTCTTAGTGAAAGATATGGCTAATACAAACAATTACAATAACTTTGTCTCTCCAAATTTGCTGTCATTCATGTTACGTAATAGCATAAGAGGACATTTACATGCACCGTTGGGTGTTTTGTTTATTCATGTTTATGCTTCCAATATAGCTTCGGTTTGAAGATTTTTATTGGTAATCCTTGTCAATGAGCCAACTTTGTGCAATTAACTATTCTTTTATAAATACAACCGGCTTGGTACATTTACATATTTACCTATTCCTGTTAAAAGAATTATCATTGGCTTTTGTTATTATTTTCCCTGATGCTTGTAGATGAATCCTATTAACAATTCGAAGGTTGGCATGTTGTTTGATGTTTAGGTCTGTCTTGAAGGTCAAATTTCTCGTAAATCTGCTATCAGGAGCTTAAGTGAAGGTCACCAGCCCTTTGGAGATCAAATACCCTGGAAATTCTGCGAGCAGTTTCAGGACACAGTTTTCCCCAGCCTATCAGGTGCTCGCGTTGTTCGTATTGCCACACATCCGAGTGCAATGAGGGTAGGTTCATCCTTTGTTTCCTTCTTTTTATATAATTCTCACAAGCGTAAAAATCACTTTCTTCATTTACTTCGCTATTTTTAGGCAGGATATGGGTCAGTTGCAGTAGAACTTTTGGCAAGGTACTTCCATCTATCTCCAGTTTTTAAATTTCTAGAATGGGTTAACTAAATACATGCATGAGATGTGAACCTTCACATATAAATGGTTTCACAATGCTTAACTCTGTCATGGTCTGTAACTAAATAGTTGAAAAAGTAAGGTCAACCCCCACGCCACCCACAGTTATTCTGACTACCAAAAATGGGACACCAACGGAAGATTCCCCCCCCCCCCCGTGAATTCTGCTTCTCCATACCTTCTCTTTATGTTACTGAAGTTAAATTCCCATGAAACAATGGTGGATTCAATATATTTGATTTTTCCACATGGCTGTGGCTGTGTGATGCACATTATATTTTATACATAAGTGAATGACTTGTCACCAGATAAGTGAGGCTGGTGAATGAGATGCCAATACATGTTCAAAGTTGGGAATGTAGTACCTAGGTATAATAGAAGGGTAGTATCTCTATTTCTATACATCGTTGCTTGCGAGGGATTATAAATTCTAGTTTGTCTATAGAATAGAATGAAGATATGACTTGAGAAGTAATGTAAATAGAGATACTAAAGAATGTTGTTTCAATTGTGATCCATCTAAAATCGTGAAAAAACGATATCCCCACAAGTTCAATATTGACACAAGTTCAGTTAGAATAGAAATTACCACATCTAGACACGAAGGATGGAAATTGCATAATCTGGTTACATATTGAAGGACTTTGTGAGTGTTGAAAGGCTGATGTTGTCTATCTAGGTATTTCGAAGGTCAACTGGCTCCTTTCTCTGAAGAAGAGGTGAAAGATATAGCAGATACAGAACCAACTAGGGTTATTGAGGCGGCAGAGAAGGTATGCTACTCCCTCTGTATTCATTGTGTTATAGTATCCCCAAGGGGATTCAAAATGTGCTTATGTTTGTAATTTACTAATCCTAAAATCTAGAGGAGCAAAGCCAAGTAGTTTGAAAGTGATGGCATGTATGCATTCTAATTACCACAATACAAGAAGTTGTGATTTTGTTCCAATATTATTTCTGAAATATTACCTCACAGGCCTCTTTGCTGGAAGAAAACATAAAGCCTAGGTCAGATCTTCCACCTCTTCTTGAATCTCTCCATGAGAGGCGACCTGAGAAACTCCAGTATCTAGGGGTTTCATTTGGGCTGACGCAAGATCTTTTCAATTTTTGGAGAAAAAACAAATTTGCTCCGTTCTACATTGGTCATATTCCAGTTAAGATTGACTTTGTCCTTCTGTTTGACCACGTGTCGATTAAGCGTTTATTGTCATTGTAACATACTGCTTCTTCGAACAGAATAGTATAACCGGTGAACACACATGTATGATGCTGAAGCCATTGGCCGATGATGGTATAGAGTGCGAATCAGATGAGTGGGGATTTTTTGGTCCTTTTTACAAAGGTATGTTTTATTTATTTATGACTTGACATAAGGTCTTTTGTCATATGTGGTTACAGCTTATTATTGCAGAAATAAATTGACTAACTTCATTGTATCTTCAGATTACCGGCGGAGGTTTGTTAATCTATTGAGTTTAAGCTTCCGTTCAATGGGTTACAAGCTAGCAATGAGGTAAGAAGAAACTGCTGTACAGAATTACAATTGCCAGCTCAAGTCATTCTATGCATTTTCTTGCAGTGTCCTTGATCCAAAAATTAACTTCTCCGAGCTCGGTTCCTCTGCATCGTCTTTGAAGGGATCTTTACAACCAGATTTGGAAATTTTATCACCCTATGACATGAAGAGACTGGAAGCTTACACAAACAACCGTGCAGACTTCCACATGGTAATTTACTCAATGGGTTGTATTGTCTAACGTCTAAACTAATTTTATATTGGTGAGGAAACTGAACAAAGAAATCGTATGCAATAACTTTCTGTTAGGTGGTAATTCCATATTGATGAGTTAAAAAATTTGTTCAAAGTGTTTGCGCAGCCTTAAACCCTTTGCCTTAAGTTTCTACATATACTGCTTACTCCTTTTTCTACTTAGTATTTCATAACAAACATGTAAGTGGTATAGACCATAGTACAGTCAAAGACGAGCCTTCAGCATTTTCAGCTTTAGACCAAGTCCTTTTATTCATGATAGCCTGACTCTGTTTCTCTCCGACACTAATGTAATATGGAACCTTTTAAAGATACTAGAAGCATGCCCACATCACTTGTAAACAGTTCTCTTTTTCGTCCTCTCCATGATTCACAATATCGGAGAACCTATAGGAGGTGTAGGTGATAGAGCCAGAACCAGTGTATGAAAATGGCAAACACTTCCAATCAATGGTATGGACGTTTCATAAGGGATGAGTAGAATAATGTAAAAGTTCTCGATGGAGGGATAATGTATTATGTCAAACTGGTTGGCGATGTTATCCTGTTTAGTTAGATAATGAGGTCCGATTTGAAGGAGAACCATCGGTAACTGCTCTCTTTGGAGTGTTAAAGACATCTCTGATATTGAACCAGTGTTTGATATTACTGCTTTGCTCTCTCTCTGATATAGATATTTGATCTTCCATTCTGCAGATTCTGGATTGCGTCCCTGTACTTGCAAGGCAGTATTTCTTGGAAAAGCTCCCAATCACTCTGTCCTCCCTTCAGGCATCTGTTTTACTCTGCATGGGCCTTCAGGACAAAGACATCTCTGATATTGAGGTCCGGGCACAGAATTGATTTTGACCTAGTTTGTCTGTTGACCACTTAAAGTTCAATCAACTATAACGTGATTCTGTTTTATCTTTCGTATACGTTTTAGCTGTGTTAAAATTACTGTTGGCATGAATTAGAATTTTTATGATTTCATGAGAAACGTTTCTTTGACGATATACTTATTTTCTCTGCTGTACAGGAAGAGATAAAACATGGAGACACGAAACTTGGTAGACAGCAGATATTGTCTTTGCTCATCAAAACCATGAAGAAATTCTACAAATATCTAAATGGCATTGCAACTAAAGAGATTGATCCATCTGCTAACTGGCCCAAGAAGGTAAGACATGGGATCTCTGTAGGAGTTCAAAGTCTGTGTCCCAGATATGTTGGCTCTGCATGTTCTGACTTAACATATAAATAAGCACTGCAAGTTGCATAAGGGATATGAAGAATATGGCAATTCATAGAACAAAATGAATTCGATTGGCATATTCCACATAAGGCTTAGTATTCATATTAACTCATCGTGTGTAACTGTCTCCAGATCGATATGAAACCGCACGAGAAATCTGTTGTCGAGGATCTCAATGAAGGCGCAGAGCGAGTAAAGGTTCGTACATTTCCACCATGATTATGTAGATCACTATTTAGAGGCCAAGATTTAACTAAAACTCCCTATAGGTTACTATGGATGGAAATACGGAAAATCGATCCGACCCAGAATCACTCCAACAACAAGAAACTAAGGAGAAGCAAAAGAATGAGAAGAAGAAGAGAGATGATAATACTGACCAAGGGTACAAGTCAAAGAAGAAAAGGAAATCTTAATTATTCACTATTTAGGACTTGTTGGTCTAGTTTAGCAGTTTTGGGGCTTGAAAATTTGTTAAGATCCTTCAAATTTTGTAGCTATAGTCCAAACTGACCATAGTCCCGTATAAACAATGTATGCATTCTCTTACAACATACCTTTTTTTATTCCCTTTTTTTGTCAAAAGGGGTCCAGAATCTTATTTGGATTAATTATAGCATAATTTTCTACTTTATCGTCTATTTGTGAACATTTCATAATCACTTCCCTAAGTTATGTCAGAGAATGATGTATAAATCATTTTATGGTTAATATATTGGTTTTATACATGAAAGTATCAATTTGGAGAAGTGTATATATGTGTATACTTTATTGTTATTTTTTTGTAAGCTACTCGCTACTAGTAGTATATACTTGAAGGTCATAAGTGTAGCTAGTGTCGAGAGCTTTAGGCAAAAATCTGAAAATGTACAATCACAAACTCAACGTAATGAACTACTGATGCTTCGATTTTTATGTCCATGAACAGTGGGTTTTTACTTGAAGCAGCCAGGGCCTATTTTACTGTCAACAAGCTCACATTGACAACTACATACTCAATATATGCTTGTGAGGACAAGAAAACACAAATATATCATAATATCGATATAGCTTTAGGATACATTGTAATGTCATGATGCGGTTGGCATTCTAGGCCGTTTAGTTCGATACTGTGTATAACAAAAACAATGTAACATAAGTTACTGAGCCAGTTTTCGCAGGCGTTGCAACAACCTGTGTTTTATCCACTGGCGGTCATATGGAAGGTAACCTTGAATGGTATGATCGTAGCTGCAGGGTCCAAAATGCAGACGAATTAACTAGAGTTGCAAAAATTTCACCAACTCTCATGAAATTAGTATAGATTAATTAAGTATCATGACATTTCGTGGTTTTGTGGTGAACCGTGAATGCAGGTAATATTGTAAAATGCAATGCAAGTTGCTCATATGAGCGCATGACTTGTAATGAAGTGCAAAAATGAGCTGGTACATACACTAGGGCACTCAAATCTGTAAGGCCATCAATGAAGTTGTAGAGATCTGAAATGTCATAGTTAATGTCCCTCAGAGCTGGATTTATTTCCTTGAGTTTCCTTTCATATAATCCACAAATCCCTGTGACGTGAAACATCACAAAAATTAAACCTGTCTGGATGAAACTTAAACATGTCATAGAGGTAAGGACGAATGAAACAATCTGGGCAAAGAATGCAACTATCTCACTCAAAAAATTGGTTCCTACAGATTCTCGATTTGAATGCAAACTATAGATACCTCAAATGCTTACAACAACATCATATACCTTCTGAAAATCCAGCATTGCATACAGTTAAAGTCAAGTATCATGTACAAAACCTATAGCCTGATACAACGTATATTTGGAAGGTTAGCAACATGAGTGCTGAGGTGTAACAAGCAAAGTGTTTCACATCTTTCGCTTGATGTTATACCTCCTGTAACTTAGAATTTAACTCATACGTCGTATTTGAAGAGTTGATGAACTCTGTATTACAATACGAACCTGCCACATATTTTATTCAATGAGTCGAGCAGAAACATATTTCATTATGCATATATATCGAATATACAATACATGCAAAGGATCAATTTGTAGACAGAAAGTTCAATTGTTTGATATTAATGCACCTATGTAGGTTCCCAATTCTAATAATGAAGAAGTTGTGATATGTCTTCTAGTAGTTAATATAGTACTTCCCATCAAGAAATATATACTAAGCAACATAGAAACGTAACAGATATATTAAAATACAAGAAGAGGAACAAGTAGAGCTTTCAGCAACAGATAAACTCCAAGCATAAAGTGGCCAAGGCCCTATCAAATGATAAAAAGTGTATTGCACCAACCATATTCAAGAATTGTTGCCGACATATTAAAATGATATGAGATAACTTTAGTGTAGAAATGAAGTTTTAGTAACGAGGATCCATACCATCCAATGCATGATACACTGAGTCATAATCCATAAATGTTCGTGTTGCTCGGTGCTGAGAAGTTTGCATAAGAATAATGGTGTGCTTACTAGCCTGAAATTGAGTAAAGAGCTTGATTAGGATATTTTTTAGGGCAAACAAAAGCGGAAATAGGAACAATCTTTAAACTGTAAGAAGGACGCATGGACTCCGAATTATGTAATAGTGCAGAAGCATCTTAATAGCTAGATATTCCAGTGGCCAAGTCTGAAGAGCTACTGGAGATGTGTTTCATATTGCAAATTCAATCTAGAACTGTTAATGGGATTGCAACATCCTTTTATTCAAGGTCTGAAATACAATAAACATATAGAAAACCCTAGTTGAATTTTAAAACACAAATGAACTGATGGAGCATATGTTGACACACAAGTACCCTTAGGATATGGAAGCCAAACGGAGTGGTGCTTAAATAAACAAGTGCAATTAGTTCAAAAAATGATGAAACACAGAGAAACATAAAGAAGAAACAATTGATAATCAAGAGAAAAGTTTCGTTATCTGTAAGACATGCTTCACAAGAAACAGATCAATGGCAATTAATGATGCTGCCCAATCAGATGAAATGTTCTGTGTTATCTCCAATTCGAAAGAGGCCTATACAATCTAGTTTCATAACACTGAAATTACTAATGGAATCCAATATGTCAGTAATTACTCAACATAACAAAAAATCGAGAGATATTTTCCAGTCGAATTTCTTAGTGATGATATTGTTTCAACTATCATAACTTAATCGAGAGATAGCCCAACGCATAGGAACACAAGCTGAAGACTTCATATCCATTTAACAAACACCCTAGGAACAAAAGGGCTTAGTTTGGTTTAATTTTTTCTGAAACATACACAGTACATTAACATGCCCAGCGCCTATTAGGAGGCTCCTACCCGAGCAACGGAAGGCTGGTCAGATAGTATGCAGCCTTACCCCTAACAGGGAGGAGTCTGTTTCCGAATTGACCAATGAGTGAAGTGGAAAAACTATCTACTACGTCACAAAACATCTCCCAAACATAAGACACATTTTCGCACTATACACAGGTTCGGAAGATGGTAACCCAATGAGCAACCAAAGTAAGTTCAATTAACAACATACAGGGCATCTTAAACTATAAAGTCAGTTGAATCACACATATAACACATGAAAGTCGCCTTTTTTTGGTCAGTTTGCAGAATAAGAGTGCACAGAATAATCAAGAATGCAATAATTTATCAACTTTCAGCAAAAAAAGTTTCAATCTTTACTAAAATTTACTTCAATTTTCTTGAATTTCAGATGAAACCCAATTTCAGTAAAAACAAAAAACACACATAAAATCCAGCTAAACATAATCAGATTATAAAGAGATGGGATAAATAAGCCAAATTGAATATTCAGGAAACAGAAAAGTTCATATATTTATTTTGCTCAGAGAAAATTTTACCATGGTGTTTGTTTGGAAGCAGGCTTGCACTCAAGCAAACAGAAAGTCAGTAGGATTCTGTATGAATTCTGATTAAAAAAAATACTAATATAGTTCACTTTTAGTTCAATTTGAATTTAATTATCGATGCTAGTATATTGGGTATCAAATTGATTTTCCATTTTGGGCACCGACTAAATTAACTTATTTGGAGTGGATGAACTTTGAATATTAAATGTATTTTTAGCGAGATAATCGAATGATCTAAACTTGACCTAGCCTTCATTACCCAATAATTTAATTGGATATACATTTAATTGATCGGTTATCTGAAACTACGCTTCACCCGATTGCTCATACGCGGGTGCCTATTTATTCAATACAATGGTTTCTGCCCGTTTTACCCTTATCGAACGTAGAAAAGTAAAGTGGATTGTCATTTTAATGTTTCGACCATGTTGGAAATAAACAATATTTTTTTGGCATGCCAATTCATGAAAATATAATTGGAGTACTGCTCCAGTGACGAGTCCATGTGGTAGTTCTAATTTAATTGGAATTTCTACAAGCGAATTCATGAAAATATAGTTAGAATATTGCTCCAATGACGAGACAACACGTAGGTCGTAAATTAGTCAATTAAATTACAACCGATGCATGATCTCGTCATCGGAGCAATGTTCCAACTATATTTCAATGAATTTGGTTGCAGAATTTTTGTTCTTTTAAAAATTAGACCGTTTCTTTTCAACATGTGATCACAACCTTTGAATGACAATTCAATTTTACTTATGTTCGGTAAGCGTAAACGGACATAAATAATTGAATTAGAAATAAATGCGTTGAAATTAGTTTTTACCCTCATACCCCTCCATTCTTAAATTCTTACACCAAAAAAGTCCCAAATCATATTGAGAGCTTGAGAGATGGAAATGGAAGAAGAAGACAACCACATCTCACCCCCTTCAAATTCAAGAACCATACAAGACCTCTCCCTCTCTGCCCAAACCCACCTCGAGGACACCATCCAAGCCGCCTTCCACATCCTCTCCGCCATGAACGACGAGCTCTGCAACCCAATGCTCTGGTCAACTCAATTGTCCAATTCAACTGCTGCACCGTTGACTACTGATGGACCATCTGATTCTTCGTCGTCCTCGTCTTCAGCTGCTCACCATTTTGATGGTGGTGGAGCGCTTGACGAAGCTCGTCTCAAGTACAAGTCCTCTATTGCTTCTTTGCGTTCGGTGCTTACCGCCATCTCCACTAACTTAAAGGTACAATCTTTCTTAGCACAAAGTACAATGTGATGCAGTACAATCTAGTTCTTGTGTTTGTTAGTCCAATTTTTCTAAAGGTAGATTTTTATAGCATATGTAGGACGATCTTGATTTTGTTAGTCCGATTCGTTAAAGGTACAATCTTTTTAGCATGACGTACAATGTGATGTCGTGCAACATAATGGCTATGTTGTTCAAGTCTGATAGTAGTTGGACCGTGTAAATTGAGATTTTTAATATAACTTGCTTCTTCGTGTTTGCCAACAAACTTAAGTTGGTGAAATAGGGAACATAACAAGGTGGGTAACTTAAACTTTGGTTCTCCTTTAATCTAAATGAAACCGGATTGGTGTGTTAGGTGTGCATCAGCAGTTAACACTCCATGGTTTAAAAGGAGTCTCGCTTGGAAAGTGACTTCATTAATAACTTTCATAATGTCGGGAACCCTGTGTTTCTTCGCCTTGCACACTGATCTAGTTTCTCGACGTAATGGTAGATTGTGTTTCAGTTTGCTCTTGTGATCATGGGAGACCTGTTATGATAGGTTGGACTTGGTTACTGGCACCTAGTTACACTTGATCAGAAAACTTAGAATTGTTTGGAGCTGCAGTGTGACATGCTGGTTATTCTATGGTGTTGGTATCCCTTAGATGTGTCTGTTGAAAAGGGAGAAAAGCAGATGAGGAAGCAGGATGTCAGCTATATGCAATGTGAATGAAAAGAAGAAATGGAAGTAGAATTTCAGTAATATGCAATGCATGTCAATTCATACGACTCTTGTCGGAACTGCAGGCGTGGGCTCTTGGGATTAAGGGTGCTATATTGCAGAGGTTTCGGGTTGAGGATTAGTTAAGAGAAGAAGAAAGGAAGGAGAAGAGAAGTTGAAGTACAAAGGAGTGTGGACAGGACACCCATGACTGCTTATGAGACTGATGAAAGAACGAAGGAGAAAAAGGGAAGGGGAAAACTTACATGTGTATTGTAAGGAACTAGGGTTGGTTGCTCATGTTTCTGAAGATTGTTAGGCACCATTTATTAGGTTAGCATATAGATCAAGCACCTGCCCATGTGTCATTCACCAGATTCTATGATAGCTCCTCCACATCCTGGCAATTTTTTGCTCGATGAATTTTCTTCTTCAGTAGAACTTTTATATATACATACATTCATTTTAGAAATTAGTCAGGGGACACTTTCTACTGCACTTGAACTCACAAGTCACAGCGTAATTTACCTGAAATATCTATGTTATTTTCATCATGGTTTTAACTCATGCTGTGTAACCACTGACTTATACGATGTCGTACACATTGCAAAGACTGCTGAAGGAAGTCCAATGACTTCATCATCACCAGCTGATGAAGCTGAAATTGAAGCATTGGAAGAACGTGCATCTGCGCTTGGAAAGGTAATTCCTCATGCATTTGACTTCTGTTTAATGCTGCCCAATGTTACTGTATGTATCCATACTAAGCATGAGCACGACAACTTAAGTAGAAGTTAACGAACTACCGTGTTTCCACATTTTCAGGAGCTTGTAAACAAAAATAAGTCTCTCAAACTCCTCATAGATCAGTTACGTGAAGTCATCAGCGACATATCAACCTGGCGAAGTCCTTGCACTGTGTGAAGAGAAGCTGATAGATTCTTGATTCTGCTTCTGATAGCTAGACGACCCCGAACCAGTTTTGCATTTACTGTATGCTACTGACAGATTGATACAGGAGACTTGCGTCCATTCAGGGTTCCATAATCTGCAAGTGAACTCTTGGCTTGACTCGACATTGTAGGTTATACGCTTGTCTCTTTCAATCAGAGTTGTTCCTACTATATGAGAGCTTGTCCAGTATTCATTAGTCATTATTACAAGTATGTAGTGGCAAGGTTTAGTACCACAGATTGCCTATGTTTAAGTTTAATGTTTTTCAGCAGTTGTAGCAAATTACAGATTTTCATTCTGTAGTTCAGCCACTAATCTATGATCAAGAATCAAGTCAAGCCACTAATCTATGATCAAGAATCAAGTCAATCAACCTACAGAGTCTCAAATCCGATGAACAGAAGATATTATCACCGACATCCACTGAACAATTACATGATAAAGGAAGATCATGTCTTCTAGTTAAGAAACAGTGAAAACAAAACTAAATCATAAAAGTGAAGGCAATCAAATGAGATAATAAATCAGTGGGATTTTTTTTACGTAAGAATGTCTATAAGATAACAAGTGGTCTAAAAAGATGTTACTAGTCGACCTAAAAACAATTGAAAAGTTAACAAATCCAACACTTAAAAAAATGCCTGTTAACTGGAATGTGAAAACCATTATGTACATAAAAGCTGCGAAGCACAAGCACAAAGGCTGTACGAACACACCAAACATCCCAAATTTCAGCAGGATCGCTATCTGTTCTTTCTAACTGGAATAGCAAGATTTTGCCCAAAACAAACAAATCCATCTTAGCTCGAATAAGGTCAACGTGAATGCTCATTAACATATATCCTCCTTTTATTTCATTGAACACGCACCCCACGTCCAGTACCCATATCGAACTATTGACATCTGATAGGCGATAACCACTGGAACAACTTGATGTTCTTCATCGAGTTCCTTTCTTATCCAAGCAGATCAACAGCCATCCTGCTAGATTTGTGACTGGGGCATCATGCAATGCATTGAAAGAATTGACTCGACTTTGTGTGTTGCATTGACCAAGACGAACTTCACCACTAAATTTAGCAACAGCCTGCTATGGGGACAAAAGCATCTCCACGGGGTGACATTGGTTGGCAGCTCAAATCCTCAGTGCCTTTGAAATACAGGCCTTTCTGGACATAGTAGATCATATAGCACTGAGAGGCTCTGACCACTTCGTCATCAACTTCAGTTACCCAAGCATCATCACATTTATACCATTGATTTTTCAGACGCAAATAGGTCACATAGTGGCCAGATTCTAACATCCCTGAATGAGTCACTACAGCAAAAATTTCGAATTCCGTGGAGATCTCGCTTTCATCACCCTCAAGAGTGATAATTCTGTTTCCAAATCGCTTTCTCACAATGGATGGAGATAGAAATGGCTTCATCTCCAAGGAGAAAGGGAACTGCAAATGACGGTCAATTTTCCTGGACATCTTTCTGGTTAAAGAATGCTCAAAACGTTTTATATGCAAACACAACACCAGAGGAAGCTTCTTGATGGACATTTGCTTAACCGCATCATGCTTCTCTTGGCAATTTTGACAGAACAGTTTCTGATCAGATCCCAATTTTTCTGGTCTAGTAAAAAGGTCCAAGCACGCTACCAGTGTAGCTACGCCTTCATTCGCTTTTGGCTTGCTTGGCTTACCACCACCAGTTTCCTTAGAATATAATGTGTTTGCAATTAAGTCTAGGGAAATATCCATACAAGGATCATAAGTCGTCGAAGTGAAACCACATGATGTACAGGTCACGTCAGATCTTAATAGCCCAGCAAATACCTTGTGAGCAATGCACAGGCAATCACCATTATCTGCATTGGGAATTCTACATCCATCAGTGAAATTGGATTATAAAATCTAACCAAAATCACTAGTTCTATTAGCAAGTAAATAGTAGCAGAGTGCATTGAGTTCCTTACTTCCACCATGTGTAGTGCACGAAAAGGATAGGATCACATTTCTTAGAATACACAACCTTTTCCGTTTCTCTTTATACTGTGCTCTGGCTCCTCTAAAACTCAACCCAATGCTTTCACATCATAGGACAAAGACTTCCAATGTGATGCTAAACTTATGTTCTTGTAAGTACAAGTAAATAATAGTAGTGAATTTCACTTACTTAATTAACAAAGAAGCATCAGTTACAAAATGACAAACTGATCTACTCCGTATAATGCAAATATCAGTAGTTCAGACTCTCAATACTGATACGAGGAGCCAAATACTATTTGTCACTTATAGAACCAAAAGTACATGATTCTAGAATCCTAGTACATATGAAATTAAGTACAGATATTCACATGAAAGGTAGCAGGAGTTCCAGATCTTGAGTATTAAGTTACCTTTTAAGTCCATAGTTTGTTTTCTCTCTTTTTCATGAATTCTATCGAGCATGGAGATGAAGAACTCATGAGCATCCTGCTGCTCATAACTAGCAAGATTCTCAGAGTGCTGCCACCAGCTGCATATAGATACACCAATTTCAATTCTGTAATCCTTTCGAAGCTTGGAGTTCTAGTACGAAAATATTTTGCATGATAGGTTTAACTCGCACAGCAGTTCTCCGACTTTATACATTTTTGCTTTTTCATTCATATATCGAGTATGTCTCAAACTCCCAATATAATTCATTTTATAAAGATATTACATGGCCTATTTTATCAAACAACATAAAGCACATGTATTAAAAGCTTTATCAATTGCTTAACTCACTAACACCGGGAACAAGTTTGTATTATTCATAGATATTGAAGCAATTACAATAACAAAACTAAAGCATATCTACAGTACACGGATCTTATAAAACAAACCTATAAAGGAATTTAGCAGGGCTGTAAGGTGTCCGATCACCAGAAAAAGCAGCAGAGAAAATAACATCCATATCACAAGGCAAACACAACACATCCGTCGACCTTTTGTGGCAAAACTCTTTACTATGCCTATCACTAAGGAAGTAATTTCTGAAAGGGGGAGCATGTAACATCGCTTGCAAAACGGAGTTCATAAAACAAGTATTTCCCAAATTGTTCAAGCCCCTCAATCCCAAAGGATAACAAGACTTGGACCACCTTTGATCCCTCCTAAAAATCAACCTCTTCGCGCTTTTCAAATCCAAATCCACACCGAAATTCAATCTTTTCCTTTTAATCAACCCCCTTTTCTCACTTCTAATCACTTCCTTCACAACCCCACCCATAACAGCACTATCAAAATCAGGGTCATACACCTGATCACAACACACACAACAATAAAGCTCAGTTCTTTCCATATCCACAACAATCTCATGACCAATCTCAGATTTACTATGCAGAAGGGCATGATTAGCTTCGCCTGATTGATCACAACAACATACTAATGAACACATCAAACAAATCAAGAATCTACCTTGAGACCCTTTACAAAAACCACAAACATGGGAGATCTCATTCTCAAACTTGGATTTATCAATCATTGTTTTACCATAAGGGGTTGTTTTCACATACTTCTGGATCATATTAAAACCACTCAAACCATATTTCACCTTATAATTAGCTAGGTGTTTGCATGGTTCTGAGTTCATGGACATATTAAAGTCAGAAAATCAATAAATTGAATAATAAATATGTCAAAGCTTATCAAGAAACAATCTTTTCCAATGATCCAAGGGTAAAATACAAGAATCAAAGAAACTTGTTAGTCAAATCAAGAATGAATCCAAAAAGCTGGAAAAAGAATAATATTAAATAAATCAACACCAAAGTGAAAAATAAATAAGTTGGCTGATATGATCTTGGATAATAAAACCAAAGTTGGATAGATAAAAAATGGTTTTGATAGATTGATTTGGAGGGGGGTAGGGGGGGGGGGGGGGGGGGGATAGAAGAAAGGGATGGAGGCGCTAGTGTGGAGCAAAGACCGACTGGTTTTTGTAACACACTTTCTTTTTACTTTTTATTATTATTATTGAATTGGCTGGTAATGCTTTATTTTGAGAAATTCGGAAAAGAAGCCAATATTTTATCGGCTAAATTTTACAGTGCCCCTAAATTATTGTCAACTGATTAAATAATGGACTAAATTTCACAGTGCCCCTGAGAACGGAGGGAATATTAAGGTTATCAACGTGCTCAGGGCTCATTGATTGTCTTAACAACGAGTTTTGCACTCGTTTCTAAGATTTTCAACGACTTCAGCATTCGTTGGTTAGCTTATCATCAAGTTACTAATCAACGGCTCCCGGACACGTCATTAAGGTTACAAACGAGTGTGATACTCGTTATTAACGTTATCAACGAGTTTAGAGGTAATTTAGAAAATTCATGTACACTTTTACAATTTAGATGTGTGTATATTGGGGCCTAGATTGTGGGTCAATTTGCAAATCACATATATATTTACTACTTTTATTTTGGGTTCAAGTTATTGGATAGAAGCTTGTGGTACTGTACCATTGTTATAGTATAATCTAGGTACAAGTTATGTTGATATTGTTTCTTGTACCAATAATGAAGTTTCAGGTGGGTACAGTACCCACGTGAAGCCTTTACGTGGGTACATTGATGAACGTTCTTCAGAAATACATTGATGCACCGAAACCGGGCCGGCTTGGATCAGTCTCAAACGTGAAAACAACATGGTTGGTGCACTACCGCATGCTCCAGATTTTCCCTTCCACAAGGACGAGAATTTGTGCTTGCTGCTTGCAGACACCTCTTCTAAATAAGTATGGTTGTCCCAAAGGTCACCTTTATGGATGAAACTACTACTATAACTGCTGCATGTACGGCAATTCAGGAGTTAAAGGAAGGATCAGGTGCAGTTGAGGAAGTAAGCCGTGGTTTAAGCATCTACACATTTTGCTTGTTGCGACTCCTGGATCGCTTGTGATGCAAAATCTGTCATAAAATTCAAGGATTCGAAACAAAGTAGATCAGGGACAAGAGGTAAAGGTTCAGCTGACGAGGTACCTGCTCTAGGAGATGGAATTGAGGAGGAAGACGATGACGAAGAGGATGAATATAATGACTACCAAAGTGAGTAGAGTGAAGGTGATGAAGATGTGCAAGACACCAAGGGAAAAAGTTCTGTGCCTAATGGCGCTGCAAATGATAAGGGTACGGAAAATTCGTGTTTTAAGACGGTTCAGGAACAGAGCAAGACCAAAGCAATCTCTTTTGTTCATTTTTCATACAACGTCCTCTTTTTTGTTATATAATGTCATTAGAAACTGGAGCAAGCTGATGACATGAACAACTAAAACTAGAGAATTTGTTGGAGCATTGGCTGCAGACTATTGTAGACTGCACCGAGTCGCAAAAGAAAGCAGAATTGGGATGACTACCCTCTTCTTGTTCCACGAGTAAGACTGCGTACTATCCTACCCTCTTTATCGCTAGGCAGCACTTTTGTCGAAGCATTGAGCCATCAATTCGACTTGAATTAGTATATACAATCACAATACTGAACATCAACAAAACTCAATTCTACATAAAATCAGTAGATTAATAAAAACTCAATTTATTCAACAATCATCACAAATCCCACAATATTATAACAAACCCACATCTTAGAAGGGATAATTCCACATATCATATTACTTGAATTATCAAACCCAATCACAATTATGAATTTATTATTCCATTTATTGATTCCAAATTCAACAAAAATCAAACAACACGACCAACAACAGGGTACTTAGCCTCGAACTTCTTCTCCCAATCAGCAAGAACACCGAGCTCCTTCTCCGTAAGCCCGTCTAGATTACCGCAAACTTCTTCCTCCTCCTTGCTCATCTTAGCTAGAGCTCTGCTGGCGTCCTTGCCGGCGAACATGGAGTAGGCACCTCCGGGGCCGTAGAAGGTGATGCCGGTGGTTACGTCGAATATGCGGCCTCTGATCGCCACGTAGATCGGCTTCGTGGTGTCGCCGCCGGAGTATCGCCTAAGTTCGTCGATGGTTAGCTCCATTTAGGTGGTTACCTGGATAAACTGATCCTGTGTGCGTCCGTTCAATACTCCATCAATTAGACATAGGTGTGTTTTAGGAGCCGAAATGACTAATTTGCCACTATAGTAATTCCTTGGAACAGATCATCTTGGAACACTAGATTTGACTGATTTGTGGCTTTTTAAGTTTTAACGGGTGGAGTTCATGCGGGTACCAAGTTACTCGATCAGATGTCTATTTAATGAATCGAGCAAGTTTGGCTGTTTTGCGTATTGACTAAGAACTTATTATCGAGTCTGACTTGTTAACCTTCAGGAGAATTTGGAGTCAATTGCTTTGCATCAACCACCGGACTGGTAGTTGGTTACTAGGTTCACGACATTAGCGAAAAATTGTGCCCATAATGTGGTTGTTTTAAATATATGAATATGTATTGTGTATTTTTTAAAATTTATCGAGTATAAATAACGGAAATTCATTACTTTAAGAAAATAACAATATAACACCAAGTATAAAACTTTAGAATGTTTCTAGTAATCTACAACTTTTCTTTAGGCATCCATAAGCAAAATTCAAGCAGTTGTAAGAATTAGCATGCTAGTATTCGCAATTGACTAATGGAAAAATGAAATACAAAACAACAACTTCATAGCTACTACCCAATAAAATTGTATATTAAATGTAAGTCGCTATATAATCACCAAGGATAACTTGAAAACCAGCATACAGAACGTTTATTATGCTTCGATCAATAGAATGTAGGCTGCAGCTCAAACTCCGGGATAAAGAACCTCAATGGCACATACTAACGCTGCAGACCTGTGCTAAGAATGGTGCTTCGTACTAACTAATACAATTGGAACCCGAGCTTCCATTAGCGCAGTCGAAAGCCACCACCAGAATACTCGACCTCCTGAAAATTTATAACAGTTATGGTCAATAACATTGTGTTAGAGATCATCTACTTTTTCTTCTTTCTGCAATTGCTAGCACTAAATGTTTTTACTTATTCAAGAAAAACTTCAAGGTTTAAATAATTATCGGACGCAGTTCTAGTTGGTATATGCGAAGAAAGGATTAGTTATCAATAAGAGGACAACTTATTATAATGTATGAAGTGAATAAAGTTCATTGGCTCATACTAATTTATGGTGTTAGGACTTAGGATGCTATATAGAAACAAATAAACAGAAGTCAGCACTACAACTTCAAGGATCAATGCTTATTCTTGATCCTTCAAAGATGGTGAATTTTTTAGACCAGCAGCCACCAGCTCCCTCCCTTTGGGAGATTTTAGGAAGCCACAGAACGTCTCACTTTACTAAAATGGGAGAGAGTGAAAGGAGAGAATGAATGGTATAGCAAAATAGCTTAAAATTCATATTTTAAGGTATAACAAGATCCCGAAAAGGATCTCAAGTCGACCTGTCCCGTGTTTTTATTTCTAAGAGTTGCAGAGTATAATATGGTCAAGAAATCATATTTCCTGCAACATATATGACTTCAATAACCCTGATTAAATAAAAAAATATAACAACTGTTTACATTTTATACTTCTTCAAGAACCTAACGAACCATATTGATCCAATGATTGAGATAATTTTCTGCATATTAGCTGATGATGATGTTCAAGAATGGAAGAGTAACAATGGTATCACATTGTATCTGAGTTGTTAAGTTCTCAAATAGTACGTTTGGAAGGGAAATAATACACACAACACACCGAGATTCCAATGAGCCAGCCATTTTCATCAACATATATAAGAAAATGATTGAATAGCGAACCTGAGCAGGCGGTAAAGAGGAAACCCAATCGGAAGCATGAGTAGGAAGAAGACCAAGCGTGTTGAGCTGAAAAAAAGTAGATGAAAGTATGAATAAACTGAAAGGAAGGGGGAGATATTAAGATTGTAATGCCTTCTGAAATAGTTCAAACACCAACCCGTGAAAGGCAACATACCTTCCAAACACCAATCCCTAGACCAACCAAATTGAGAGCTATGTATACTAGCTTGGGCAGAAGGAGGTCCACATTTTTATCCTTGAAAGGCTCAAAAACTACATAGAAAATTGTCAGTCAGTCGCAATACAAATAAAAATTATTCATGCTGGCTTATTTATGATGGAGAAAAGACATGAGTTTCAAAACTGGGCAGAAAGCTTAGTCACCAAGTGAAAGGATGCTTATTGAACAGCACCGTATTCAACCAAAGACAAGGCAGAAAGGATGCTTTCTGAAGAACTATCAACAGTTATAAACAGCGCCATATTCAACCGAAGACTGGGCTGAAAGCTCAGTCACCAAGTGAAACTTATTGGCCCAACAGACCAAAGAAAATAAGAAATGGCGCATTGAAGGGAGATGAATGATGACAGATGCTATCTCAGACATTCATAAAAAAGATGTGTACTAAACTATGCCCATAAGTTATCCTGTTGCAAAGCTTGCTAATGGCAGTGGGGCACACAGTATTCAATGACAATACAACTATTAAACATCCTCAAGGAGAAACAAAACATGAATGATCTGGAGAGAGACATGCACCTTTTCCAACCCCTTGAAGAGCACTTATTGGCTGCCAAAGAGCTGAAAATGTGATACCAATGCTAAATAAATGAACTGTGCTTCCAGCCATCCACATCATAAAGCCCAACATCATCAGATTCTTTGCGGGAGCCTGCGCCACTTCCCATGCTTTCTGTTGTCGCACAAGAAAATTGCAATTAGATATGTATAATTTAGGTGAGCTCATCACAGTGAAACTTTCAAGATGGCATCTGCATTCAGCTATTAAATAACTGCATTTAAACTTCCATAATGTCTTGTATTTCCTTTCAATAAGGCAATAAGTTTCCTTAATGCATAAAAGAGTATAATACTCAAAAAGTCATAAAAAAATTAGAAGCATATCAGAATAAGGTCAAACATCCGGTCTTCTTCCTTGCCAGGTGGTCCGAAACTCTAAAGCTGTGTAACCAAACAACGAGTAAATTGTCCTCCTCTCATCTAACATGCAAAAACTATTTCTTAATTTAATATAATGAGTAACCATAATTTGTTACCCACTCTCATTAACACTCTCAATATTATTGTTAGGAAAGTTCAACAAATTCATTTGATCAGCTACTATAAAAAACATAAACTTTCAGCAATGTTATCTAACATCTGCAATACAACCTTCCCTTTTAAAACACATTAATACAGATAACACATTGCAGAGTTGGCAAAACCATGAGCAAATTAAAAAGCGAAACTGCATTAGTTTTTAAATAACCAAATTAACCCCAAAAGGAAGATTCGCACTTTTGAATTGATTGTGAATGTATTTGTCCTTTGGAAATCGAAAGCTTGAAAATATAGAACACGGAAACAAATGTAAACCCTTAAACTAAAACTCTTAAAATTAGACATACTTGAGCTTTCCAAGTGCTTTCGGCCTCCTTCTTTTGACGGCTCAAAGTGGAATCATCCTGCAATTGTTAATTAAAAGGAACCACAGTTAACTACACCATTATTCACTTCTCCACACAATTACACTAATATCGAAATCTAATCTTTTGAAAAATAACCCAAAACCATGTACATGTAAACTGCAATACACCTTCATCCCAAGAAGATCCTTTGGTTCGATTTCCAGTGGACACAATTAACAAACTTTGAGATCTTAACATTCAAATCTGATTTGAATCAAAACTATCATGTTAATAGTAAAAACTATCTTTTGATTTATCTTTCCAACAAATAATATACTTCTACTATTCCTCCATTGTTAAAAGATTGTCGGCTTCCTAATTTATGTGTTGACTTTTAAAACTTCCACCTGAATTTCTCAATATGTTTCATAATATTTTATAAATAATTTACTGTTTTCAGCCTACTTATTAGTGAAGTTATAATTTTGACTCAAAACAAAATTGCTCGAGTCACTTAAGACACCTTAATTTGTTAATTTCACTATTGGAAAGGAGGGAGTTCAACAAATTCAAAACCCAAAAAGTCAACCATATAAACTCAAAACTATATCAAACTCCTACTTTACTATTAACATTTTAATTGCGATTCAAATCAAAATCGCCCCAGTCAGTTAATATGTCACAATTTATTAATTTTCACTATTACAAATACAAAACCAATTAAATTCAAAATACATAATAGTCAACTATCAAAATTCAAAAGTGGACAATCTTTTTAGGACACAGATATTACCTGATCGGCAGCAGAGCGAGAGAAGCCAGGAGGATCAAGAATGTCACGAGCAGTTGAATTATCAGAAAAATCAACGGCCCATCTCCGACCCGAACCCATTATTGATTTTCCTTTTTCCATATTTTAACTAATACCTGAAATTATTCAATTTGATATTTAATTGCAGACAAAATTGTGGGATTCAATAGTGTGAGTTGAAGATATTTTTGGTTTTGGGTCTCTTCAGTGGCTGCAAGCTTACAGACACCACTTGATCTAATCGAACTACTTGTAATAAGTTGTAACTTTGTAAGAGTAAGAGTTGTAATACTACTCAATCTCAAATTTGCCCACCAATTATACCCTGATCTATTATACCACACCAGATCCCCTCCAATTGTTTTTAACAACGTTTTCGTTTTCACTTGTCAAATTTTGATAAATAATTATACTTAATCATTTTTATTCATGTTGTGATATAATTGTGACAAATTAATGTTATAAAAATACTTTTAATTCTAAATTTAATTATATCATATTTGTTAGGGTATAAATAAAAAATAATTGACAGTTGAAAAACAAAAATATCAATTAAAATGAATTTGAATGAAATATTATGTTTACTTATAAATGGAAGATTTGAAGAAGAACAAAATTAATATATGTCAAAAAATCGACACAAATATGAGTTAATGACCTTTAATTACACTTTTAAAGGCTCAAGTTAATTGAACCTAAGTCAAAATTTGTGACAAGTGATAATTAACTCGTGATGTTATGCTTCTGAAAACAATTCAATATGAAAAGTTAAAATATTTATCATTGTAACACAATATAATTAGGTACAACAAATTAACAACATCCAAATTAATTATGTTAATGGTAATATGGTGACACTTTATAGTTTGTGGTCACAAAAGTAGCATCAAAGTGAGAATATTCTGATAAAGTTTGATAGTTTCCATGTGGAATTGTCTAAATCAATTGATGCCTAGACTTCAACAACAAAAAGCATTTATATTTTATACTCCCTCCACTTTTCATTGTCATTTAATTTTTACATAGATTAAGAAAAAACAAAAATAGATAAAGTATATTGTAATTGTTAAAAGGGAATTGATTATCACCATATTATTGTATAGTTGATCATTTTAATAGAAAAAATAAGTAAAAATTAGAATGAAAATATAAAACTACAATTTATTTTGCTAGAATGACGACTATTTTGAAACAAAAACTTTTAGCTAAAACGAGAGAGGGAGTACCATTTTGGTATATTAAATTCTCAAGTTCTTCAACAGTAATTTTGATAGCAAAGCTATTTATCTTACATCAGGCTTTGAACAGCTCAGTGAATTCTTGAACTAAACTATTGTGCTACTATCCAAATTCCAACCCATCTCTTTCAGTACCTATCCGAGGAAAAGCACATAACAGTTCCATTAAACCTCAGAAGATGACCTCTAAGTGCCATCATCTTTCAAACAACCCGAGGAAACTTAGCTCATCTCTTTCTATAACCACGTTCCCTCGGAGAAAGATTGAACGCTTCTCCAGGTGTAACATCGTAGTGTGCAAGCGACAAATTGTCCTCGCGGAATCCAGCTAACTGTCTCAGAAAAGGGATTGCACCACGATCTCCAGTGTCTGACCTTTTAGACTTCCATGATCAACATGTGGCACAAATATAGTGATACGAGCGGGAAGCAGATGCTGGGGAGTTATCACAAACTTGTTAGATGAATAAACTACTGATAGAAGTTGATACCTAGCGTATTATCCCTTCAAGATAAGAAACAAGACATCCAAGCATCTACATTCTATAATTTAGCGTAAAATCAACTCTAAATCAACAACAACAACAACAACAACAAACTAACCTGATGTTCACCTTTAATTTTCTTGTACAAAAGCTGTCTTAATAGCAGAGCTCTGTGACCTATACCAGCATCACTAATCAAGAATGGAGCTTGTTAGGAATGCGCGGCTGAGGCTCAGCACATTTGACAAGAAATGTCAAACCTGCTAATAGACTATTCCCATCTCCTGTTAATCCATGTCTCCACAGAAGTAACAGTCAAAACCGAGTGGAGTTTTCACCCAATGAAGCTAAATGAGCTGATTAAAGAGTTCATTGCCGAGAGCCATCTCTAGGACAGGTGACAGGTCAAATTCTAAGACAAAAGATTACGAACTCTACCAGTAATCACCACATGAACATTGACCTTCCTTAAAATGGTGAAAACAATTTGAATCTCGTAGAACAATATATCGATGGAAAACCTTTGATATAACTTTCATGGCATTATGACAGTCACCACAGACTCGAAGATTCTTGAAAACTCGTATGGGAGCGTTTTCTGGTAAATACAGTAGTCCAAAAGCAACAGCCAACTTTTCACCATGATGGGCAAGACCAAATTCTTTAGTCTCTTCATTGACGTCATGGAGGGAAAATTTCATGTCTGGCACATATCCAGCTTCTTTAATTAATCTTATAATGTCATTGACCTTCAGATAAATCTCTTCCGTGTTCGGATGACTTCGATCTTCAGAGAAGAATGTGTGTACTTTGCTATTTATCTCAATCCAACTACACCCAGGCTCCTTGATTATGCCCCTCAGTCTCATCAATCTTCTTAAGCCAGCAGCATCTTCCCATCTTCCAGCTGCAGAATACATATTGGATAAGATAACATAAGGGAAGGCATCTTGGGGTTCCAATTCGATGAGGGCCATGGCACCTCTCTTGGCTAAGTCCAGATTCCCATGTTTCCTACAAGCAGTAAGCAGAGCTTTCCACACGGCTGGTCCAGGTTTAACCACCATTTCGTTTACTAAGCTCTCTGCCTCCTGCAATTTACCTGACCGAGCCAACAGGTCAATCATACAAGCATAATGATCAGGTCCTGGCTGAATCCCATATGTATGGATCATTGTTCCGAAGTATTGGCGCCCCTCATTCACAAGCCCAGCGTGGCTACAAGCAAAAAGTAAACCGATGAAAGTAATGAAGTCAGGTTTTGTTCCAGTTGCTATCATCTCATCATAAAATCGAAGAGCCTCCTTTCCCCTGCCATTTTGAGCATAGCCAACTATGATAGCAGTCCAACTCATAACATTTCGAGATTTCATTGAATGGAAAACTGTAATTGCCTCGTCTAGACATCCACACTTCGCATACATTGCTAAAAGAGAATTGTCCACTGACAAGGATGTCTCAGGACCAGATTTAATAAAATTTCCATGAACCTGTTTCCCAAGTTCATGTAATGCTAACTCTGCACATGAACTCAAAGTGCTGGAGATAGCTACTTGGTCAGGATAAACACCAGCGATTCTCATCCTCTGGAAAAAGTTCAAAGCTTCTTCGTGGGAGTTGTTATGAGTGCAACCTGTGATCATGGAAGTCCAGGAAATGACATCTTTGTGTTTTATCTCACTAAAAACTTGAAGAGCACCATTTAAACTTCCTTGCTTTGCATACATGTCCACTAGAGCATTATTCACAAGTTTGTGGTCACAAAAACCAGCTTTCATCATCAGACAGTGAAGACATTCCCCATAAAGCACATCCTTCCTTAAAGCAATAGCATTAAGAACAGAGGGATAAGTGAACTCATCCATCTTCAACCCTATTCTATGCATCTTCTCAAACAACAACAACGCATTTTCTTCCGATCCATGCCTCATATATCCAACAATCATTGAATTCCAAGCGACCACTTGAAGTACTTCCATTGACTCAAGCACTTCCTTTGCACAATTTAGATCTCCGCATTTAGCATACATTTCAACAAGTGCACTTTGCACAAATAGATTTGCATGGAAACCACCCCGAATAACACAACCATGTACCTGTACTCCGAATCTAAAATCAGAAACCGAACCACAAGCTGTCAGAACACTAGGAAATGTATATTGATTGGCCTCGATCCCTTCACTCCTCATCTGACAAAAACACTGAATCGTCTTATCAGAATTCCCATTTAACGAATACCCATTAATAATAGCAGTCCAAGTAACATGGTTTTTTCCACGATCCATCGTTCCAAACAGCTTTTCAGCAGCCTTAACGCGATAACATTTAACATACATATCCACAAGTCCAGTAACAACAAAAGCATTGTTGCCAAATCCAGTCTTGATGATATACCCATGAAGCTTCTCCCCTCTAACTAACAACCCATTCACAGAACACAACCTAAGCAAACTACCCAATGTGTACTGACTAGGCCTTTCCCCCTCGCATTGCATACGCCAAAACAATCCAAAACTCTCATCTTCATTCCCGTACTTGCAATAACCAGAAACGAGAGCGGACCAAGTAATGGAACTCCTCTTTGGGGTCTGATCAAACACTTCCTTCGCTTCGTCAAACCTCCCAGCATTGGCATACCCAGCAACCATTGAATTATACGTAAACTCGTCTCTTTTCGGCATTTCGCCGAACAGTTTTCCAGCATCATCTATATGGCCAGACTCAAAATACCCTTTCAGTTTCTCATTAACTTGTACCAACGAAAGCCCTCTAGTACGTCGTGAAGTAACTTGGATGTGAAATTGTATGCTTAATCTCATTGACCAGAAATGCTTGAAGTCAAATTTGTTCGACTTTTCAATTATGAGTAGCTTGTTTCTTGTGAAAAACACCTTCATACCTTCCGAATTTTCGGAGACTTTCTACAAAGTAATATACCCAGTAATATCATTGAATTATATGAAATCAATTAAAATAAAAAGTATTTTAAATTTGAAGAAACCAAATCGCCAATAAAATGTTTACACTATGTTCTCCACCCCTATCTCAATGCACCATAATAAAGCTACAAATTTTACTAGAATAATGAATTTGTTAGAAATATTACATACAGCTATGATAACTTGAGACAACAATGGAAAAAATTACCAGTTTCATAACTTAGGACTACAAAATGTAATCTTTTGTACCGGGATCCACAACCACTACTTGGCTGGGTAGACCTTGGGCTGACGAAATAGCATGTAAATCACGTCAGCCAAGTAAACCAACTACACAAGCCCTGTGTGATGGGCTCAACCAAGAAAGGTTTGATAGATGGATCGAACTCATGACGTTGCAGTCAAGCTCACTTACTCCACCAATTTGGCCACCCTTGTGGGCTACTACAAATGTAATCTTGATTCTATCAATGATGCCAACATTTTGGTACATTTGGTTCTCATGTCGCGCAAGAATAGTTGGGTACCAATGTTCGTTGCCTGACTAGCTCGTGAAGGTCGTGAACGATCTTAAAAACAGCATCAGGCTTTGCCAATCTCAGGGAATTCTGAGACATGGCTTGAAGTTCATCCTGTCTTGAACCAAACCATTGTGATACTATCCTAGCTATCTCTTTCGGAGACTTCGAAAACTTCCCACATCCGTTTTCAACAACATATGGCACGTTCCCAGCTTCCTGTAATACATAGTGATAACCGGTTTAAGTGAAAAGAACTAATAACATAGTAAACGGTCATCACCTTCAATCAACTACAAAAAAGCCATAAAGCTGTAACAGGTCAAGTATCATTGGCTTTCATGATAATAGTGAATTTTACAGAATAGATTACATGGAAAATCTACTACTTAAGGTCAAGTACAGTTATGAAGCACGATTGTCGAGAAAGAAGCACAAGGCGCTGTGTAAAGAAAGTCGCGTCATAAAACAGGCGATGACACTTCATTATAAGAGGTACTTTTCAATAAAAGAAGGATAAGAGAATATCTATACAGGACATCTTTAGAGCATATAATTGGTGCTCGGAAGAAGCCACTGCCTTTAGCAGAATATAAGATAAACACACAACTTTATGACACACACAAATATTCAATATAATCCATCTTGGTCTTAGATATGTTCAATTGTTGGGACTGGGAACTCAAGTCAGCAATTAGAGTAAGTCAAAATGTCCGGAGCAGCAGATTTTCGCCGATAAATGCAGACAATCAAGTAGGTGAAAGGAAAAGAAAGTAGAGCAGGATTACCACAACTAAATAGAAATTATTAAAAGCTGCTTATTAGATTATACCTGGCCAGCAATATAACCATTAAGAATTATTGGAAGGCCTCGGATCATAGACTCCGCTATAGTTCCAGGCCCAGCCTGTATATAATAAAACTATGAATTGGAAGGGTTTACAGGAAATAGAAAACCTTGTTCACTGTTACAGATCGACTCTTGATTTTTCTAATGCAAAACAGTGAGTCTCGGATCGCGAAGAAAGAAGCTTACCTTGGTGATTATGCAATCACAAGCACCCATACATTTCTCCATTTTTGTTATGAATCCCTTCACCTAAATATTATATGAATTATTTAGATAAGGTAACTACTGTAATAATAGTTCAAAGAAGGTAGGGTGACAGAATAATTTGAAGGACTTAATAACTGACAAATTCACCACATAATCAGGGTTGATTTCATATTAAAACATGACGTTTGTTTTTTCTTCATTTACAGAAGCCATCTCATTCAATCAGATCTTTCACACCATAAAATACTACATGAAGAGAAGAAGCATCATAAAATCACTCATTTAGATAAGAGGAGAAGCTCACCCACTTTACTGAAAGGTACCACTAGAGTTGTTCATTGTAAAACAAGCAATCGTAGTAGTTTGGCTTAAAGAAACAAGAAAATCATAATAAATTATGAGAACGTTGTTCACCTGCAAATGCAATAGATGAACATAACTGTATGAAGATAAACTGATAAACAAAGTTACTTTTTCTTTTCTGGTTACTAATATGCAAAATAGGCAACATGATGTGACTCCTGTAGTCTTGTAACACCGTACTTAGTTTCTGGATTATGCCAAATAATTTGAACCACCTATGGCTGCTGGAGCAAACAAAAAAAATTCAGCACACACCTGAACTGGAACTTTCCAGTCAATTGCACTCAATCTACTAGCTAGTTTTTTATTGCGTCCGCAAACCACTAGAATTTGGCCTATTGGTTCCCCATGAGTTTCATCATACAATGCATCACCAAGTGCTCGAGCTGTTGATTCAATAGGTCCCATCCCTTCTCCACCACCCATCAATAGCACGGCAGGTAGTTGTTCATCCATTCCGAGTTCCCTTTTCAACTCATCCTAACAGTTAACATGACAATAACTAAAGTAATAGGTATCTCGAGCTAATGACTCGACAAAACATGATAAATCATGAAATGTATGAATTACAAACGATGGTAAGTACATGATTGTGAAATTAGCAACCAATAGCTTGTCTCTTGACTCAAAATGTACACCAAGCCAACTTATAAATAAGACAGAAGGCTAAATGAGAAACTTCTATCACTCCAGCATTCCCTAAATATATAAAAGGAAAAAATGAAGCATTCTGAAGGATGCATAAATTGCAGGAAAAATTGTATACCCACCTATTTCAAGCTTGATTTGTTGTATGTTGTTCGTGACTGAGACAGAATAAGGATACATATGAAGGGAAAAAATAGTGTAGGTACTAATAACTGTGTAACTAATGACTAAAAAAAACCTATACTATGAATCATTCCACTTATGAAAATATACAAACACAATTAATCTGGGACAAGATGAACAGTAAAGAGTATAAGGCCAACCATCCAACTGATTGTGAATTTTAAATTTTTAACACAGGACAGCATTTGTGTCACACAAGGTCTAATTACTAACTATAATGTAGAAGAATGATTAATTAGTTTATTCATTTCATACTGTTTGATGTTTATATATCAATTTTGAAATGCCTTATCCATAAAAACAATGTCTTGCATACGCAGAGAGAAGAAATACTTGACAGTGGGAAAAGCAACATCTTCACGTTCCAGAAGGATAAAGAATAAATCAAGCAAAAACAAACCTTGGGACGCACAGGCTTGACAAATGAAGGTCGTACTGGGAGACCATACACTTTAATTTGAGAAGGCTGGAGTCCAGCTTTTAGTGCCCGTTTGGCAACCACATCGGATGGGCAGTAGCATCTGGTCACAAGCTTGTGAAACCTAGTAATAGCAAGCATAAATATTGAATCCACAATAACCATAGTATACTACGAAATTGTGTCTGAAACTCACCATGTGGGGTGACAAGTGCTTAAATCAGTTATTACAGTGGCAAACACTATCTTCTGCAACAGGCCTCTTGCCCTCAAGATACGGAGAGGAACATGTTGCATTAAAGGATGTACACTAATAATTATGTCTGGCTGATACTTTATCATACCTTTGGCAACCTCCCTGTGTGGAAGTGGAAAAATAAAACGTTACACGCCAAGTACATCATTAGCTGAGTAGTACTAGCACATAATAACCAAACTTATCAATTACCGTGAACATGATTAGAACATTCACCACTCAAAGTCAGGAGTGGATTACCATAGAAAAGAAACGCACAAAACGTGATGATATAGCCAGCATGCCATAACTGCCATTTATGAATCGGAAGTAAAGTAACAGTTGACGTTACTACATGTTATAAGCATACAGAAACCAGGCATAGCCAATTAGAAGCCCAGGAACTTCGACAACTTTCTTTAAAAGGACTTCCACGTGTGGGAACAAAGATAGTAATTAGGATGAGAGACTATATATGTCTACAAGAACAGATGTACTCAAGAAGTATCAAACACAATCTCAATTCTCAAGTCCATTATGCTATATATAACCCATCTTATCCATTTGAACCACAAAATCATTCAGATATATGTACCAAAATGTATAGATGTTCGAAGCCCACTTAGCAGACTGAAATTAGTAGAGGAGTCTTGCTAATATTAACCTACTGAAAGGGAACCCTGATCCATCTTTCACTGACATCCTCCGCAATAATTTCCAAAAAAGAAGCATGTCGGGATTGTAGCGCAAACGATATTTTTATGTACCTACTGTCTTTGTTTACATAACACATATAATGGTCAGAACTGTGAGATTATAACGAACCAGGTCTTACCGAGCTATGAAAGTAGAAGTGGCAGCAAAATTGGTTTGGTGTATCAAACGTGGAGCAGATGCATAATATGTCATTTTCCACAGGGTTCCATGTTTGACCAAAAAGTTATAACTCCTTGGCAATTGGTTGAAAGGCCAAGGTGTATGCTCTGTCCACAAATCAACTACAAATACCTACAAAGTTCAATCTGTTTTCAGAAAAATCGCACAATTTAGGGCCATCAACGCCATGTTGATCAACTCATAAATATTTCAAAAATTCACATGGCATAATTCGAACTCGTATGTAGTAAGTAGTCCACCATTTATCACTGTCTCACAATGCCAACACCACGGAATGATATTAATATACACTAGGTTGTATACAGCCTTTTTCAGTGCTAATTTTTATTCATTTCTCATTTATTAACTCATAATCATATATTGATAACTACCTATTTAGAACTTTATAGTTTAAAGCAAACGGTTAAAGAAATTCAATTTCTGTTATACACTATTACATTCAACAGGAAACTACTAAAATATATTCCATCTATTGACAGTATAGAACCTCTTAATCACTAATAAATAAGAACAACTAAGAGCTAACCTGATATTCATCTCCAAACTGCTCGTAAAAAGCTGCCTTAATAGCTTCAGCAGAAGCCCTGTGACCTCCACCGGTATCACTCATCAAAATTAACACTTTCTTAGGAGTGTTGAACCTAGCACCATTAACAGGCATTCCCTCCCCTTCCAACACATTATTACCATCTCCTCCCAATCCATTACTCTCCCCATGATCAGCACGCAGAGAAGCAAAACCAAGTGGGATTTTCTCACAATGAAGCCTAATGAACTTGTTGAACTGATCAAATACTTTCCTAATTTTCCAAGAACCACCTTTAGGACTTGTCAAACTCAGAAAAGGCAAAACATTTCCTTTGCTATATTTTGAATCGAAGTACAATTGGTTATTGTTCTGACATGGGTTGATCAAATGGGGAATGCAATAGCTATTGACCTTATTGGAAGCATTATCTACTACAACAGAACCTAATCTAGATGTTAAACCAAAAGGGTTAGGGGTTTCTTGAGATGATACAGAAGAAGCATTCATAACTAGAGATATAAAAAAGACAAGTCTTCAAATCCACACATCCACAAAAAAGGGTACTTCTAAAAAGTAACTACTTCTTTTAAACTTAAGGTGATCGTGATTTAACCTCTCACAAACTGTCACGTCGGAATGTGGGGCACCTAATGGTGGCTAACTCCTTTTTTAAACCAAATGAAAACATGTAAAAACCAGTGGATGTTCAATTAATCATAAAACAATGGTCTTTTGGCTATTCTTGGAGACAAATCCACAGATAGTCCCAGAAAGAGTATTAAGAAAATTTTAAAAAAAAAGCAGGAAATGCTCAATCCATCAGAAAAGACCGGTCTTTTACTCCAGATAGATGCTTACTATCAGAAAATACTTGGTGGGATCTTTTAGTGGAGAAAAAAAAGTACAAATACCAAAAGGTTACTAAGAAAAAACTTGTAAAAACCAGTAAATGCTCAGTCCATCAAAAAAGACTTGTCTTTTAACTAGTGGCGAAAAACTAAATATACCCAAAAAGGGTATTGAGACAACTAGTAAATAGACAGTAGATGTTCAAATTTCAATGCATAAATATATATTGGTCTTTGTAACAACTATATAGCTACAATTTACAATATTGCATATGAAGAATGTAACAGATTAAGAGACCGAAAAACACAAAGAGACTGATAGTGAAGTGCTTATTATATTGTGGCTGAGAGTTGAAAATGTAGGGAATATTTAGGAAGAGGGAAATTTGAAGGACGACTGGGAGCCACAAGCAGAGGATTTAGGAAGAAGATTAGAAGAGAATAGAACATAGTCATATGATATTATGATGTTTGGTACCAACAACATATTCTCAAATCTCAATTTTTTGGAATTTTTATTTATTAGTATTATACTTAGCCAAAATGAACATATAAGTAGCTAAAGGATGGTAAATAGGACTTCAAAAGATTGCTCACTCACTTCAATAGGAAACCATAATTGTGTTATACAAAAAGTCAAGAGTGACTATCGGTACAATTTTTGCTCATTAAGACTAACCAAAAACAGTACTCCTACTAAATTTGTTAAATACTACAGTGAATAAGCAACAATTACTTATCATTGTCTTCTCATTCCTACATAGAAAATGCATAGAAGAAACAACGACTTCGATCATGGCAGGAAAAGAAACAAGAAAATGCAAATAAATATAAAATAATCCCAGATATAGATTTAATTCATGGAGATTACACTCCACTTTCAGAATATAATCTGATTAATCTTGGCTTTGCTTCTTTTTCTTCTTCTCCTTTTTACTAGGAGTTTCGGTTTCTTCCTCAGTTTCAGCGTGTTTCCTCTTCTTTTTCTTTTTCTCGGCAGTTTGATTTTCCGTTTGTGCCTCTACCTCCTCAGCTTGTTGCTTCTTCTTTTTCTTCTTTTCTTTCTTGTCAGAGACATTTGCTTCAAGTTCTACGACATTGTTTTCGGTATCAACCTTCTTCTTTTTCTTCTTCTTTTTCTCTTCACCATTACCTTTGGCTTCAGGTTGTTCCTCAGCCTTCTCTTCCATTGTTTCATCTTTATCGGCTGATGGCTCATTCCGCCCAAGGGTTGAATCTGCTGAAGGATTGTATGTCTGGAAAGAAATAGGAGTTGGTTATTGCAATTACAGTAAATAAGTAAGAAGGTAGCAGTTGGGATGCAGAACAGACCTTAGCAGGTGTTATCAATCCACCACTGTCCTTCTTCCTATCCTTGTCATATGCTTCAATCTTGGGTTTGCCTTTAGCTGATCCAGCAGAACGCCCAAGGTTGACTCCTTCTAAGCTCCTTAATCTTGCTTCCAACTATGTAAATACAATATCAATTAAGATTAAAAAAATAATGAATAATAATATAAAAAAAAGATAGATACCACTGAACACAAATTACCTTGAGTCGGTTCTCCAGTCCCATAGAGTTGTCTGGGTTATCACCAAGGGCATCACATCTAATTGCAAGTGCTGCTTTTGCAGCAAGTGATCTTGAAATTTTACCTTTGTGCTTGGCTGCTGCCTGACCAATTAATGATGCATGGTAGATGAGCCCGTACTTAGGAGTTGCATGCTTAGTCTTGAGAGCCCTGAAAAGTGCCTTCTCAGCACCAAGAATCTGAACAGTACTACCAGGTTGCTTTGCAAGGTTCACCAAACTGCCCCCATGAGCAATAAGACGAGCACCAACTAGTTCTCCCACAAGAGCAGTAAGATTTGGAGCAATAGTGTTCATCCTGCTCTTTAAATAATCATACAGTTGAGCTCTGTATTCAGACAGAGAGAGAACTTGATCACAGAGTTCTTTTATATTGATCAAATCCAGATCACTGACTTCAGTTCCCATGGATATCATGGATGCCTCTTTCAGTTCTTTCTCAACATCTTCATCCAGGATCTATGAACAAAATGGTGAAAAAAACATATTTAACTTATATGTAAGCGCGCCAACATGAATCTGTAGAGTACATGGTAGAAAGGAAGAAGTCATAACAGCTCTTTTCCAAAATAAAGTAGGACTAATCAAGGTGTTAAACTGCAATATGGTGTCTTACAGATTACTAGAACATATCTCAGATCTCACGTACAGAATAAGAACTGTTACCTCGGAAAAATCAAGGCTTGCAGCATTTGTACGATCACCCATCAACTTTACTGACTTGGCATAAAGAATGTTGTCTGCTACAATCTTTGCAAGCTCAGGGAAATGCCAACCGTACCATTCTCGCACTCTCATTGCATATGTGTTCAACTCTTTATCAAGATCATCCAACAAACCAATGGCCTGAATGATCATCGTATCCACCTAATATAGCACACACCGTAGATTATTTTAACTAATGTTTGTAGGTAGAAAAAATCCAAAATAGCAAAGAAAAAGTTGTTGCTATATGACTAAAAGAATTAATATATTCCATAAATTCACACCTTATCAGGGCTGAACTTGAGCTTGAACCTACACATGCTATGAGATAACCCCAAGCTCATCGGTGCCAAATCTTGAGCAGCTAAACCAGTAATGAGCTCATCAGAAAGGCTTCTAACTCCCCTCATCAATTCCATGACAGCATTGTTGTGAACGCATTCAATTTGCTAAGAAAATAACATTAATGATTAAAGCAAGCAACAAAAACAATTTATAAAGTTCTACAAAACTGGTAAATCTGTAAATTTCACCAACCAGCTTCTCCTTAATTGCATTCCCCAGTTTAGAATCAGCCACAGCTAACGTCTCATTTTCACAATGAGCACGCAAGAATTTTCGCAGGCCTTTGCTAGGCTTGCTCTCCACCAACAACTGTGCAACTGAAAGCGCATCCGCCATGTTCTCAAACTTGGAAAAGGCCTTCAATTTGACCACCTGATAAAGTTATGAACTTCCAATTAATAAATTTGTATAACAGAGGGGACAAAAGTTACTCATGAATCATGATAAACAACTGAACATTTCAACAACACTCCATCATCTTCCCTTTAACAGTGTGTACATAATTACATACAGAACCCAACAGAATCACCAGTAGTTTGTTAAAGTATAACCTGATATATATATACAATAACGAAACCATTTCTAAACAATAAGAAATGAAATTTTAGTTGCCTTCCAAAAAAATTCCAAATTTTTGATTTTAGATTCTCAAACATTACTTTTATATATTGTAGAATATCTGGTGAGGTTAGAATACTAGTTTTAATGTTCTTCTCTATTAACATGGTAATTTTGATTCAATCGAATATACGACTGCCAACTAATACCACAAAGCTAGATAACTTTAACCATAAAAAACCAAACTTGACAATCTTTTTGCTACGTAGGATTGTAATCCAAGCAAACAACTATCATCAATCAACACATGCAATAAGAAACAATCTGAAATAATAGAGCACAAAGCTTAACAAACAAACCTTTTTGGCGGATTCAATTTTGCTGAAGTCATTTGCCAAGTCCTGCAACAATAATCAACAAAAACACCCAACTTTATTAACTACAAATATTTCATAATTCTTATTCCTCATTATTTCCAATAAAACAAAAACAATGTTATACAAGTCGTCATATACTAAGTCCTGAAACAGTAATAAACAAAAATTCCAACTTTAGTATCCACCAAACTACAAACATTTAATATTTCTTGTTCCATTTTAAAAAAATCAATTTTTTTCAAGAAGTTAGTTTTGTGTGTGATTGTTACCTCAACTTTGGAGAGTTTTCCTTCATCGAGAACTTTGAGGAGGGCAAAGCCAGCAGCTGTTTCATACAAAAGCAACATCTTGCTTTTGATATTTTTCTGATTGTTAGAGAAATTTGAAAGGCGACTGATAATAAACTAGGTCAAAAGTTTGAGGAGGAAGATGTCTCTTGTATATATTGCCTTTAGCTACTAGGGTTTTAGTAATCCCACCAAAACCCTTGAGATGTTTTTTTTTTTGGGCTTTCTTTTCTGTTTTTTGTTTACTTTTAAGGCTTATTTTCAGCACCCTTTACTATCGCCAAAATTTTAAAATGCATCATAATACTTTTTTAAGTTTTAATTTGCACCCTATATTACATTTTTTTCTCATTTTACCCCTTAAAATGACAGAATTAAATGAATTTCCGTTTTAAAAGAAGGCAAAATAGGAATATCACATATATTCAACTTTTGGAACACTTTAGAAAAATAATTAAACTTGTAAATTGAGAATCTACCCCACCCTTATTCTTCTTCATCAAATATGACCCTCCCTCCCCACCCTTCACAACCCAACCAAAAATCCTTGCCATATGCATCAACTCATCAAACTCTTCAAAAGTTTATAGTTCTAAGACTCATCAAACCAACAAAAGATCTAATCTTTAGCCTAAATTATCAAAACAATTTTCAATTGCATAATTTTTTTTTCATAAAATCATCAAACCAACAATAAAGATCCAATTTTTTATACAAACTAACAATAAATACTCCGATGAGCTTCAAGACATCTCAGATTTGCAGGGGTGGGGGTTTGGTCGCGATTTTGCAGGGAAGAGAGGGGTCGCGACCAATTGCATGGAGGGGAAGGGGGGGAGGGGGCTGGTCACGAGTATGTTGCGAAGGGGGGTTGGTCGCAGTTTTTAGGGGGGGTTGGTGGCAATTTTACAGGTAGGGGGTGGTTGTGGTGGTGGATTATGAGGTTTTAGTGATGATGAGTGTTGGTAGGGAAGGGAGGGTATATGTGAGGAAGAAAAAGGTAATGAGGTTAATTCTCAATTTTGCTATTATCAAAAAATGCCCAACAAACTAATAAGTCTAAAGTTAGTTTGTGTACACTTATTTTTTGTTGATTTTTTAAAAAGGGATCTGCGTTTCATTTTTCTTTTGTGGTTTGATTCATTCTGTTAGGAGTTCAGTCAAATTTAAATGAGTTAACTGTTTGACAAACTTTGATATGAAAGATCGGCTCTGTATAATACAAATAAAAGAAACATTACTTTTAGTTCGAATTGATGGTATGACTCGATTTGATATATGTTACCTTAGGTATTAATTTAGTAACAAGTAATGTCCATAATACACATTATTTGATGTTTTTCAATTTTTGATGTAATAAAAAATAACAAAAATAAAATAATATTATTAATATCAATCAATTATGTCAATTTTATATGTATTATGATTTAAAAAAATTATAAAATAGTTTGCAATCAATTTACAACCAACTTCATCAAAATAACACAAAATCCTTGAAAACACCAAAAAATATTCATTTATACCCAAACATAATTGGAAACGATTTTGGAGAATGAAACTCCCTCGAAAAATAAAATTATTTTTTTTGAAAACTTTTATGTAATGTAGAAAGTTAGGGTGCCTTATAGAAATATTCCGTACACATTCCGTAAAGGGTTAATATACAAATTTTTAAAACTTAAGGATCTCTTCTGCAAAATATATATAGCTACTGTAGCTATTATCTATTCCCCATCCAACTCCACCCACCCCCCTCCCTTTATTTCACGTTCAACTCTGCCTCCCCCCCCTCCTATGGGTTATTGTGTAATTATTTTTCTGTACGAAATTCTATACGGAACAAATCTATACGGAACCGTAACCGGTCCGCTCAACTCATAGACCTACAAAAAGCAATTCTTAATAAATGTAAACATCTCAAAAAGGTTACTCACTTAAGTAGCACAACAAATAAACAAAACATTCACAACCTATATAATATATCGCATACTCATTCCCCCCCCCCCCCAAACGACTGTAAATATATATACAATATCCTTCTAGATTAAATATAGCCATAATCCACATATCTCTATTTATGGTTTAATACAAAACTCCCACTTCACATTCACAAACACCATAAGCATCAGCAATATAAAAAGTCATGAACCCATATAATATCCCATATATATCCTATAAGTCATCATCTTCAGCAGTTCAGCTTAATACTTATCACAAACTTCAAACCAACAATTTACCAACTTCAATATATCTTATTTTTTATTTATTTCTTTCACATGCTCTGATTAGATCAATGCAAAGAATTTGCCTAAGCATGGAATGAAGCACCTTTTTTTATTCTCAACTACTTCGTCTTTGACTACTTTTGATTTGCTTCTCATAATAAATCCAGTATTAGATCTGATTTTGAAACTTAGTTAACAAATCTAATCCATGTATAAGTGTGTAAATCATGTAATGTTGAACTTATATCTAGTCAATACATTGTGAATTTTAGATATAAAAAAAAGTTTACAATCAATTTTATTTTCTCTCAATTAAAAACATTAATTAAATTAAATTGGAGGGAGTATAACAATATGTATGATCACATATTCTCATGCAATATCATATATTGTAAGTGATATATCCGAATTGAGTCAAACATGCGTTGCCTTTTGTCAAATCGTTTAATCAAATCTAACATACTATAAGGGTTGTTAAAACTATTTTAAGTGCTAGTGGAAAAGGCTTGAACTTATATTTAGTGTTAGTGGAGTTAATTGAATAGCCTAGTGGAAAAGGCTCTTGATAGTGAGAGGTCATGGGTTTGAAATTCACATCTATCGCTAATTTATTAAAAAAAAAACTATTTTAAGTGCTAAAGAAAATATGATCTTATCAAAATTTAACAAACTTTCAAGCCAAAACTTTAACTAATTTTTATCTTTAAACCACACAATCCCACTACTATCTTCAAAACCACTTTATCTAATTCAAACCTTACCAAAATCACATTCCTCATCTCTTTATTCACCTAAGACTTTCTTCTTCTCCAAATTATTAACTTCCATTGGTGATTAACTTTCTCTCAAATAGGTTAACAATTAGTAGAGTGATCTTGTTCCATGGAAGATGTGTAGTATGTTTAATAGGACACAAAATATCTTGAAACAACTACTATTAGATGTAATTTTCATAATTGACTACGTAATGTCAAAGGATAACAAATGTATCCACTTTTAAAGACATTGAGACCAAGAGCGAGTTGGAGGAATGAGAATAAAATTCTAGAAAGGTAAGGTAAGTTCAAGGAGACAATGAATCCGTACCGATTTAGTGAATCATTGCGTGGGGGACTAAAGGTGAACCCGTATCCATTACACAAATTGAAAAAGCGATACTCACATGCTAAGGGTAAACACTACGCATTTAGTAGTTCTCTTGAAAGAAAAACGTTAAAAGATCTAATACGAGTAAAACATATTTACACTTAACAAGAACCAACTATGTAAGTTCAAGTTAAAGCCACCTTCAGAAAAAATAATGTTGAAAGGCACATTTCTTCGAGAACTCATAGAACCAAGTAGTTTCCATGACCTAATTAGACACAATCATGAGAGCAAACTATGAGTTGATCACGACCAATGTAGAGTTATGTTATCATTTGCTTCAAAAACTAGATTAGTTTCAAGACATCACATCGGCTATGTATGTAAATGTAAACATATAATAGTTTGTCTATTAACACCCAATTGATCGAGTAGTTACACCGCACTTGCATAATGCAATTACCCGATTTTCATGATTTGCAAGTTGCTATGCTCATCCCGAGATGTACCTAATGTACACTTACAAATGACGGTTGCGAGTCTTCCATTATAAAATGAAATGATCATAATGCATCCTACTGTTGCATAATAGTCAGCCAAATCGGCATAATGGTTGTCAATTCTGTGTAGGCAAAAATTAAAAAAGACATGAAGTGAACCATCAGAATATGCAAAACCTGACATAAAGATGCTCAAAGGTCCTAAAATGAAGCTTCCTATCGTCACATTTTATCATCTCAGATGGTTCTGGATTTTATTCTTCGCCTTAATGATTTTCTTCACATGCTAAGTATTAATTAATTTGCAGTTCACTCTCGGGTTAATTCGAAAAAGTCTCAACCTCTACTCATTTCGAGCGGACCGTCTTCAAAGACATATAACTACAATTCCATCAACATTTTATACAATTAGTTGATTATTGAAAAACATGTGAAACAATCTGGACATGCGGTATTATGATACCATATAAATACACTAATTAACATTTGTTAACGAATATCAACATTTTGGACCAATAAATAAAAATAAACATTAATTGATCATCATGCAAAATTATTAGCATTTCCTAAAGATCATAAACATTTATATGACCAATAAAAAAGAATTATTTAATATTTCTGGGACCCAAATCACAGCATAATACATAAACTACACCACCCTAATTTGACTTTAACGAATCCCCATTTTGACTTTTACACTCTTCATCCCCCACTTTACTATTACTATTACAGCAGTGACCACTTGTACCATTACAGCAGTACCCACTTGTACTCACCTTCTTGAACGGCGCCGTTTCGACGAACCTCGCGGCTCCCATCTCCATCTGACAAACCCTAACGCCGCCAAACAGCTTCTCCGGCAGCTCCTCCTCGGCTTGCGCCTCCACCACAAACCCCATATCGATTGTCACCGCGGTTGTATACCCCAACGCCAAATGCAGGATTGCAGAGGCGACTTTGGACGAGCCAATATCCACGTCGATTTCCAGATAATTCTGCGATTTATGATAATGACAATTCAATGCTTTTCCTAGTAAGCACGCCGCGTGCGAACCAACCGCGGTTTTCACGATCCAGGGGCCTTTCACAATCCGATTCACAATCTTGAACCGGGAGTTGCGAAAGGCGTCGTCGGAATTGATGAAGCGGTGGAGGAGTGAGCCAGGCTCGATAGGGGTATTTTCGGGACTCGCAAAGTAAAAGATGGCGCTGTGCTGGTCCTTCCCCGGGATTTGAAGGTTCACTGCGACTACGAATGATTTCGATTTTGACTTTTTCAGGGCGTTGATTATGCGATTCTGGGGATGAGAGAGGTAGTGGTCTAGTTTGGTGGTGGAGCGAAGCCAGTCAACACCGGCGGGTTGGAGGAGCCAGGGTCCAGAGGGGGTTTTGGTTTTGGTGGAGAAGTAAGTGGGGCCACGGAGGGAGAAGAGGTCCCCAGGCGGAGAAGCCCAGCCGTTTGTGCCGGTATCAAGGTCCACGCGCTTTAAGGAGCCGCCAGAGATGGCAGCTGCTCTCCACCCTTCTTCTATCATATCATCATCACGACGAGGAGAGCGGTTGTTGGGTGGGCTGGCGGCGGCTGCAACGGAGCTGCGGTGGTGGTGCTTCTGCTTGGGCTTCGTCGGAATCATCTTGTGTTGGTTTTTCTTGTGTAGAGTTGACTTTTTGCGAAAATCAAAATTGGGAATGAGAATTGATTTGAGGTAATCTTGGTGAATGAAATATAGGAAATTGGAGAAAATTTGGGGGGGGGGGGGGGGGAGGAGGTGGGGGTTGGTTGGTGTAGAAGTAAAGGGGGAATTAAATATGGCTTTAGGGTGTAGGAAACTACAAACTTTACAAAGAGACTCCTTTTTATTGTTTACCATTTCTTGTTGGCAATTTAATGAGTAGATATACAGCTAATTAGTGATGGGAGATGACAAATTATCTATTGGATTAGGATTTTAATTTCAATTACTTTTATGATTACATTATGAATGATGATTGACCGATAATTATATTAACTCCTGAGCTCTGGAGTAACCGAGTATTAACAAAACCCGGACTCGTCTGTATGTTCGGTTAGGTAACCTAGCTAAATTCGAATAGATAATAATATCAAAAAATCTCTTTGATAACGAGAGATACACAATCGTTAATCGCTGATGTCCACTAGGTAAAGTTTGGATCGACATAATAGCCTCCAAATCATGACAGTCGGGTAAACCACATTACACAAGCCCCGTATAGATACTCGACCAAGAAAATCTTAGCAGGAGAAATCGACTGATGACTTCGTAATAACAAACTCACATATTCCACCAGCTTGACATACTTACGGACGAAAAAAATCTATGATATTTTAGGTCGGGGGAGTAAATATTGTCCTTCTCTTTTGATACGCTACCCAGACACGGAATTGCATAAAAAGGGACCCCTGAGTTTGTCAAAAAGAGGAGTATACACTATACACATACAGGTCGGCAAAACCACAAGGCCAGCACTTCGCAAATACGCCACTTGCCTCCTATTTTACCACCTAAAAACCAACGGCTATTCTACTTCTTTTTTAAAGAATTGTCCCATCTTCTTATCTCAATCCTCTTAATGAAAATCGAGCTCAAAACCTATAGATCGTCATAACACCTCCTAATCACTACACCATTCGATTCGATGTATACTATCATTCTTAAATATAGATCCAAACTTGTTATTTACTAATCTAATTTTTCTTTTACAAAAGTATACACATAGCTTCAAAATATTTCAACTATCAAAAAGTACTTTAGAGAGTTAAATATGACAAATTATTTGGACCAATGTAAATCTTTTTAATATCAATGTCTAACATCTCACTTCATATAAAATATTATCTTACCAACGTAGATTGAAAGTTTGTTTTGAAAAGGAAAAGAGAATTGGCGTTTAATAGGAGCCACCCAGTGACAAAAAACGACAACTGTATAGATAATAGAAACTGCCACAAATGATTCTGAGTATCAAATTCCAAACGAAGTCACTCACAAGAGTCAGAGACAACGATAATAATGTAAAGCTAGTTGACAAATCAAATAAATGAGCACACCAGAAAATGAGTGATCGAGTTTTTTCGCTCCCCTCTCTTCCTCATATTCATACATACCATTTTTATAATATCAAATAGAGCATTAAACAGATAAATAATACCCCTAACGCCTACGGGAATAGTAGAGTGCGGGGGCGGGGTGTATTATAATTGAGCAACTATGAGACTGATAGGAAGCGGCACAATATTATGAAACCGCTATTCTAGATCAAAAGCATTGTACACAAAAACAAACCGAATGATAAGTGGATGCACATGTAATACCTACATTAGTTTATGCAGTGCAATCCTAACTAGCTCGATGGATCCTGATGCTAATAAGTAATAAGCACACTTGAAAGAGACTTGAAGGGTGAGTGGACAAAGTGACAGTTGCACTAGCACGCACATAACCCAAATGGTTTTATCTTACTTTGATCTTGTTTGTGCTGGCGCTTGGCTGTAACGCATTATGCGATAGATCAACTATAGCAGAGCCAGCTTCAACTCTAATAGTGACTTATGCCACCATAACAATACTCACAAGAGAGTGAACGAAGGACCTAAAAAGTGAACGAAGGACCTAAGTAACCACATAGATAAAAATACACAAGGCTATGAAGTTACATGAAAATATACCATATATTGCATGTGAGTGAGTATGCAACAGATTTCAATGTTTTGAGTATCAATCATCATATGAAACATGAGGAGAAGCAGTGCATCCAGGATCAAACGGATCTTCAGATCCACAACAGTGCCAATACTGAAAGACTTTACCAGATTCAGGGGTATTCATAGTGCCTCCGGAGTAAACACTTTCAAATTTCCTTCTTGTTTCTCCTCCAAAGTGTGCAGTGTGGTAAAGACAAGCCCGTGGATGGTTCAGAGAAGGGTCGAACTGAGTCTTGCAATTTTTGCAGGTCCTGGATACTTGGCCGTTGGTTTGACCTTGTTTATCTGAGCATTTGACTGAGAATTTCGATGGCACATGAATTGAAGTAAATAATAATATTGCATTCTTAGATTGTGAATTGATTTTCGCGTTCTTTTGGGTGCCAAAAGAGTAAGATTGAACGCTGGTAGGAATCGATGAAAATATGTGTATTTGGCTTGCCATTATTCCTACGTTCAGGGCAAAAGATGTTGTAAGATCTCAAGGAATTCTCTCTTGTTACAGAAAGATCAATAAGGTTAGCCATCGTGATATTATAATTAGATTAAACCACTAAACACATCAATCAAGAAGCTCAACAGAACATGGATGCATATCTAAACTGCAAGTCCTTCAGATTGCTCGACAAAATATTCAAACCATTTAGTAAGCTACAACATCGCAAATTAGAACTTGGGAAGCACGGGGTGGGCACATTTGGCTAACTGCATAATCTTTAACAGCTTCATCACACCCCAAAAAGGAAACCAAATGAACGAATAGATAATGATAAGGAAGAACAGACCAAAATTACTCCACGCAACGAACAATATCAACCAATAGAACCGGCCACCAAATGCGTCCATTAAAACACAGTTGGAGCATTTTCGAATTCCAAGACAAGTTTAGTTTTCATATACTATTACACAAATCCAAGTTATAATTTGAGCTGATGAAATGAATATAGCAATGGAAAACATGATTAGCCATAAATTGCCATTCAACGAAGAAACTTTAATTCACAAATCAGTTAGCAGTGATCAAGACTTAATTGAATTGGGATTAGGGGTAGGGTTCGATTATGATTAAGAAAATACTATAAATACACATTATTGTAAATAAAGGAATATTGCAAATGAATTTATGGTAATTATAAAATGCAATTAATTTGTATAAACTCACCTGAAAAAGTTGAAATAAAAAGACGAGAGGAGAGGATAATGTGTAGGCGTGTTATAAACGGTGTCGTTTTGCGATGTCGTTCATACTGGAACTGAAGACCAGTGCGGTTGAAGCAGGAGTGCAGGAGGGGGGAGTTTGTGCCAATTCATGACACGTTGTCACTACTTCCAAGACCCCATTTGTGTTGTGGCAGGGAGCTCAATAACTCATTACCCGTGGAGCACTCGAATTAATAAATCGTGACAGTAAACAAGTAGAGTACGAACATAATGTTGAAATTAACTATATATTTCTTTTTTCCTCTTTTGTAAATTAACGATGAAGTAAGTTTCGAACCCAACCCCTTATGATTTTTTATATCCGAGAACTCAACTAATTTTTACCTTAAAAAAACAAGACAGTGTCCAAATAAAATAAATCTTATCTCTATTTATTCCATATTCCAACAAATAAAACACCGGTATCACTATCGGAATCGAACCGATGACCATCGACATTTTCACAAATTTTACGAACAGAAGCTCTTATTTTCATATTTTTTATTCCTTACCTTAATTAGAATCACTTTTTGAAAGAAAAAAGTTTTATATTTACATTTAGAACTATGTCACAGATCTATTATTTATACTCTTAACATTTTAGTATAATTAACAACCATTGATGATAAAAATTGGAAAATGTCAATTACAAGAAATGAGAGGAAGTAAACATATTCCCGTCTAGCACCGAACATATACCTATTTAACAAATCGGATGGTGGGTTAATAGTGCGAAGAAAGATGCGTTTTTTATAAAGTTGTCATTTAATTAATTTTAATCTATAATAATCCCAGCATCTACTCTCCTTGCCCCAAGTTATATTAAAACAGAAAAGTTAATTGATGCCTAAGAATGATAAGAGAATCAACACAAATTAATTAGCATCATGTGTACATGTATTATTATTTGACTTTAAGAAACTGCATACGTTTTGTTTCTTGAAGTGTATAAACTTTCTGTTTCGGATACCACACAAAAATCTCCATCTCATTTTAAACCTATCTATGCTGGCTGTAGCGCATTATTCCATAGACGTCGACGATACCAGGTGGAAATACAGGGTCAGTTGCTGCTCTCACACTGACCTTTGCTACTGCATTAACACTAACCGGAGCAGTGAACAGACCGCCGACGAAAGGGACCTGAGTTAGTGGTTTTGCATGTTGTAGAACCTACAAGAACAATCGAATTTGCAAACTTTTTAGTACACTGATAAGTGACGTGAATGGGACGCAGCTTCAATATGAGACCATTCGAGCAGATTCCATGCCCTTCAGAACTTCATAATAATGGTACTTCCCCCAGAGAAAAGTATGATCGATTATGTCTGTTCATCATTAGAAGACCTAGGTAATTATCTAACGAAGCACCAACTTACCATCTCAAGCGGGGAACCAATGACACCAAGAGGCAACTTCATGCTTCCAACTTGGCGTGTTCCATGTATGAAACCAGGTCTCAGGATAACTCCTATAAAAAAGAAGGCAACCTTAAGAACCTTATGGTACACAAAACTGGGCTAAGTAAAATCATTTTCAAGCATAATTATATATCCTGATCTCACACACAAGCCACAGATTATTATGGTAACTTATTTATCAGCCTACAAAACATGTTTGAGATGCAAGGGTGAGCAATAAAAATGAAGTATGTGGTTAATTGTATCACGGATATACTATGGAGATCACACTCTCCAGAATAACATTGCTGCATAAAATACCAAAATATTACAACAGATAAGACTTAATACACTCGAACTGACCTCCATAAGGATATCTGGTTAATAGCTCTGTTTCAGCGGCTCTCTGCTCACATCGATACCAAAAGAATAAAGATAAATCAGAGACCATCAGTGAAGAGACTATCACATTAAGACAGTCAACTTGTATCCTTCTAGTTTAGATAACTCTTAGAAGTTCTTAGAAGTAGAAGTTTCGTATAAAATGCATCTTGATGTTATGAGTAGTTCCAATAAAATCTTATCAATACTAAGCACATTACCCATTGAGTATCGGGGTATTACAATTAGCCACTCAGTAAACACCATATCTTGTATTAGTCTCCCGAGATACACAATCTTTATATTTAACTATATATGGTTCTATAACTAGTTCAAACTAATGCACCCTTTTCCCTTCTTCTAGCAAAGAAGGAGAGGGCTCTGACGAGATGATTGCAAAAACTCAGTTATTTAGCTACTTGGGATGCATCTACAAGAGATGGCCTTCTAATTTCCTAACAAATATTAAAACTTTATGGTAGGGATTCTCCAATAAGCTGCTTTTGTTTAACCGATATATCATCAGTTGAATGAATATTCGCAATGGAGATGTCTGTTTACGTACCTTTCCTTCATAATATCCTTGGAGCAGATAATTGACGACACCAAAATCAGCTGCAGATATATACACGAATCTCTTCACACCTGAAAAAACAATGAAAGACAAATTATATATGAATCTTAAAACAGTTCGGGTTGCTGAAAGTAAAGCATAACTGAACAGAAAATAAGAAAGTGCATTTATTACTTAAACAGGCCAAGCATGTGACAGCTGAACAACCATGGATGCAACGCTGAAATGTACATTACAGGCCTAATTATATTGTATAACCATATAACGGGCCTTTGCAAGTCCTCTGGAAGTTAAAGATTTTACATTCTCTGGCTCTTGGATGTTATGGAATAAATAAAAATGGCTCATCACGTAACCTATGCTTCTTATCTATTCCAAAGTAGTAGATAATCCTTGCAATATATCTCAGTCAATTCGGACCCCCCCCGCCCCTCCCCCCTCTCTAAACCAATCTCATGACTTTATGGTCTAAACAACTACAACGGTTATCTGTTTGCACAGCAGTAAACATGGACATAAACTGCAATATACCTCCCTCAGCAGCAGCTCTAATAGCATTAATGTTCGCAGTGCCATTGATCTTGTACATAAACGAGTTGGAACCAAAACCACCTATGCAAGATATCTACAAAGTGCACTTTTAGTTAGTAACGAATACAGTCAAATGTGATGGCAACACTAGCAATTTAAAAACTGAACACCAAACAATATGACCTTTTTAAAACAATTAGGTATTTAAGTCGGCATGAAAAATATTCCTGACATGCACAATTCTATTGCACAGAGTATTTTTAGTTGCAATTTTTTAATACTCTATCTGAGAAATTGAGGGATACATGGGCATTTTGGAAAATAATGGAAATGAAAGAGACTACAAAAAGTATGCCTTCAAGATCCTAGGCCAGATTAAAGTTCACATAATAATGTTAGAGAGAGTATTTGTAAAAAATCCATTGCTCATGGATATCAAGTATTTATTTTGTGAGCCAACTAAGTAAGCATATGCATGAATATATGGACTCATATTATTCAAGACGCATAACCAGGAATAAAACTGATGTGCTAGTCAGATAATGAACCAGTATGTTCAACAGACTCAGTCACGATATTAAATCAGGAAGTAAAATGAAAAAGAGATATATGGGAAACCGATTAGGACGCCAGTTAGTGTACTACTTATTACATTGTGCCAACATTAATGCAGTATCAACATCATTTTCTTTAGCATCATTGCATGCTAAATTCAGATATCACTTCTATTTTCTAGATGCAGATTTAACAAAAATGTTAAAGACTACCACATTCGTCTCATCAGAGACATGAACGTACTATAGATGTTACTCCCTTCAATGCTTCCTTCCAAGAATCAGAAGAAAGAAGGTCCCCTGAAAGAAGAAGTGACAAAAATTACTTGTGAAGGCACAACACTATCAATTTACATGATGAGGCCATGAACTGACTATTACGGCGAAGTAGCTAACCTCGATGCCAATGGACGTTATTCACCCATGGTTCTTTTATAGTTGGTCTACCCTTTCTACAAAAATTCACATAGTTTAAACAAACTTTATAAGATAATAGTAAATTAGACATAAGGTTGACTATATTAAAAACATCGATGACAATGCTTAAGCAAGTTAGCTTTCGAAAAAAAGAAGTTACCAATAAAACCTCTAAACATAAGGTTGGAACCTGTTAGATATCAAAACATATTCTCCTTCTATCTCAAAAAGATTGTCTAGTTTTGAATTTTGATTGGTGACATTTTAATTTCGAACTCGAACATTTTTACACTTGTACAATGTACGGTGCAAAAATATATCAACTAGTATTGTAATGTAATTGACTATAAACACCATAATTTTGTTAGCACCAAATTATATGTGTCAATTAAGGCTACAGTGTTTGTTACTTTAGACTATTGAAAATCAAACACGACAACTATCCGAGATGGATGGAGTTGCGCCCGCAATGTACTCAACTACAAATTTAAACATAATCAATTTCAATCAGTAATTCTAATACCTGCTAAGGCTAGCAACAGTGAGGCCACGATTGAGAGCTTCTTGGCAAATATGTGACCCCACATATCCATTTCCTCCCAACACAAGCAACTGAACAAATTCATATCAAAATCCACTCAATAACACAAAGCATCCAAACAATTTGTTTAAATACTCACAGTTCAATCCAAATAGCAATTGTTGATTTTACGAGGTGTATTTTTTGGTGAAATATATACGCGGTATATATACTGATCAAGATTCAAATCAAATCAAAACCTCGAACTTTGTTAATTTTGTCAAAAATATACACAATACAAAATAAAATTTGTGTGGCAATTAATACGAAATTCGAAAATGAAACGTGACAATCATTTTGGGACAAGGATATAAAAAATGAAACCGAAAATGACCTTCTCAGTAGGTGGAGGTGGGATATGAACTGTTTCAGCTTCCTCAATTCTAGTTGCATCAACTTTGAATGGTTCATCAGTTTTATTCGAATCAGTACTCATAAATCTTCCATTTCTCCCAATTGCAATCACATTACTGCATATTTTCACAAAAATGGAAATAAATAAACAAGTCAATCAATCAATAGTCACATTTTAAAAATATAATACGAATTTGATATTGCAATAGAAAATTAAATAAAACAAAAATAAATTGATTAAAAAAAAGACGTACTTGAATTTTGAAGCAGAGAGCCTTAAAGTGATCAAGCGTGACATGATGAGAATGGTTAAAGTTTGGATTAAACAGAAAGTATTTGAGATGAATGATTAATAAATGTAGAGTTTTATTTGATTAATTTAAGGGAATAAGTATGTGATTTGGATGAGTTTTGAGTAGCTTAAAAATGAAATATAGTAATTCTAGAACTTTTATGACATGTGTATGTGTTTGTGAATATGTGGCTCACTAGCGGCCAAGGCTTCTCTAACTTCTGGGTTATCATGCATAAATCAATAAATTACTGTGTACATGAACTCAAATGACTATTTGACTATCGTGTGTATTTGTATCCGGATGAATTACCAAAGGTTAACTTCAAAAGAAGTAAAGTACTCCTTCCGGCCCTAAAAGATTATCACATTTTGACTTTAGGTGGTCAACAAAATACGATTTAAAACATAAATATCTATTATTTTACATGCGAAAAAATTATAAAAAGTTAATATTTCAAAAATATACATTGAGACGAATTTAACAAGGTCCCACAAGACTATATTACTACTTATCGTTTAATGAGAATTCATGATCAAATTTTATAATATTTGACTAACAAAAGTCAAAATGTGATAATCTTTTAGGGACGGAGGAAGTATAACATATTTTGATGTTATTTGGATACTCCCAATTGGGTTGCCTTCCCAGGTCTCGCCGGTGTTGCCTGTAGGTCGTGATGTGCCTTGAGAAAAAAATTTAAGCTTGGAAATCGGAGAAAACTAAGAAAAATATATTCCATTCGTCCTTATATGATTGGTAAATTTTGACTTTTATGATCAAACATTAAAAAAATTGAGTAATAATTCTTATTCAACGATAAGAAATAATAGAAGCATCAAGCATGCGAGATCTTGTTAGATCCGTCTCAATATGTATTTTTGAAATATCAACTTTTTATAATTTTTTTCGTATGTAAAATAAGACACATTTACGTTTTAAATCATATTTTATTGATCATAAAAGTCAAGATGTACCAATCATTTAAGAATTGAGGGAGTATTTTACATATGTTAATTTTCTTCATTCCACTGTACTTTGGGAGAGAAAGAATTTGAAAGAGAAAGGAGATGGCAAGGCGAATCACTAATAATAAATTTTCCAAAAGAAAAAAGCTAATTGATAATTTGGGGGAGAAAGGAGATAATAAGGCGAATCACTAATAATAATTTTTCCTCTAAAAAAAAACTAATTGAATTTTCAACTCACAAAACAAATATACCATCCAGAACTAATTGAATTTTCAACTCACAAAACAAATATACCATCCAGATACTATGAGATATGTGTTGATAAGGATATAACTTATGTACGAGAACATCGAATAACCAAGTGGTTAGAGGTCTTCAGTGACAACCCCGTGTAAAACGTTTAGCCAAGAAAGCATTAGTACGGAGAATTGAATTCACAATTTAACTATTCTTACTGGCAATTACCATTACTTGTGAGAATTGAGTAGTGTTATGATGACTAATGAATAACATAAGTAACACTTGAGCTTACCTTAAATAATATGAGATCGAAGAATATCAGAAATAATATTCCGTATATACATTAGCTTTATATGACCATAGAATGCATAAGAATATGAGGTTATGCACCCTAACCTTCCGCGAAACATATTGCTCATAGTTTTCGACTTTTAAGTACTCCGTATATGATAACAATTACTCTCTCCCTCTTTCAGTCAGAAGTACAAACTGAGTCAGCAGCTGTTTTTAACCTCGAATAGTTGTTCTCAAAGCAGCTCACTTTGAATTTACTAAATCAACAGCAGAAAACCAAAACTGGAAGCTACAAGTGTTGAGTATGAAGCCAAATTTCGCAGGCTGTTGAGAGCCCAATCGGGACTTGCAAGTCCCAATAACGAAGGTCTGAACGATCGGTACTTGGTCGGGACTTAATTAACAAGTTTCCTATCTACTTTTCCTAGACAATCTATGAATTAAACTAGATGTATATACCCAAAAGGTTTCTGGAATTCTGTTTCCTGAATGTCTCCACAAGGCTGAAACAATCTCATTAACAAAACTGAGAAACTCCTGTGTCATTAGTAAGCGTATTAGCATGGCCGACCACATTTCCGGGGCTAATCGCACAGCCGTCCAGAAGGATTCAAGTCCACCAATTACTCTTAGAATTGTTGCGCGTCCCTGCCATTTTGGAACAAAGAACAAGCTGCGTCAGGCACTAAAAAGAATAGAGAAAACGATTCTATGACTCGGTAGACGATAACAGAACTGCTAACATTGAGGCTCAGATCATCCATCACAGTCTCTATCCACTACACCCGTACATGATAAACCAGTTACAACATGACAAGTGCGGATTTATAATAGACAAGCATTAAAAATTTGGAATCATAAACCACTATCATTTTCTAATGCGTGTTTGAGACATACATTAGTACGAAGTTCCTAACAGACATTGAGAAATTGGCCCCTATCAACTGCAAATCTTAAAACTAATTATGCACTCTTTCTAAATGGAAGGGCCTTCGGAAGATACGGAAGAATAGAACAAGGGGGACTGGAGGAAACGGTGTTAGGATAAACATTGATAAAGAGCAAACCGGGGGTTCCCTCCCACCGAGCAATTAACAAATTTAGCAATGATATGAACAATCACCCCCTTCCTATTCCGCTATGCAAGGGTGTTCTCTAGCGTTAACCCTACTAGCAAAAGTTTCACCACCCACCCTACTAACGTACCAGACATAACCTCTATAAGGGATGAAGACAAAGTGGCAAACCTCATTTCCCCAAGGGTCCTCCTGAAACTTGTCATCCATGATGCGAGGAAGAAGTTCATCATCGAGTAAGGCATTCGCGGCTTTAATTATGTCACTTATAAGATACACACGCACCACAGAACCTTTCTTTGACAAAATGAAATGAAATAGATCTTCAGTAGCAGCAACCACAGCTCGCATATCGAATGATTTCCATTCTAAAGGATTTGAGTACTCCTGAGAGGTTGTCTCTGTCGATTGTTGAGATATTGCTGCTATCTGAAAGAAACAAGCAGGTGAACACAAGGTACAAATTTAAATAGAACTGATTTAATTTTGGCAAAAAATTATAGGGCCACATTTTGAAGAACAATGAGAGGTAGCGAATGTGTACAAACATCCCATGTGAGGCACCAATTAGTGGTAACACAATATTTAATTAAGTTGCACAAATTTTATATTCCAGTTCAAGATCCTCAATCGTCACCGAGAAGATTCAACAAAATCATGTCCTCTAATATCGTCACAATGTTGCTGTTTGGCATTAATATAATTTTGTTCCATTTTTTAACATTGTGGAAATTGATTACTTCTTGATCGAAGTATCAAATTAAAGTTCATGTTTATCAACCTTCTATCCTAATCAAGACTTACAGACAGATTTAGCAACATAATATTTCCTGCATCATTAGTTCTTCAGACACCTTTTGCATAAAGAATATCAAATTTGTCAAGTTTGGATGGTGTCCTATCTACATCAAATTAGAAGAACTAATATAGTTGGGAAACAGATTAAAGAACATGTTGAAAGGACAAACAATTAGTAGAACTATCATTCTGTGCTGTGCACCATAAAAGTCAGATAAAAAGTATCATACCAGTCTTTCCAGTCGATTCCAACGTATAGTTCCATCGTTACGTATCAGAAGTTCCCTCAGAATTTGTCGCATATCAGGATTTGGATCTGCCAAGAGCCTACCGATCACAAAAGGATAGGCACTCTCGACAACCTTGAACTCAGGATCTAATACTTTAGCAGTTCCTTCAAGTGATCCAAGTGCTCTTATTACCAGGGCATAGTCCGGGGGAAGAGAAAAGTTGAACTCATACATGACATCATATAACTGGTTCATTATACTCTGAAGTAGATAAAACAAACAAAATTGTAACTGTATAGTAAACTTATGTCCTGCAATTAAGACCGATTATAAACCAAACAGTAGAAAATGCAAGTGAAGAGCTCCAAGTTCCGTTCTAAGGCATAAATTATCCTTGTACCTAGAGAAAAATGTAACCTAGAAAGTATCAATTCAAATGATTTCCTTGTCATATCAGGATGTATATTTTAGATAATAAAAATGAAACCAAACCTTCAAAGTTTATCAAGAAAAATAATCAATAGGAGAACATTAAAATTCAAAATATTGGAAAATAGAACCTAAAAAATAGAGCATTCTACAAACATTCAAATAGTTCCTCTCATTTAGAGGTACAGACCTGAAAATCTTGGGATTCTCTAGTGCCATCTCCAAAGGATGAACGCAAAGCATCTGAAACTGACTGTAAGTTGACCCCTTCAGGGATGAATCCCAGAGAAAGGAAGTCATTTGCCAATCCTAGGGAATCCCGGTTGACAAAGTGCACAAGCTGAAAGAATATCAGGAATGGTTATGCCCTTGCATCATGATTCTCAATGAAATTGAAAAGGCACAAAAGCAAGAAAAGAGAGGAAAAAGGTAACAGCTAAAGAGTAGACTACAAAATGAGAAATAAAAAGAAACATTAATGTAATGACGCATTTTGTTTTGCATACCACTCTTATAAGCCCAACCCGGAAGTGACGCGGAATATTACCCATCATTCCAAAATCAAAATAAGCAAGAGATCCACTCTCAGTTGCAACAAGATTCCCTGGGTGAGGATCAGCATGAAAAAATCCTACCTCCAACAATTGCCTCAAAGAGCAGTATAAACCCTTCAAATAATTATAAAAAAGAAGTTCACACAAATAATAAGTTGAAAGTTATCGTAAACAATATATTAGCATATAGAAGTTCATTCAAATAACGATTTAAAGTGTGCCTATACTACAATACACTGACACGACAGAATCTGTATGTTGATACCTAACTACCCACACACCTCATCAATCAATTGCCTTCTGTTTAGACGCGCATCACTTAGACGAATCTCGTCTGTGAGTTTGATCCCATCAATCCATTCCATTGTTAGTACCTCCTTCCGAGTAAGGTTCCAGTATATTTTTGGGACCTTCACACCAACTGGCTTTTGATTTACCACTGTATTGCCAACTGCACCTTTTGAACTACTATCAAGACCTGATAACAAAGAATCCAGCCATGGAAGCATTAAAAGTTATATCGTGTGCACTAGGGCTAAACTACAGATAAGAAACACATCAAATTATCCAATGGTACAATCAAAATGGGACATGAGACTCAAAATGGATTTGTCATATGTGGTCAATGTTAGAGGTGCTAGCAGTTCATTGACGGCTGAGAACCACAAACACCAGAAAGATGACCTCGCGATGTCTGCTGCATGGAACGACATGATACCAGCAATTATGCTAGGACTTAGGAGTCCTGGCAGACGAAACTTCATGTATTTTATGTTAAGACCTTTAACCAAGAGATAATCCAACTTCATATTCGTCTGTACCCTTGCAACAAAAAGTCAGAAATCTATCATTCTTGCAAGGCTTTAAAAGAATTACCGAAAAGTGAAGCAAACCGCTCTGCATTTTGCCCCTCCAAGATGTAATCGATCTCCTCAAACATGTGTCTGACCTATAAATGTGAGCAACACAATAAGGATGCGAGCATAAAATAAATATAAAAATGACTTAACTTTAAGCAAAGACATTTTTCATTTTGAGACACCACCCTGCTGTACAAATAAATAGAACTTCTAAAAAGAAGTATGTCAAAGAACATTATCTTTCCCTTGAAACAACATTAAATATGTGAATATTTTAACAAATGGCACATGTGTGATTCAAAGTTTCAGTGTTCAGCTGATGTATCTACAAATGTGATGCATCTACATAATAATAATATGTTGAATTTGCAATCCTCACCATCTCATTTACAGCAACTAAGAGGTCCTTCCGAGCTTTTGCAAATCGCTTAAGTTGACCTCCGATCATTTGGAATAACATGGCATCAAGAGTCAACAAACGTGACATGCCAGGCCGCTGAACTTTGACAGCTACAAGCTCTCCAGAATGCAGGTGAGCTGCAAAACTTGAATCACAAAGATCCCATTTAGTTATACAAATTAGCAAACTATCAAAGACTGCACCCTCCCCCTGCCAACAAAGGGAGAGAGAACAAGCCAGTGATGAAATGAGATAGGTTAGAGCAACAAGGAAGATATGCCACATTATGATAGAGAAGCTAAAGATAAAAGAAAAAATTATGTTCATGAGGGAAAGATAAAACTATCCAGCTCATCAAAATAACTTCGTGAAAATAATCCAGCTAATCATACTAACTCATTAGATTAATCCAGCTCTAGAATCCCATGCCATGCAGAAGCACAAATTCTCTAACCTTTATAAACCTGTCCCAGTGATGCTGCTGCGACTGGTTCCTTGCTTATGTCAGCAAATATCTCTGAAACAGGGACACCCAATTGTGTCTCTATACATTTAAGAGCGACATGATTCGGGAATGGTGGTATTTGATCCTGATAGGGAAAGAAAAAACTAGATTGTGAAAATAAATACTATGAGGGTGAGTTCAAAATATTGTTTGAACAAATCTGTTCTGCAACATATAAAAGCTAATGTACCTGCAATTTAGCAAGTTCATGACAGTATACAGCTGGTAATATATCAGGTCGAGTGCTCAAAGCCTGTCCAAGCTGTAAAGATAATAGGATAAATTGTGAGGACTTGATAACCATAAAATTCTTCTTTCTTCAGGGAATCATAACCAAAGCAGTAACGCTCACAGCATATCTCATAACTGAAGGTCTCATAACTGAAAGCAACATATCTGATCATGACACTTCAAAATTAACTAGAGAACACATGTTCCCATAATGTTGGACTTCTTGTTATATGTACCATCTATTTTAGGTGACATAGTATTATTCTTAAAGATGTCAGTGACTACTTGAGCTATCAAAACCGTCCATTCTAGAAGCTCATTCACTAAATTATTTGCCAGCTCCCTAGATGTCACAAATATCAAGATACTCGTAATAATAATATTTCTTCAGGTAACTGTATTCACACAGCATTTCATAATCAAAAGGCAACAATAGCTCTAAGTATTGCAGGATATTTTTCCCATTCCCAACACAGGGAAATAATGTGTTCATGATAGTTTTGCGAGTGTGGTATTTTATAAATAACAACTTGAAATTGGAACATGTTCATTATACTGACACCAAGATAAGTTAGATAAATAGAAGAGGAAAAAGTCATCTTATGTTCTCATCCAGGGTTAGTTCAAGCTATTAGTATACTAGTATAGCAAAAAATGAAGGCCCAAAAATGAATGGTCCAAAAGAGTGGAATAAGTTTTCAACAATGCCTAACCAGGAAGATATATGAAACAAAACTGGAGTTATGGAGCTACTAAAAACAACAGTGACTGAAGCAATAAAATGCGACTTGCCTTGATATAAAAGGGACCCAAGCTGATAAGAGTTTCACGAAACTGCAAAATAGAAGAGAGCACTCTGTTATTTTCTCTTATTTCGAGTTCATACTCTTACCATCTATTAAGGATAGGTATGTCCATAACAGGAATGGTAGAAGGTGTCTATCCAAGCTTTTTCTTGCAGCTTATAGGTAAGGGTATTGCAGAAAAAGCTCCAAGTGTAGGTAATTCAAGAAAGTTATTTGTTTGAGATGGAAGCTTCAAGACTACAACTTTATATATGTAAAAAAATATTAACTTAGATGAAACTACATACAGAACTACTTCTAAGCTAAGTTTGGAGAATCTAATGAAGTACCGTGCAAACAAAAATGCATCGAAACATGGTTCAGCCACTTATAGAAACTGAACTTTTAGAGAAGCTTCGCCTCAGCTTCATGTTATAAACTGTCAACAAGGACATTGAAATGGTAGTGAAAAAACTGTGCAAGTGGAGCAAATCAATTCTACCTTGATAGAACGTTTGTTTATATCAGGGACGAATAGCCGCATCAAAGAAAGCTTGAACACGTGGAATGAAATTACTACAGCTCTATACAATGCCCAAAAGGGACCCAGCTGGCCTAACATGGAAACACTTCTCGTTCTTTGGGTGCCAAGTATGTGCCCAAATTGAATTTCTAAAGCTTCTTTCCTCAATTGCGCATACTCGGAAGAAGGCCTCCCACCATGCACGCTTGAGTAGCCAGTTGAAAAACTGCAATAGCAACATATTACTGGAATTATAGTAGGGACCCAATAAAAACCTTTTGCAGCTGCACAAAAACCAAGTAGCCTCTACAAAAACTCCACAACTAACCAATGTACTGTTCATTAAGATCTACATATATCACAGAGACTTACGATTTTCTGAGGAAATGCAACGAGGTGGGATAATCATAGTGACTCCTCTTAATACCAACATTTTGTCGTTCGATTAGAGCCCAATTTCTCCACGACCTGGTCTCAGCTGCATAACCAATAGTTAGGCAGCATTATACCCTAAACCTTAGATCACTTAGCAGACATGCGGAAGCAAATACACTTGCTATCTATCAGCAGTGACTTCTGGTAGCATGTTAACTATGAAACAAAAAACTTGTAAGCAATTGATATCAGGTTTTACGATACGAAACTAGATTAGTTTGACTGAAACTCGTGGATAAATCAATTAGCAGTTGCATCAAAAAACATTTCGAGTTCACTTTGCTGATTCATTTCAATTTGCATCAAACAAAAATTGCACAAGTGACCGTTCTCTAATTTACTATTACAACATGTTCAAATTAAATCATCAAAATCGCATTTCTAAATACAAAACAAGAGTTGTTAGTTTCAATTCAAAACAAACTTAAATCCGAATAATTTATTTTCAATGATTCAAAATCAAATTGGACAATCTTTTTGGGGTGGAGGTCGTACTACATAGTGCATATATCAAATTCAAATTCATTGACTACATACTAACAAATTCCAAGCAAGAAACAAAAATATATATAAACATAATTCAAATTCAACTCATTCAATCACTTTCCAACAAATGTCGTTTCTTCAATGGCATGATTGACAAATTTCGGATCATTATCTCAAATAACAACAAAATAAATAAATAAAACTGGAAATAATTAATTCAGTTAAAATAAATATAACTTGGGGAAATAGTTTACCAGTAATGTGAGAATCGATGAAACGGCGACGTTTAAGGCATGTGACAATTCCACTCCTCATTGAGAGCTGAATTTGAGATGATTAAGAAGAAGAAGAATTGGTCGATTTTGAATCAAATGATTTTCATTTTGTACCAAAAACACTACTTAAAGTCTTGTTACTACTTATAGTTTATGATTTAATTTTCTAACAAGCTAATTTGTATTTTGATTAAGTGTAATAAATTAATTAAATAGAGGAGTTTGTTAGTCTGTTAGTACCATATGACGGCTAAAATAAGAAATAAAAAACTGTAGTTGGTGGATTATCATTTAAGTGAGCTGCCCAAAGACGACCGAGACGAAGAACCGAAGAACCATGTGGTGTGAACCTCATTTCGTGACACGTTTTTGAGCTATTTTGCATGCATAATAAGTCGGGTTTTAGCGGGTATCGAATAAATTTGATCGAATATTTAATTAACAGATTAGATAATTACTCAATTTGTATTTTTAACAAACTTCATTTTATCGCACACTTTATGTTATAACTTGAATCCATGTCATTCAATTTCGTATTCAAAATTAAGAGAAATCTCATATTAAGTTCGAGCGCGGTTCAAGCTCGTCAGGATCCAAAAAAATTAGTTATTCATTCAACTAGAATATCAACATTACGCTTAGTCTTCGATTGGTATCCACTTATACTTGTATGTGAATAATGTGTGAGTCAAACGATACCGAATCAAGCATTTGAGCAATATATGGAACTTGTTATGAGTTACTTTATCCATTTATGTATACAGTTAGTAACGAGTTGATTTTAACGGATATGTGATGAGTGCATATTTATCAAATGTTAACCGTTTATATTCGAGCCTAACTTGACTATCGATTGAACGGATAAACAAGTTAGATTTTTTTCGAATCGAAAACATTGCGGGTTCTAGATTACTCGATCCTTAATAACCCATAAACTGAAATAGAAGTACCTGACCAATAGCCAAGAATTCTTTGAAATTTCTCCAATAGATGCATTTATATTGGCTTCCAAAACTTTTCTACTCCATATTAACATTCACATTTTGTACACATACACATGCAAGCTAATTTACATACTATCTATCACCATACCTATCATCAGTGTGATGGTAAGTATTGTTTTAGACATTGTTTCAAACTCTGGAAAGTAACAGGTTTTGATACAAACGAGTCCATACCATTGGCAAAGCACTCTTCTGCACTTTCCGACAAGGCGTTCGCTGTCATCTGCACACATAAAACATCAGCATTGTTATACTCTTCGTCGGAAGAGGTTTAAATATCCCTATATCAAATGCAAATGTTAAGAACTGCCATGTTGTAAGACAGATCAGACCAGTTAAGTGCTGATGTATTATGTATAAATAATTCGATAGTCAATAGTCGCGTTCTTACAGCTATAATAGGTAATCGCTTTGCTGATGGTCTGAGTCCTTGACCACTCGAGGAAGAATCTGAGGGTTCAAGCTGGATTCCAGCATCCACCGCAGCATTCCAGTTTCCAGTCTCCTCGAAAGATCGAATCAATCGAGTGGCTTGAAGCCCATCCATCACAGGCATGCATACATCCTGAGAACATCAAGTAGGATGATAATCAGTTTTTGCTTCGTAATATGTTACCATACGAAGGAATGTTGAGCTCAACAAACTTCAATAAAGATACTCCGTAGTATACATTATGTTCTGTTTTAATGAAACTCACCATCAGAACGAGGTTGTAGGTTTTATGTTGGACTGCACGAATGGCTTCTGCTCCGTTATTAACAACATCAATATCATGACCCAACTGTTTCAACATTGATTTGGCTACCATCACATTAATCTTGTTATCCTCTACAAGTAGGATCTTAGGAGTGAGCACCGACTTTGGAGCATCAGGTTTGTTACTTGAAGAGCAGCTAGAAGCTCTACTGGATGTGTCCAGTGTCTGGCATATTTCTGGGACTCGTCGTGTCCCTGAACTTTCACTCTGACTTTTGGTATTCCTTAGGTAATCAACAGGATACATATAGGGGTTTGAGTTACTGACGGTACCATTCTGACCATGATTTTCTCTACTCTCTGAGCAAGTAGTGCTTTGAGTATCTGGCATGTGCCGTGGAGAAATTTCATTTTCAGAAGATGTATCGACAGCATCCACTATTGAACAAGAATCGTCTATCGAGCACGCTTCTTTAGACGCGTTATTGTTATCAGTGGGAAATGAGTGAGACTCTTCTGGAAAACCAGCACTACTTAAGGCACTGAATCCATAACTGCTTGGTGACAATTTTTGGGTCCTTCCGGATCCATGTGAAGGGAAGAGAGACCCTAAAGTGCGGGGTTGAAACTGGAAAAATCCACAACGTGTGTCATCATCGTCCTCATCACCTTGAATGTCAGAGTTAGCCATATCTGAGAGTTCGTCTGAATCATCAGAACTATCACACGATGTGGATGCCTTGCATGGTAAGACAAATGTAAAAGTAGAACCATGGTGCTCCTTGCTGATTACCGTGAGATCACCACCCATGAGTTCAACCTGGTACACATACATATCAGCATAAAAAGGGCAGTATAGAATAATGCCATACCATTAGTACTGCTCACATATCAGCATAAAAACGGCAGTATATAATAATGCCATTCCATAAGCATCGAACACATATCAGCATACCTAAAGAATAGATCTATGATGAAAGGATCTAGACACATTTTATATATCCTTAAAACAGAGAAGTGAATTATTTCTCTAAACCGTAGGTTCTATTTTCAGCTTTTAAGGTTCTTTTTTTTTTTCGTTATGCCATTAATAACATCCCAATTTCAAAAGCAGGTTGATAGGCATCTCCAATAAATACATATAATATAAAGATATGTACAAGTACATCAGTACATCTTAAGTGCATGAATATGATGTAAACAAAACCTAGTGCAGAATACCAATCTTACCAATTGTTTGCAGATTGCCAGGCCTAGTCCTGTGCCTCCATACTTCCGAGCAGTGTCTGGACCTACTTGCATGTATCTCTTAAATAAAGAGGGTAGAGCATTTTCTGTAAGAAAATTTTAAAATGAGTAATTAAATATATATGTAGAACCATATATGTAGAACCATATTTTCCGCATTACATATATATGTAGAACCATAGTAAAAAAATCTGGAAACCAATGAAGGTAATATTTGATATGATTTCACTGTTGTAAACCCTTAATCGACTTTCATATATATACCTGGTATTCCAATCCCTGAATCGTAAACATCACAGCGTAGCCATATAGTTGTTTCTTGCTGATCACAGTGGTGCTGTGTGCTTTCCAACACTGACGATCCGTTTCTTGTGTGACAGCAGGATTTGTTTTTAATAGTGTGATTTACATGAGTGCCCCTTCCATCTAAATGTCCGTTAGAGCCTTCATGGTTATTAACATTCATTGAAGAGTGTCTGTCTTCAGTTTGCTTGCTAGAGGGAACTTCCGATTGATCTAACAATTTATCTTGTGGAAAGCAACATTTTGGGTGATCAGGCTCTGACACCACATAAAGCTTGATCCCGACTTTCCCTTCATGAGTGAATTTAATGGCATTACTGCAAAAAATGGAAGGGATCAGGTTTGAGCTCTTGGATGATTGATTCTCAACCCGGCCAGTATAAAAAATTAGTAGGCATAATGTTTTTCCCATATTTATAATTCTGTCTATCACCATATACCAATATTTTTTTTCTTTTATCCGAGAATGGAAGTAAAAAGAAACAATAACTGGCTACTAAATATTCAAATGAACTCATATTCAGCTAACCGTTTATAGCATTCGTGTTCTTCGTCTTATTTAACTTTTAATTATTTGTATGGTAAGCATTGGAGTTCTTCATCACTTATAAATTGTAATTATAAACTCCAAACAGACAAACAGGTGTAGTTAAGTAATGAACAGTTCAGTACCTGATCAAGTTTGTAAGAATTTGACGTATTCTCAGAACATCTCCGATAACCTGAAACCATAGAAGACATTCACATAAATCACATGATGCGGTATGGGATTGGACTTCTCAATAAACACCAAATGAAAGTTTGAACTATTACTTGGACAAATGAATTTTCTATTGTTATTTTATGCAGTGTATCATTTTCCTGAGGGCCATGTTAGTCTGTCTGAGTTAGATGAATGCTACATCTACGAGGATCATCTCCTTACAGAATTAGTTGAACAGATGTGTGGAAACCATTACACAATATAATAGTTACAAAAACGAATCATGAAAGAATGCAGGCCAAAATGTATTGATCAAACAGGTAAATGCTGCGTTCTCACCTCCACAGGGACATCATCGGCTACATGTCCTTCCAAAGTCAGCATTTTCTGTAATGATGCAGCTGCAGTCTGAAGTACATGCTTCACTACTTCTCGTGGTCTGAACTTTGTAGCTTCCAATTTCATAACACCTAAAGTTGAGCACAAAGTTTTACTCTTGTGAACTCTTTATGGCAGATAATAATTACTGAATAAAAGGATCACATCTGTGAACCATTTAAACATTACGTCGCTTCTAATCCACAGCATAGAATTATCCAACTATTATGATTGCAACCAAACTATCAAATATAACTGCTCGGATGAGAAATTTGGCAGATTAGCACTATTAAGAAGTCTTTTTTAACTTAGAGCACCCACACTTCTTTTTTGCAAATCACTAGCACCATCCCTTATGAAAATACTATTTTGCCCTTACTTCATAAATCAACATCTTCTTCTTCACCATTCCACCACCACCAAACTTTTTCAACATCTTCTTCTTCTTCACCATTCCACAACCACCAAACTTTTTCTTTACCAACCACCACCACCATCACCACCTTTACAAGCTCACCATCACCAACAATATCAAATTCGAAAACTTTTCTTCCTCCTTCTTCACAAACCTACTATCATCTTCTTCTTCTTCTTCTTCACAAACCCACCAACTATCACATCATTTCCACCACCTCCACCTACCTCACCAACAACATCACCACCAACCACCCCCACCCATAACCACCCTACCCACAACAAATCGCGCCTCCCCCCTCCCCAAACCCGCTGAAGTCACCCCCCCCCCTCAAAACCCGCTGTGAAATCGCCCCCCTCCCCCCAAGCCCTTATGAAATCGGCCCCTCCCCCTAAACCCCTGTGAAGTCGCGTTTATCCCCCAAAATCTTGTGAGGTTCCGAAATTATGATGGGGTGGGGGTGGAGTTTCGAAATTTGTGGGTGTGAGGTTGTTGGTGGTGTTGGGTTTGTGAAAAAGAAGATATCGGAAGAAAGATATAATAATGGTGGTGGTTTCGAAATTGAGATTGTTGGTGGTGATGAGTTTGTGAAGGTGGTGGTTATGGTGGTGAAGAAAAAGAAAAAGAAAAGATGATGGGAAGAAGATGGAGGGTTGAGGAGAAAAAAAAGGGTATAGATGTAGTTTGTATTTAATTTAAGGGCAAAATAGTCTTTTTATGAGAGAAGGTGCTAGTGCTTTGCAAAAAAAAGAGGTGTGTGCTCTAAATTAAAAAAGACCTCCAAATAGTGCTAATCTGCTAAATTTCTCCTGCTCGGATGGTAGTAAAATTCTAAATATAAAAAGCAAACTTAGAATCAACACCAACCTGACTCAACTTTGGACAAATCAAGGATGTCATTTATCAATTGAAGAACCAAATCTCCAGAGGACAGCATGACACTAACTAATTGTCTTTGCTCTTTATCAAGCTTAGTAGTTGAAAGAATTTCTGTCATGCTAACAACCCCTGATAGAGGAGATCTTATCTCATGAGACATAGTTGCAAGCATTTGTTTGGCCCGCATTGTTTCCTCTGCAAGAACAAAGATCACCCGGTTATGACATATCAGCATTCTCTCCTGATCCTGTTAAAAAACCACAGATAACTTGAAGCAACGTAGATGGATTAACCTGTTATATGTATTGTTTTGTTGAGTTCAGTTTCTCTGGCTTTCTGTACTGCTATTTCCTCCCGTAGCTTTGCCATTTTCTCTCTTCTTTTCACCTGTTTCATAACAAGTAAGCATCAACATTTCCAGAAACATGATAGTAAAAAATGTGAAACATATTATACAAAGAAATAAGATAACTATGTCTGAATATGATCATCGCTAACTTAATTATGCGATGAAATATGTGCAGTCATATTTGTGCACTTGATGCTGATGGGGGAGGGGATAGAGATTGACAGCAGGTGGTGACTTTCCGGTTCAAGGAAATGAAAATGAGCATGAAAACAAAAGAATCGTTCTGCACTGAATCAAGAACCAACATGATACATTCTACATGAACTGCATGACCAGAGCTAACACAAAAAGGCATATCAATTTAGTGTGTAACAGTTAACATAGTCAAATATTTTCTGCATGAAGTCCTCGCTAGTATGTGTTCTAGTAAAACCTCATTTATTTCAGAAAGACGGGGGAGGGTTCATATTTGCGAACATTTTATGTTCAACACATCTTCAGCTTCACACCTTTTCACCTTAGGACGAGCAAAAAAGGCACGATAATCAGATAACGAAGGGAACTATTCAAGTGAAGCAAGAAACAACATATAGACTTTACTACATTCTTTAAGAAGAATAACGCCCAAACTTGGACAGTCAGAACATCTTGTTGAAGTTTCTAGCATATTTCCAACAGATGCAATCTATTCCAGAGAACAGATTTTGAATTTGATCATTAGGAGATATTGTGTACCCAATTGTTATAACTAAGAGTGATGCCTCACATTTTTTTTTCCTAGTCATATTTATTGCTTGTAAAAAAAAAATTACCTGATCTGTTACATCCATTCCCATGTAGTTTACACCAATAGTCTCGCCTGTTTTACTGAAAACTGGTTCGACATATATTAAGAAAGTCTTTAATCCAAAGAGCTCCGTCTCAAACACGATTTCCCTCTTTGCTGGCAGTCCTCGTTCTAAAACTTCCTTTTTGAAGTCCTGAGATTCCTTCACACCAGGACCACTAAAAATCTCTACATCAGTTTTTCCTATGATATCCTGCAAAGAAAAGGGGAAGGAAAACTTGGTCCATGGCTGATAATCTGAAGTAAAGCAGAGCTAATTCACAAAATACTAATTAAGCATTGAATTTCTTCCCATTTAACCGAAGTCTTACGACAGATATCTTATGAGCTGGAAACTTAAGCCTAAATGATCACCTTTTCATCGTTTTTAGAAGGAAAGGCGTAAATAATTAAATTACCTTCTCATGCAAACTTGGGAAGTGATTATAGATGAAGCGGTAGCGCAGTTCTTTGTCCTGCACATATTAGTAAGATATATTAACTTACTCATATATGCTAAAAGACATATTGAGTTTATATAAAGTTGCAGCTAGAAATCAGACATTAAGCTCAAGTCAAATGATTGTCACTACCGACTACTGGAACTGAACATATTCAGGCCACTTATCAGCACATATAATAACACTCAGCCAAAAACCAAGTCTTTTGACAACTGAAGTTGTTTTTACAGAAAGATGCAGAATTGTTGAACGTATGAACAAGAAAATATAGACACTTGGTATGAAGAGCGTATTAATGGTCTGCCAACTAATTGCCCTGGGAATGAAGTGTTAGATTGTCATGACGCATACTTAAGCTTGAAAAGGCATAGAACTTGGAGAACAAAGAGCAAATTTGAAATCATTTTATCTTAATGTGTTAGTATATACAAGGTCACTTTGCCATATCCATATACAAATACTGAACTAGATAAGTCAAAATTCATTAACACCTCAGGGAAGTAGGTAAGAATAAAGTCTATTTACTTGACAATATGGACCCAGCATGCCCTTGAGTAAATGCTTCAGAACTGGGCATACTGGTTCAAATTCATAATATCTTCACAGGGTTGTATACCTGGTGACCAATAACAACAGGTGCATTCTGGAGAACAAAATGTAAGAAGTTATCTGCCCTTTTCAAAATCTGGGAGAGTTCTTCCACTGGAGATGATTGCCTCTCAAGATGTTCTATGCTTTCCTGTAACTTTTCTCGGAGGAGCTGTTCCCTATGGATGCTCTCCTCCAGTAACTTCTCTGAATGCATGGCCCGCTGCTTCCAGTATATTATGCTTCCATACTCAGCATCAATTTCTATAGCTTGATCTTGTATTACAAAATCAATTTTCCTCCTTGGAGCATGTTGATGTTTGTATTTCAGATTTTCGTCCAATATAGAGATTGGGCGCTTATCACCCCCATATCTTTCATCCTCGAAACGATGTTCTTCCAATATCTCCAACTTCTTTAGCTCAACTTCCTGTTGTTGCTTGCTTAGATTAGCAAGCTCTTCTTTGAGAAGACGTACAGCATTCGCCTGCTTATACTCCCAATCCTTTACTAAGTATGCCAGCTGTGAAGACCCTTTCTCACTGTAATTTGTGAGCTCTAAAAGTCGCTTGAAATCTACTACTGTAGGCTCGGAATCATTTATCGTAACCTCTTCCAACATGTCTTGATCTGCGCCTGGCTTCTCAATGTTAAACTGTTTCCCTACTTCATTTATATCCTCAGGCCACATTGAAGAAAGAGCCTCTACGTCCATTTCTTCCACTGGGTCAGTCTCCATTTCAAAGACCATTCCGTATATTTACTAGATCTTTCAACACATGTAATGTACTTTCTGACAACACTATTGTCCCTCGATTATTTCATGTCTAAATTGTAAGCAAACACATAGCATCTCATATTCATCGGCTAGACGTCTGGTGATGAGCTAAAGTGCTGCAAGATATCTGAAATGACGCGAATTTGGTGCCTGCGCCAGAAAACATTGAATTATGTGAATCAAACTAAACGAATTCGTATTATGGCAGTTCAAAAAGATTCGTACAATACCAATTATCAATACTAACACTTCCAACGGTTCAACCAACATATATAGATTAACGAAAAAGAGCAACACTGATAATATTAGCACATCAGTTTTGCACTATCAAGTGTTCAGTAAATTAAACAAGTCAATCACCTAACCAACACAATTTTACTGTAACAGTTGATTCAAGACTAAAATCAAATAGATCACCTTCAATTTTACCTCTGAATCAAACAATTATTAGCCCAAAAAAACAAAAGAAAGTAAAGCCTTCAAGATTTTCCATCATTGACATAATTCTATTTCATGATGACTGAATTTCAACAAATGGTCAACATTATATTGCTTAATAATTAATTGCTAAAGACATATGATTGATTGAATATGACAGTATCACCAAACATTTCTGTCAGCTGTATTTACTGAATCAATTATTTGACAACAAAGATTCAACTAACAACAAATTTTAAAACAAAAAATAAATACTAACTCCATCCCAAAACAATTGTCCAGTTTTATTTCCAATTATCAAACTGAACGAACTTCGTATCCTTAATTGACACACATAACGATGATTCGAATCAAAATTATCAAGTTAATAACAATTCTTTGTGATGAGATGTAAAGAGTCTAAAATCAATCAAGAAAATCACCACATTTCATCAAACATAAACATCACCATGTCCCAGTCGAGACAGACTCTCGTCTAAGCAGGGGTCGAGGGGTCGGATAGCACGCAACCAGAATCCAAAATCAAGAAAACATTACCTGGGAAAGTCGACAAACGAATGAAATCACACAACCCAAAAGCGAAAATCCTTGAAAAAATCAATCCAACTTCGAAACAAAAGACAACCACCTTCATGGAAAGCTAGAAAGTGTTCATCTTTAATGTGTGCAGATCTGAAGCATCCCCTTTGGTAATAGAGGAATAAAAAAATGAAGAACGACAAGGTCCACGGCGTTTACTTAGTATATCGATAATATTAATCTGAGAGAATGTAGATTGAAAGATAGATGAGTGCATGTGAGCAACAAACTCAAATAATCATTGTTTATTCATTCTTTTTCTTGGAAGTAATCCAGCTTGCATTTTTCATTTATTAATCTCTACTCTTTCTTCTTCTTCTTCTTCTTCTTTACCTTAATTTCTAGATTTTTTTTGCAGGTATTAATGTTTCACATATAGTAAGTGATGATGAATTAGTGTATGTGTGAATTTACTACTATCGTTTTTGATGAAGAGATGATTGGGATTTGGGGTGGGGGGGGGGGGGTGAGGAATATAGAAATTATGCATGCACATGCAATGATTCAGTAATCAACCGACCAACTGAATGTGTAATGTGAATATATAAATATTGTTGCTCTGAATCACTGAACCGCGGGTTGAGGAAGACAGAGCGGACTTGTATTTTTTTAATGGAACTAGGGCCTATGAGGCTACTAGGATAGTGTTGGCTTCGGCTCGACTCGATTATATTATTTGATTAATTGCTCATTGTTAATTAAATTTAAAAACGATAGTGATCTGAATAAGATGAGAAAAAATATTTTCAATAAAGTCTAAGTTACTAGAATAATTTATTTTCAATATTTTTTTATCTCGTAATTATTTTTAATAGATTTGATTATTTTGATTTTCCTTTAGTCTAATACTTCAAAAACACACAAGTATGAGTCATAACAGTTATAGACGAGTTCCGATTTTTGATAATGACAATTGTGATGAGGTGAATATATACTTGTATTTTACTTCTTTTGACTTCCATAGACTAAGCAATATGCATTGCTTTTCTTCTTATTAAAGATCTTGACTTTCGTTTGATTTATATCATTGCTAATGATTTTTACGTATTTATGGTATCAAAATGATCACACGCTCAATAACAGTGACGATAAATGAACTGTGTTGCGTGATTTTTTTATTCAAACAATATTAGTTACAAACGATTATTCAATAAATTATACTATTTTTTAAACTAAACAAATAGGAGTATAAGCTTTAAATAAACAACTTAGTCTTCTCGACTGCCGCTCGCTTTCTGGATGTGAGTCTGATGCCCGAAGTTGTCTTGAAACGGTCAGAAGTCCCATAGAGTGGGTGCTGAAAATCGTCGAAACGATTGAAATTCCACATAGTGGGTGCTAAAATGCTGCACAGGCAGCCCCGAAAACGCTGCAAAAGCGGCCACGAAAGTAGATGAAATATGTTTAAATATATTCATTCCTCTATGAAATTCGAACCCGAAACCTCACAGAGGCTTGAGCCCGATATCACTAGGTTAAAAGTCTTGGATAACCCTGTTGCATGATGGACACTGGAAGAATTGTAAAATCGTTTGACTAGGTACCAATGAGTGTGTATTGTTTCAAAATTTGAATACACTATTATTATCAATTTAATTTTGATTATTGTAATTTCATGTTTGTAATAATTGAGAAGGCTATTCATAAATATCTTCTTCCTAAATGAATTATTTGAAAAAAGATAGAAAGAAAAACAAAGCATGTTGATATGTTTTACTCTAATTAAAAAATGAAGAGTTGTAAATAGACTTAAGGTAAATTCCACCATTTTAAATAATCACAAAAAATATTTGGTGGTGACTAAAACTTTGTTACATATACACCATAAAAAGCCAGTCATGAAGCCTGTTTTTATATTAAAAATCAACGTATCTTTTTTTTCCTAAATATTACAGTATTTGCCTTATTAGTTATAAAATTAATCAAGCCTTTGGTTTGTAACTAAATAAAAAAATTCCAACGACATATCTAAAATATTAATGTAGCAAAAATGTGAACATTAATATTTATTAACCAATTAATAATCCTTTAATTTAAAAAAGAAGAAGATAGAAACCCGTCATTTAATCTAACATCTTATACATCTCTGTCTTCAAATACATCAAATTTAATTTACTATAAAAAATTATACAACCACATGGAGGTCATATAACTATATATAACCATATAATCTAAGTAATAACCTCTTTTGAAATTTGCCTAATAATAAAGTCTCTTTGTTAAAAAGGCACGTTCATCCAAGTTGTTGTTCTTTCTTACTCCATCATCAGGCACTGAAAGTCTCATCAATTTTATAATCATATTATTAGTATAGTCTATAGACTATAATGTATATGATTATTGTTTAATTAATTAATTTGTTTCATTATTGATTCCAAAGTGATTCCTGGAGGCCCCTACGACCCTCATTTATTTAATTATAATGCCACCCAATTTGCTACACATATACCATAGTTTACTTGCTTGGATCCCAGATCACCTCTGGCATCCAAATTGCTTTATTTATCCTAATATAAAATGTCATCGTATAGTCCACGACTCAATATTTTATTGACATCTGGTATAAATTTACAATTAAGAGGTATTGTTTTAGTTGTCGTTGGAAATGATTATCTCATATTCATTTTAATTGGAGTATTAATTGGTAAATTAAGTATATAATTATTATTTGTAATACTAGTGTACTCATATTTTTATCGTTAATTTACAAAAAAAAAGACAAATGTCCGACTTTAGTCTTTAATGCTAAGTTAGATGCGAGACTATCATTATGAGACAGCTACGAATTCCAATTTTCATATATGCAATTTGTGGATTCATGCGACTCACGTTTGTAAAGTCATATTGTATTTAATTATCATTGGCAACAATTGAACTTTTGTATTTAAATTTCTTTAATTGTACACCATAGAAATTCTATAACTAATTAGTACTACTACTGCTATTTATTTATTTATTGATACATAGTTGGTATGCAGAGGCGATTTTAGTACTTACCTTTTTATTACTAATATTCTTTTTCATCTAAAGTAATTGCTCTTTGGCAATTTTGCAATTAAACTTTAATCATTGATCACGAATTATTATTTAAAACACACAAAATTTATATGTTCAAATTCATCATTTAAATACTTTTATAATATTGATTTTTTAATTCTTTTCTAGTAACATAATTAAAGAATAATTGAAAATCAAATATTTATTCGAACATATGAAAAGATAATTATTTTAGATTGGGGAATATATTATTATCAGGTAGAGAATATGTATTATGATCTTTTTGAAATGTGCCCTAAGGCAAAAGTTAAACATTAAATAGTAGAATAAAATTTAATATAAAAATATACAATGTAACATATTTAAAAAAAATACCATATAACATTCAATATAACATTGCAACTTGCAAGTAGCTAATGAATGGATAGATCGTTTATTTTGTCATGAATAGAATCATAATCTTCTGATCATAAGCTCACGTAATCCACGTCTTCGCCATACAAAATCACTGACATATATTTATTTCCTTTATTTTGTTGTGCGAACGTTTACGAGACTATATTTATTTCCTCAATCAAGATTCAAAAAGAATGTTAAATTTCTTGAATGAGAATGAAATAGTTAATCCAATATATTCACTTAAAAATTACCTGGATCAATTTATTTTTACCATCCTTGATAATTTTAGTTGATGAATGTTATCCAAATCTAAGATGAATATAATAATATGAGCAATAGTGAAACACTATGAATATAGTAATGTTAGTGTGTGGTGAAATAGAGAAGATTGGTAAATGTGGACACTTGGAGGCAGGAGACATTATTAAACTTAATTACTACTACTATTGAAGATGGATTGAGATCTGAAAAGTTACCTATCAAATATAGTAATCACTCACTTGATGCATAATATGCGGAGTGGGCGGCAACAACTCCGGGTTTCCATAAACTAAATTATTTTACCTTGTCACTTCTCACCCATATATTCTAATCGTTTTTCACATTTGTGGGATTGTAAATTAAATGAAAAGGATTAACACGATATGAAATTATACAAATTTTATACTTTTCAATCCAAATAAAATGTACATTTCACATATCGACACAAATATTTGACCTTCAATTACAATTTATTTATATTTTTTTAAATTAAAAAAATTATATTATGAAAGTACATAGAAAAACGAACCTAACTATATAAATTTTATATTTTTTAGAATAAGTAATAATTAGTACTCCCTCCATCCCTAATTGATAGAGATGTTTGACTTTGCACACATTTTAATAAAATTTTGAATTTGTCTCATATCCAAATTTTCCCTCCACTCAACTAACTCACAATTAGTCAAAAGAGGAACCAATTATGGGATTTCTAAAAAGGAAAAGTTTCCCTATCAATTAGGGATGGAGGGAGTAATTGATAGTCAAAGTTCAATTTCAAAATAGTCAAACGACACTTTTTTGGATTGGAGGGAGTATTATTTGAGTATTACTTTCACATAAATTCGAAGTTGAAACAAGATATTTTTGCTACTTATTATTACATTATGTCCTTAGTCCCCTCGATACGAATTGTCCAATATTTAAAAAGAGGTAAAAACCGTCATAGTAACATTCCTCAATCATTCATGTTTTAGAGTACACGAAAGAGGTAAAAGTGAAATAGTGAAACCAAAAATAAATCCAATTGAACTTGATAAGAGTGACGAAAACTCATGAACGGTATCGCCTTCCATATAAATCGAAAAGACAAAAATTAAGAAGCTCTACTATATGAATATGACAATTGGACTTTATAAAAAATAAAAGTTTAGGGTAAGCAGATGATATTTTTGTAGAGAACTTACATGGAAAATAAAACTATATATAATACTTTACAAACAAACAAAAGGAAATTACACATGCGAAAACAATGACAGGATCGAATTACAATGTTAAATCGTGTATTAACACATTTTATTTAGAATTGATTTTGTTTCTTTCCTCTCGATATTTCGGAACACATAAAATCCATCGCCTCCTATAATAAAAGTGACCAACACTTAACTATGCTAGGACTACATGTTGGAATTTTATAATTCTAACACTACAGACCAAATATTAAACTTCTTAGCCACTTGTTTATCACGAGACAGAACAACAATCGGAAAATATATATAGAGAACGGGCTCTCGTGATTTGTGTTATGTGTGTTGTGTCCGATTCGATGAGGCTATAGATTAAGCAGAGGTGATGACATTGCAGTTTTCTCATAATAATGATGCACTAATCACTATTTATCCGAGATCAAAACGTTAAAAAGTTTTGATTACCATTTAATTACAGTCAAACCATTTTGTAATGACTGAGAATTTCAAGTGCAAATGGAAACCTCTTTCGGGTGCAAAATTCGGCTCATACGAGTCTCGGGTTTCGAAACTACATTAGTGTCTGCATGTCTCGCACGTGCACCTTAATTCACTAATTTTTCCAAGTTCATTGCAAGAGTTGCTCCCCTTGCGTGAGAAGCCTTAATAAAGTTGTAGTAACTCATTTACTAAGTTTTGGAGACTACGTTCTTGTTAGGTAAACAATTTTCTCCCACGGGTGAAACTAGGGGGAGGGTGGGCCATGCCCCCCAGGTAATTAGATTTAACTGATATACCATATATGTAGGATAAAAAAACAAGTAATTTAGTAGCTCAGTTGGAAATGTCTTAACATTTAGCTCTCCTAGGCGTGGGTTCGAGCCTTGTTGGGGATTTCAATTTTTTATATTATAGTTACTCTAGTTCTTTTTTATATGCACTTGCTTCTTTTATTCAAAATTACTCCCTTCCCTGTATATTTATCCTGATTTCGCTCATATTCTCCCACTCTTCCTGAGAATGGTTAAGAGGTAGGAGACCTCCCACAGTCATCTAGTTATGCAAGTAATCTAGTAATTCGGTTGGCAAAGTCTTAGCATTTGGCTCCCCTAGGCGGGGGTTCGAGCCTTGTTGGAGACTTCAATTTTCAATATGATAGTTACTCTAGTTCTTTTTATATGCATTTGTCTCATTGATTTCTTTTATTAAAAATTGCCTCCAACCTTGTATAGTCACCTAGTTTCGCTCCTGTTTTCCCACTCTTCCTATGAATGGTAGAGGCAAGACATCTCTCACAGTCATCTACTTTTGCAATTTGAGCCAGTTGGATCTTAGGATCCTTAGTCAACTAGGTAATGTGGTCACTCATTTGCAAATGTTCTCAAGGGATTTCAACCCCATTCCTTACGATCATTTCTCAATTATAAAGGATCTGCGTTGCACGTGGTACTTTTGTTGCACACGATTATTTAGTATAACTTTCGGATGTAACAAAAGTCAATAACAAGAAAATTAAAGCATATATTTAATAATCTTCTTATATAAAATATATAACTAGTATTTTGGGCACAATTGATGCTTGTGCATCCTAATAATGATCACTAAATAAAAAATTTAAATTTAACAATTATAAAAATAATAGGTTATAATTTGTCATGTAAAAGTATTTATTCAAATCTATATTTAAACTAATTTATATAAAAGTCATTTTGAATTAATTTTTATTTATATATTCCCCCTTCCCAATTAAATATATTGTAGATAATATCATTTTTCTAAAGCTATAAAATTATTAAGACTCAAAATATCATCTACATATCTTACCGTATTTACCATTCACATTTACTTTCGACCCAAATACGTTACTCATGTTCTTATACAGTGCAACCCGTCTATTTTTGACCAATTTTACTTAAATATATTTTCAAGTACAAAAGTATCAAGGAGATAGCCGAATAGCCTATTGGAAAAGGCTCTCACTAATGATCAAAAGGTTACGGGTTCGAATCTCACCTCATCGCTAAATTTTTTTTAAAAGTACAAAAATATCAAGAGTAATTTAGTCCAAACACATAATTAAATTATTAACTATGTTAAACTTCTTTCATTTCCTACATTATGATCTTACTATTCATAGATTAAGCCCTCCTCCTCTACCCTTCCCTACCAAATCAGCGCAACTCCATCAAAGCACACCACCACTACATCTCCTTCGACAACCTCACATGCGCGCCTCAGCTGCCATCTCCGCCTTCATTCCTACCAAAACTAAACCATCTCATTACATCTTTCTCTACAGATTTATGATGTTCCATATCTGACATGCGATAACAATAAGTTTCTCCCTTTTTACATCTTCTAGCCGTAGATGCTCTCTGTTTGCTTGCGAAGATAGTGAATCTAAATCTACCATTTCTGTGGTTGGCCCTTCATCAACACATTGACTTGGCCGCTTGGGTATCTTAATATTTAGTCACTCTACTTGGTCTTTCTGTAGTAGAAGAGAATGGAATATGCATGTAATTTAACGTGATAATCTTTATTCATGTATTATTTTTAGTGTAATTTTTTAAGCTAAAAGAGTTTTCAATGGGCATAATTGTAATGTAGGGAACGATAAAGATGATAATTATCCAATAATCAACTCGAACCCGATATGGAGGTGAATCGCCATAGACTTGAGTTTAATGTCTTGCACGATAGGTAAAACAACCGATCAATTACCTAACTTGCTAAATTGATTATCCGATAGGTTAACTAATACCCCTAGTTAAATGTCCTAAATCCTATGAGCACAGCCCGAAACAATATCATTCATTAACAGTAAAATCCGAACAATACACCCATCTCGTAAAGTCAAATGATAGTAGGCAAATTAATATTCTCAAACCCGACTCGTTATACCCTCCCCCCCCCCCTCCCCCTCCCCAGTCCCCCCCCCCCCCCCCCCCCCCCGCCTAACATATGATTTGCTGCCCTCCCGTGCAAGCCATCTCTTTGTAGACCAAAAAGAAAAGCACTAACACTGCAATAACATCAATGGATTCTCAAGAAGGGGAACAAGAACCTCAGCTTCTTCTAGGGAACAAACTATTCCTTCTTACTCAATCCGATGTAGATGATATCGAGAAAGTGCGCCTTCGTGATGAGGTCCAAAACTTCGTCGTATCGAACGGTATAAACTCCGATTTCGATTTTTTTTAATTATTTTATTTTGTTTCATGTTCATTACTGGATGTGTTACATTTGACGGGTTTTTAAGATCTATTGGGTTATCGAATTAATTTGTGTTTTGATGCTTTATTATCAGAATTGTTACATTTACATATGGAGGGTTTTAAGATTTTACTGGGTTTTTGGTTTAATTTTGTTTTTCATTCTTTCTATTGGGTGTGTTACATTTTGGGGGTGGGGGGGGGGGGAGAGAGATTTTGTTAGGTTTTGGTTTGATTTATGTTTTGATGCTCATAATGGAATGTCTTAAGTTTGGGGGTTTGAGATTTTATCGCGTTTTGGATTTACTGGTTTTTTATGTTTGTTACTAAATGTGTTATGTTTGGAGGTCTTCTTATTGTTATTTTGATTTTTGATTTTTTTTTTTTGCTAGATATGGTGCCATTGTATGAAACCCTAGTCGGAGATGGCATTTTGAGTTTGGATCAGAAGCTACTGGATGAGATGCGGGCTAAAACTGATGATGAGCTGAAGAAGATTGACGAGAAGTAAGCTTAAATTTCCGTATTTCTTGTGCAAAAGAATATATTTGAATGATTAAGTTAATTAATTAAGTTTGCCAAAAAAGTTGTTATAGTGTGTAAAAGTGTAGTATTCATAGTTTGAAACAAGGTAATTTTTTTTCCTTTGAGATGAATTAAATTATGGTACTGTTAGATGAATTAACTATGGTATTGTGGAGAAAGTTCGAACGAAGAAAATATGTGATATCTGCTCTTGATTTAAAAAATAAGTACATGTGAGTATTGATTTGTTATTGTAGGGAGCTTCTACACGTACTAACTTGGGAAATGTATAAATTGAGGGACAAGTTCTCATCAATCTATTGAATACAATAGTTATTACTTACCACTATTACCTTTAGATAATATAAGATAACGTAGAGTATTGGCCCCAAAATTTAAAGAGGCTTGCTTGTTCAGGAAGCTTGAATATGATCCGGTTCGAACTAGCGAGTAAAAAGATGATACGGAGGGAGTAGAAGCTAAAGCATATTCATAATTACGATTATGAGTTTTACCTTGTAGGATTACGGATGCTGAAGAAAACTTAGGGGAAAGTGAAGTGCGAGAAGCTCATTTGGCAAAGTCGTTATTCTATATTCGGATAGGCAATAAGGTACAGATCTCATTCATCTTGGTTCATCATGTGCATGCCCGTAAATTGTTTCTTCAACATCTACGTGTGAGTGCAGAGCAAGGCACTTGAACAGCTCAACCTTACTGAAAGTAAGACAGTGGCAGTGGGCCAGAAGATGGATTTGGTATTTCATACCCTCCAGATTGGTTTCTTTCACATGGACTTTGATTTGATCTCCAAAAGCATCGCCAAAGCAAAGAAGTAAGGCAAATTAGATGCCGTATCAGTTATGTTGAGCTTTTGATTTTCTTATTATGCATTCTATAGTCCATACGTTATAACTTGCTGATTACTAATTGCTAATGTAACAGATTGTTTGATGAAGGAGGTGACTGGGAGAGAAAGAATCGTTTGAAAATCTATGAGGGCTTGTTCTGCATGGCCTCCCGTAACTTCACAAAGGCCGCTGATCTTTTTCTTGATTCAATCTCGACTTTCACGACATATGATCTTTTCACTTATGATACCTTCATATTCTACACTGTCCTTACTAGCATTATTACCTTAGACAGGGTTCCACTGAAGCAAAAGGTACACAGATTCTCTAATCATCATTCTTTGATATTTCTTTGTGTTGTTAATTGCTTCTCATATTCCATTGTGAAAATATCTCAAGCATTTATAATGTGACAGGTTGTTGACGCCCCAGAGATTTTGGCTGTAATTGAAAAAATCCCTCATCTATCAGAGTTCTTGAACTCTTTATATGATTGCCGCTATAAATCATTTTTCACTTCTTTTGGTAAGTATTTTTATAGCTACTAGCAATTTCAATTTTGATTTGTCTTGTCATCCTACATCTCCTTCAATTGACTTGTCATCCTATATGCTTCAAATGTGTCCATATGTGCCACCAATGCAAAAAAGTTACAGGCTACAGGCAACAGCTTTACTACTGTAACTTTTTCTGAGTCTATATTATAGTGACGTATTATATTGTACTTCCCTTGTATTTAATTGAATGAATGAAACCATATAGTTAAACCGGGTATAACTTGGAAAACTTGTATTGTTGCATTTGTTTGCATTAGAACTGGGAAAGGTTCTTATTGTAATAAATATGGAAGTTTCCCATTGTTGGGGAACAACTGAACATAATAGCTAGTAGGTCATTCTGGTTGACATTAAAAAGAGTGTTTTAGTTTACGTAATCTGTATCATTTTTTTGTATTTAATTGTTCCTAAAAGTAAGATTAGAAGTAATTTTCATTTTCCTTTGACGACTTTGGTTGTGGTATTATGGAAGTGCAACTTGTTATAGATGCAAAGTTCCACAATGTCCAGAGTGTCTATAAACATGTACTAACCGAACTGTGCCTGAATCACTTCCAGCTGGACTGGCCGAGCAAATTAAATTGGATCGTTACTTGCATCCACATTTCCGGTACTACATGAGGGAGGTCAGGACTGTTGTTTATTCCCAATTTCTGGAGTCCTACAAGAGTGTTACAATCGAAGCAATGGCCAAGGCATTTGGGGTTTCTGTGGATTTCATTGATTTGTAAGTTTACTATAACTTAACTCTAGGAGCAAAGCCATGCAAAGAAAATCTGTTGTAGTTGATAGTGTGCCCTTGTCTATTGCTAAACATTATCATATTGCACAGAGAACTGTCTCGTTTCATTGCTGCTGGGAAGCTCCATTGCAAGATTGATAAAGTAGCTGGTGTCTTGGAAACCAATCGCCCTGATGCAAAGAATGCGCTTTACCAATCAACCATCAAGCAGGGAGATCTATTGTTGAACCGCATTCAGAAACTCTCGCGTGTAATTGACCTCTAAAGTCGAACATCTTTATCACGCAGTAGTTTCAGTTCTCAAGGTGAGCTGGATTTCATCGCATTTTCCCTCCGCGTATTTTCAAAGGAATTAGCACCTTTAGTTAAGGTCACTCATTTCCTTGCACTACTCTTTGCCCGAATACCAGTGGAAAAATGAAGAAAGGAGCAGATCTCTTGTTGGCAAAACATTTATTGTGATGGTTTACTATGTAAAACCACCTTGAGTTCATGGCTCAAGGAGGAACTGAGTAGTTTCTTTTTTATGATTTTGTGTTGTTTTCCCTCTATTACAGTAGTGTACCCGTGAACCATTAAATTTAGTTAACGAAATATCAAAATGCTTTAGCATTTCAGTACTGTGTCTACAATCTTCATTTCCAAAGATTCATCAAGATGAATTCTTTACGGGTTACACTAGAAGTAAACCCACAAGCTCGAGCCTTGGCTCACATGAGCCGTTCGGTATGGTTATGACTGAGCAAGCCGCTCGGTATGGCTCCATTCATGCAAACTCTACTATTGATCTCGCTGATAATCCTTTTGTTCAAAAGTATCGAAAGGCTATTTTATGATGTAGGTGTATATTGGCTTCCTAGAGGAACATCATGTGGGGATTGAGCCAGGGCATAACTCATGGTAAAGACTAAAGAGCAGTCTTGTCTCTTCGCCTAACATGATTCGACTCTAATTAAGATTTAATCTTGTGTTGAAATTTTTATGTTGAAATTGTTAAAATGCAAGTTCTAATCCTTGCTCAATTGAAGCGTATTTTACAATTTACTTTTTTCGTATATTTCGTCAAAGTAGTATGTTGAAACTGTTAGAGTGACGATTACACACGAACATTGGAATGCATCTTTGTCAACATGCACCAGATATTCAGATTATGCCATAAAACGATTGTTTTTTTATTCATTGGTTGGTAAATGATAAATGCTTTGAAAGTAAGTGATGCAAGAAAAACCAGAAGCCGTTTTCAGAAGAGGAAGAAAAAACTGGTTAGAAGTAGAAGTAAGCAGAGCAATCGATAATGAAGCCACGCATGTAAGCTACGTGGCAGTAATTTTGCATGGAAATTCCCATGTGTCCTGCCTCTACAAAATCTAACATTTTTTTCCTTGATTTTTTGTGTTCCAACAATAACATATTCATCAATCCTCATCTATATCTTCTATTTAATACCCCATGTAAAATATATATAGTTTGTGTGAATATTTGAAGATTAGTCACCAAAAAACTATTTGTTGAAGCAAAATAGGAAAGAAAAAAGAAGAATGCCTAGAGGGTATGCTTTTGGGAGGGGTGATGAAGCCACTCACCCGGACTCTATAAGGGCTAGTTTGGCCGAGTTTGTTTCCACTTTTATCTTTGTTTTTGCCGGAGAGGGCTCTATTCTTGCTCTAGGTACGTTTCTCATTTTCTCCATTATTACTATATCGATTTTTGTAACTCATAATATCTGTCCTTGTGCGATTCCTCTTGAAGCATATACTCGGGTTGGGTGCAAGGCGGACAATTTGAAAGCAGACTCCCCGTTCAATCTTAAATATTGATTTGGGATGTCGGAGATGATATTGATTTTCGATGTGGGATTTGCATCTCAACATTAATAGACTTAGATTTCTAATGACACTTTTGAGGATGTTTTGCAGATCAAATGTACAAAGACAGTCCTTTAGGAGCATCAAGCTTGATGTTCATCGCATTAGCACACGCACTAGCTCTTTTTGCAGCCATTGCTGCCAGTCTCAATGTCTCCGGTGGGCATGTTAACCCTGCTGTCACCTTTGGTTCCCTTGTTGGAGGCAGAATCTCCCTCATTCGAGCCGTCTATTACTGGATTGCGCAGCTTCTTGGTGCCATTGTAGCCTGCCTCTTGCTAAGACTCGCCACCGTTGGAACGGTTAGTAACAATGCTTACAGTAATGATCACAATTAGTGACGCAATCAGAATTTTTATGTAGGATAGGCATAGAATGAACACAAGAACCATAAGATATCACGACGGTCCTCTGTGCAATCCCCTAGTTCCACCACTGATCACAGTTGTAATCCCGGATTCTGTATGTTTAACTTTTGGGCACATTTGGCATTGCTTAATCTAGTTTTCATGTTTGCAGAGACCTGTGGGGATTGCAGTTGCATCAGGAGTAGGAACACTGAATGGTTTGATCATGGAGATAGTACTTACATTTGGGCTAATGTACACAGTTTATGCAACAGCCATTGACCCAAAAAGAGGGACATTGGGTGTAATTGCACCTCTGGCAATTGCATTCATGGTTGGGGCTAATATTCTAGTCGGAGGACCATTCTCTGGGGCGTCTATGAACCCGGCAAGGTCGTTCGGTCCAGCGCTGGTCGGTTGGAGGTGGAAGAACCATTGGATTTACTGGTTGGGGCCTTTCATCGGGGCGGCGATAGCTGGGGTCATGTATGAGTTTGGAGTGATTCAGGTGGATGCACAACCACATCATCATACACACCACCAGCCTTTGGGTCCTGAAGATTACTAAGCTGGTTTGTTGGCGTTGATAGTAAATTTGGGTGTGTTTATGGTTGTTTGATGTTTCAATTTCTGTTTTTTTGGGTGTAGTTACTTGTGTGGTTCTGTCTCCTTATCAGTTTGTTAATTGCAAAATAATACAAAGACGGAGTAACTATAGAGTTGTACTAATACATGAGGTGGACCTAAACATTAGTTTGTATATTGTATTATGTGTTACAATGTCGGTAAATCCTTATATTCGGGCTTCTTTATAAGTGTGAAACCGTAATATTGCTTTCATTTATGAAGAAGGTAAATTGGGAGTGTGTCATACCAGATATGAATCATCACCCAAGGTGTGAATGTTAGTATTTGTAGTTTAGTTTTTTAACAGTTGAGCTATGTCCCTAGAACAATAATGGGGCATCTTTGTAGAGGTAAAATATTGCATAGATATCCGAATATCGGGACACATGGGTGCGAGAATGGGTGTACACATGCAACGTAATATATATGGTTGCATGAATGTACTAATGTAAAGGATGCAAACCATACATGAATACACAAATGTACATGTTTTGGCGCTACAAAAATTACTTAATGCTTTTTTCTCTTTTTGCATTTTTAATTTATTTTGAATTAGAAGTTATAGTTTCACTTTAATAGTTTACTTTAGTGGGTAATTTCTTTGATATGAGTGACATATAAGTGAATATTTACTATTTAGTCTAATTGAGGAGTAGGGGAAAGTGCCATGTTTTCCTTGGAGCATTATTACTAGTTTGGTTATACTCATATACAGAGGGAGGGAATATGTAAATATAACAGGAATAAAGTTATTTTTAAATTTCTTAAATTAAATGGGACCATCTACACTCCTCTATTTGATGATATAAAAGTTGGGACTTTGCAACGTTCCTCCATTGTAATCTCTCTTCGTTCATCATTTTTGCCCTTTTTATTTAATCATATGAGGAATGAAATGTGAAATAGTTTGTTAAGATTGTTTCAAATGAGCTCAAATTGTCGCATGTGAAATTCTCACATTCAAAATAAATGAGAGAGTTCATCACTTAATAAATTAGAGAGCAACTCTACTTATTACCAATTGATTTTAAATGGTGCCTCCTTGGGTTATGAAGTGTGCTCTCTCCTCATATGGTGTGACACAGGTCTGATTAATGAAAATTCTACATAGTTTTGTGTAACAATTAAATATTAGCACGTAAATTTAGTAAAGTGATATATGAGGTTCATTTTAGGGACATTTTACAAGGCATCTGGTGTGAATGTTCTTAATTATATGAGTAAAATTTAATTTAATTATTTGTTTTATGATATTTTGTATAATAATTACCCACTTATAGTACAAAATATATTTACTTTTTTTTAAAGAAAACAATCTTTGCAAAGATCTTATACTATTTTGCAAATTAATTTGATCCTAATTATAATCAAATAAGTTAATTATAATCAAATAAGTAGTCTTATATAAAAATATTTATTAACAAATTATAAATTTTATATTATAAATACGGTCAATAAATTTGCACATAATATAATGTAGGCAAACATCTACAGTAGTATTTTGAAAATATAAATGACAAACTAATTAAAAGGCTTAATTTCATTTGGGCACCTGAACATTCTTAATTTTTTCAAATAAGCACTTAATGAACTTTTTGTGACAAGTAGGTACCTGGACCCCAAAAGTGGCACCTGAACTTTCTTTTTTCACATTTTTCTTAATTTCTCATATTTTAAAATTTTAGATAGAGGGCAAAATAGTCAAACTATACTTAAAACTAACTCAACCTAATTATAAACTAAACTAACCTAACCTCAAATATTTAACCCAACCTCATTAAAAACATCATCTTCAACCTTACACTTTACCCCACCCCATCCCCCCACCCAACAATTTTCTTAATTCATGAATTCCATTGCCGAGTAAGGTTGCTTAGCAAACTAACACTTATACCATATGAAGAATTAAATTAATTGAAAGCAGCTCAACCACTGTGACAATGCACACGAAAGTATATCATCAGATTGAATTGAAAAAAGAGAAAATAATTCAATACCCCATGCCTAAAGAGAAACATCGTCATACTTTTTGATCTCGAAGCGCTTCGCCTTTTTACTTGGAGTCGACGATGATGAGGCGGTGGAAGAGACAGAGATGGTGGCTTTGCCTTCTTCGTCGATGGAGGGGACCATTGTGACGCCGGAATCTAGGGATGCCATCGAGTTTGGTGTTGCGACTTGCGAGTAAGCTCGATTGGTCTTTTTTAGCTTCCGATTAGCTTTATTTTGTGAAGTGCTAAATAGTACACTTCATCCCCGTTAATGGGTCAATTACGGTTGAAAAGAGAAGTGTGATACATCAATAGTGGTTAAAATGAATTGTGGAGAAAACGGTAGTTGCAGGTCGAGTGAAGGAGAAGAGAAAAGGGAAGGGGATGGGGTAGGTGGGTGTTGCAGGTCGAGTGAAGGAGAAGGAAAATGGGAAGGGGTGAGGGGTGCGGTTGTGTTGCAGGTCGAGTGAAGGAAAAGGGGAAGGGGTGGGGGGTATGGGGTTGTTGCAGGTCGAGTAAAGGAGAAGGAAAAGGGGAATGGATGGAGGTGATTTTTCATTTTTAGTTTTTAGGGGGTGATTTTTTATTTTTAGTTTATATATATATATATAATAATTGTATTTATTTTTAAAAGAGCAAAAAGAGTTTTATCTAAAATTTTGGCGCCTAAAATCCCATTTAGTAATGGCACCTGAACTTTTCTGTAAAATAAGGAATTTTTAAATGTCAAAAATTTGAGAAATTAAGAAAATTGTGAAAAATGAAAGTTCAGGTGCCAATTTTGGAAGTCCGGCTCCTCTCCAATTTCATTCTCTCATGTTCCCTCATGTTCCCCTCATTTCCATCATTTTCTCACCAATTTTTATATTATCAAGGGTGTTGATGAAGAAAGTTAGTCATATAAAAGACAACAAATGCTTTTAAGTAGACATTCCATCAACACTATATTAAAAATATATATCATGCATGTGGAAGACGATAAATTTACCTTAGAAGGAAATATTCACCTTAGAAGCAAATTACTTGATTAAATGTCTACATGGAAGCATTTATTGTCTTCTACATGCCTAAGTTTCTTCATCAACACCTTTGATAATATAAAAATTGGTGAGAAAATGATAAAAACGAGGAGAACATGAGGGAACATGGAATGAAACTGGAGAGTAGCTTGACTCCAATTTTGGGGTCCAGGTGCATACTTGTTACATTGTTACAAAAAGTTCATCAAGTACCTATTTGAAAAATTAAGAAAGTTCAGGTGCCAAGATGAAATTAAACCTAATTAAAACAAACATTTCCAAACTTAGATGACAATTACTACAAAAGTATTATAGAGTATGATTTTAATTTGGCTTTTTAGCGGTTAGTCTCATGAATTATCTTTTTATGTGAATCATGAACAATTTATATTGTTTATGTGTCTCTAAACCCAATTTTTATCATTTAAATTACCTTTACTACTTTTTTTATTTGAGCCGATCTCTTCCTTTTTCAATGCACTCCCCCACCACACCCATTCTTCTGCTTCTTCTTCTTCTTCAATACACCAAATTTTATAAAATAGCAATGTTCAAACATGTATTTTGATCAATGTGTCATCTCATAATCTAATGAACCAACTAAAATTCAATATCATATTCTTTAAACATTATTAAAATAAAATATATATTTGATTTTAATAAATTGGTTCTCTCTAAAAACAACTAACCATGTAGAATTCAACAAAACAATTAGTTAACACATAATCAAAATGAAATCTTGAAAAATGGGTACTGCCTGAAAATGACAAACCAACTAGAGTTGAAGAGGCCTCTCCAATTTGGTGAAGCCACATTTCGTGGAAGTGATGCATGAAACGCATATCGATGTTGTTCATCAACATCAATATGATGGCCATTCTTGTTCATTTTTCATCTCTTCAACAATGCTCTTGCTCATCTATATATACTCAACACACTATCATACAATATAGGAATAAATCCAAGTTGTCCACCAAATTACTTGTATTTCAATTGGTTAGGGGAAAGAAAAATGTTGATGAATCGGTGCAACATTTGTTTTTTGAGTGTTGCTTTACTAGTGCGATTTGGAGGAAACTTCTTCTTTATCTTGGTGAGCATCATGTTCCCACAGGTTGGAATGATGAGATGGAATGGCTTTTGGGCAAGAGAGTGAGCCGGTCTTTTTGTAGCAGGCTGAGGCGTGTTTGTGTAGCTGGGGCAATTTATCACGTCTGGGCTGCGAGGAATGAAGTGGTCTTTGGGGCTAGCAGGCCAACTGTGGAGCAAGTTACTAGTAGATGTTTTCAATCTATTAGGAGTGTAGTTAGTGGATGGAATGGAGTTAATAGGAATAGGACCAATTGGGGACTTTGTCTCAATTGGAGTTTTAGTATGGCTATCTTTAAACATTGATAGCAATAGTTTGTATTCTTTTGTTCATTAATACGATTCTCTTTTCAAAAAAAAGAAAAAAAGACAATCATTATATTGAAAAAAAAAATGTTGGTGAAAGTTTAGAGGGTAGGAGGTGGGGTGTATTAAAGAAAAAGAAGGTGGGCTGGGTTGAAAAAGAAATGGTGGTAAAAACAACATAGTCATTTCACTTATAAAATATACTCCCTCCGTCCCTAAAAGATATTTTGACTTTTGGATGAAACAATTAGGTTTGAACTGAAACATTTTCCACTAGGCTATTCGATTAACTCGAGTATCATTAACTATTGATTTACTTAATTAATTATTTCACTTATTTGGTTTGTCACCTTTTACGGGTCCATTCTCTCTCCTTCTCTCTCTGTAGACTTTATACAGTAATTAAGACACTCTCTCTCACACAGAAATCTCTCTCTCTCTCTCTCTCTGAAATCTTTTTATCTCTCCGTCTCTGAAATCTCTCTCGCTATCCATCCATCCACATGGTGTCGACTCGACGCAGTGGATCTCAGCCCAACACCAACAAGCGCCCTTCCTCCTCCTCCGTCGATGATAACCCCCCCTCCCCCAAACGCCACAAGGCACTATATTATTCCTTCTTTTTTATTCTTTTTCATTTTTTTATATAAAATATATTTTCTTATTATAATTAGATACCCTTGTTATATATAAAATTGTCGAGTTTTGAATTGGATTGTTGATTTTTCCAATTTTAAATTCGAGCCGATTGACTATTTCGACCAGCAACTACTTTTTATTCATGTTATGAAAAATTTCTATAAAATGATATCAAATTTATATTATAAGTGTGAGGAATCAAATTTAGTTGATATGGTGCTGTGAGATAAAGTTCACTAAAATTAATTGGAGGTAGTACTAGAACATAGTATATTGAATAAAATTTACTAGCGACTTGATGATTTTGGTTGAATTGAAGTTGATTGTTTCAATTAAGAGTCTAAAGTTTGGAAAATTAAACTGGACAATTATATAGGATGTAGGTAGGATAAGAAATGTTTTGATTAGGTGATTAATTGTGGCCGTTCAATTTGGATTAAGACTTTTTTTGTCTTTTTGTTGTTGAATTTTGTAGGCGGAGAATAGTAGTAATGCGAAGGATTTGGATAAATCTGCGGCAGATAAACCCAAGAAATTAGAGAGTAATGATCCTGTGGAGTTGCCTGAATCTGTGCCACCTGCTGCTGAGGCGGTTAGTGGTCCAGTTGCCCCCGCGGTCTCGGTGGCCACTCCAGTTGCTGCTGAAGGCAAGTCGTTGATGTATCTATCTTGATTGGTTTACTGATTATTTGGATGTAACTTGTAAGTTACTTATAGTGTGCGCAAATGCGTCTGAAGAGACTCTTGACTACGCGGGTGATTTGGGGAGGGGGATGTGGAGTGTACACTTTCATGCATATGACATGTGCTCAGGCATCTAACGGGTCTCCCAACTAAGCCATGGTAGAGGGGGGGGGGGGACCGTACAATCGGACATGTGCCAATGCATCGGAAGAAGCTCCCAACTAAGCGGTGGTTTTGGTGGTGGTGGGTGGGGGGAGGGGGTTAGATTATACAATCATATGACATTCATGCGTTTCACTAAGTTCCCTTTTTTTAATTAGTGAACAATGTATGATGTGATGCTGGTATGTTAAGCTTTAGAAATTCATAACTGCAGCAGCGGTTGTAACGGAAAAGGCGAAGAGCTCGTGGAAGCAAAACTATGGAACGTCTTCGCCTTGGTGCAGGCTTTTGTCTGAGTATCCGCAGGTGAACTTGCCATGTTGTGTCCTTTTTGGCTTCAGTTTTGGAGTTCAATGTTATTTTGGATCTTTACTGGCTGATTAATGTTGTTTGGTGTAAACTTATTTGTTTGGTCCTCGTTGAAGTGTAATTGGAAAATTAGGCTTCCATCAAATATAAGTTGAAGTTTGTTGGTTTCTTTGTGCTGTTCTGATAGTAGACGAAGCTTCTTTAGTTTGGACATTTGTTGTTTCTTAAACCTCCATTTCTCAGTGAAGAGGTCGTTGATTGGTGCTAGTTACTCTCTTTTTTGTTGGTCAAATGTAGGCACATTCTTTTGACATTTAAGACCTTGGAAATGTAGAATTCAAGCCTTTCAAATTTCTTCTGTGAACTTTGTCTTTTGTTGCCAGGTCTTTAGTGATGTTGTGTGTATACCCCATGGTTAAAAGATATAAACTGACATATTGATTTTGCAGAACCATTCAGTCTCCGTGAATACAACCAATTTTTTGGTTGGTTCAAACAAGCAGGCAAACCTACTCATCAAAGAACAAAATTTAAGTGCCGTCCTATGTGTTAAAAGTCTCGCACAGGTAATGTATTCATATTCAGTGTACATGCATACATTATATTGTTTGTGTCCCATATAGAATGATGCTGCTTATCTAGCATGTACAGCAACAGTATGAGAGATAATATCTAGTCACACCATTCATATCAAATTTGCCACTAAATTATAAGAAGCTTTCACTTGGAGTCAACGATATTCCACATTTGGTCTCTGCACTCCATACTAATTTGATGAGTACTTAAAACCATTGTTTTAAACAACAGTTTGAGGCTGTTGCTATTGCTTTTCTTGAGAGCAAAGGAAGCAAAGGATCTGTACAAGTTAATGGAAAGAAAATGAAAAAAGGTACCAAAGTGGAGCTCAAATCAGGAGATCAGGTGGTTTTCGGGTCATCTGGACACCATTCTTATGTATCCTTTTCTCCCTTATATGTTTTACTATTTCTGGTTCTAATGTGTGTTCTTTTTTATACTGTCTGTCACACACTTAACCTGTCCTGTGTGGTATCCTTAATTTTTTCTCTCTTAGATTTTCCAGCAGTTACCATACGATCAAATGGTCAAGTCACCGTCAGATTTTCAAACAAATGTAGGGAAGTTGCTTTTTCTTGATAAAAAGGCCGGAGATGCTTCAGCTTCTGCTGGAGCTTCCCTTTTAGCATGTTTGTCACGTTTGAAGTCGAAAACATCGCAGGCAAATGGTAAAAATTACCAAGAAAATGAACCAGGTCCTTCACCTGTGATCAATGAAGATGAAGTCGACGGCGTAGAAGTTAACTCAGCTTCAAACGTTGGTGGCGATAACACTACTGGCATTGAAACAATTAGCAAAGTTTCCAATGTGGAGCCCAGGATGGAGGTTAGCAACCTTCGGCTTGTGAGAGACTTCATTGCTTCCAGCTTGAACTAAGAGATTTTGCCTCATTGATACGTAATTTGACTTTTTGTTAATATGCAACAGGTTATTGGAGAAAAATATTTTCGAGACTTGCGTCCATCATCCAATTCTGGAATGTCTTTGAGATGTGCAGTCTTTAAAGATGAGATCCATGCAGGAATTGTAAATGGTCGTGATATTGATGTTTCATTTGATAAATTTCCATATTACTTAAGGTATTGCCCATGAAAACTCAATTTGAGAACTTCTGACTGTAACCCTACCACCACGCCTTCGTGTGTTGTTTCTGTTTTTCTCCAAAAGGAGTGCCCCATTAGCTTTTGACCATGCAAATTCAGTTGTCGCGTTGGGCTTATGAAAAGTTAATACTTACTATGAAAAAGAAAGATGTGTCCATGGTCTATATGTTTACATCAGATAAGGATGGATAGATAGTTTTGTGAGGATTTAATCTACAACTGACAAAGATGTCAGTTGAATTAGATAACTGAAGCCTTGTGTAACCGACTTATAACGGGTAAGAGATTAGCTTTATTGCTATACTTTTTATTTTATAGAGCCTCTAGGATTTATGTTGCAGGTCAGTGCCTCATGTTAGGTAGGACTCTGGAGCATTAAGCTCCGATTTGTAACTATTGTGTAACATCACCAGCTTACAACTTCTTATATCAATATATTCTACTCAATGTGGTGCAGCTTTTTTATTTTATTTTCTTTAACATACATGCAAATGTATTGAATATACCAATTTCTACCTTTACTTATTGCTTGTTGTAAAGCAAGCACATATGAGGCTATTCTGTGCAGAAATATTGATGAGATTCCTCATACGCTCGTATTTTGCAGTGAAAGCACAAAAAATGTGCTGATTGCAGCATCCTACATTCACTTGAAGCACAGACAACAAGTTAAATATACATCTTTGCTATCAACTTTGAACCCGAGAATTTTGCTGTCTGGTCCAGCAGGTGGGTGGTCTATATCCTTTTTATAAAATGGACATGTTTTTAGATTTTCTCAGCTTTCAACGGTTTAGTATATATATGCTAAACAAGGTTCTTTTTCCAGGATCTGAGATATATCAGGAGATGTTGGCAAAGGCCCTTGCTCAATACTATGGGGCTAAATTGCTCATATTTGACAGTAACTCGTTTGTGGGTGTAAGTAATATCAACTTGAACTACTGCAAGGAAATTTGTTGTCGCTGCTTTCGTCATATTTTATACATACCGCTCCTGCATTCTCTATTGTTCATTTGTTAAAATTGATAAGTTAATTTAAACTACTGATCATAATTAGCTTCATTCTTCTGGTATATATCTTTTATGCCATCTTATTTATTTACTTTGTTCAAGTTCTTATTAAATAATTAGCATTTCATTCTGCAGGGTTTATCTTCTAAAGAAGCCGAGTTACGGAAAGAGGACAACACTGCTGAAAAATTATGTAACAGCAATAAACAAGTGTCTGAGGCGTCTGATGTGGGTAAGGCCACAGATAATTCTACTGGAGATGCGGATACACCTAATTCTTCAAGTGCTCCATTTGGCCTGGATACACAACTGAAAGTGGATATTGAAAATTCATCTTCATTCCCGGCGACATCTAAGAACCCTTCCTTTAAGATGGGTATTACGACTGATCTGATTTTTATGCTTCCTATTTTCCAATATCATTTGCTCATTCACCATGAAATTAAGTTTGAAAATTCCAGGTGACAAGGTCAAATATATAAATGCCACTCCAGCTTCTGCTCGGTAAACTCCCTTATCTAGTAGATGTTTTCTGGTTTCTTCATGAGTTGTTCAATATCTTGCTTTCTCTGGTGTGTGTCCGTGTGTATGTGCTAGTTCTGTTTTTTTTTTGCTCTTGTTCATTACCAATTTAGGATAACCTGATTATGCAGTTTGGATGATTATTGTGTTAGGTCAAGTTTCTAGTTACGTATGTGCAGCAACAATTACCTCAGAACAATCTGCTATTTGGTCATCGTGGATTTCTGTTCATGGAGTGCTTTGTTACTTTTTTTGGTTGTGTACCTGTTGTGACTGAACATATTTTGATTAAATCGCAGAGGTCCAAGTTCTGGTATGCGAGGAAGAGTTGTATTGGCTTTTGAAAAGAACCCTTCATCAAAGATCGGAGTTCGATTTGAGAAACACATTCCAGGAGGAGTGGACCTTGGCGGCCATTGTGATGTAGGTCATGGTTTCTTCTGCAATGGTACTCTATTATACAGCAACTTCACATTTCACCTTAATGCTCATGACTTAGTTGATTTTTAGTAGTCCTGCACTTGATTTTTCACATGGTTTCTCTGCCTCTGGACATGTTTGTAGCTAATGAACTACGTGTCGAAGCGACAGCTGCAGCTGATCTTGACAAATTGCTAATCACTACATTATTTGAGGTGAAAGTCTTCTGTTATGATATGAGCTTTTCATTGTATCCCCATTTTCTTTAGCTTACTAATTATATGGTGGTCTTTTTTTTTCTAGGCTGTATACTCTGAAAGCAGGGATTCACCTTTTATTTTATTTATGAAAGATACTGAAAAGTCTATTGTTGGGAATTCAGAGGCTTATTCAACATTTAGAAGCATGTTTGAGAACCTGCCCAGTAGTGTTGTTGTTATTGGCTCACACACTCATTCTGATAATCGCAAAGAGAAGGTACCTTTTGACCTCACTTACAGTCTTATACTACCTCCGTTTTTTTTAATCTATTGTTTGGGTTGGAAGTCTTTTGTTTTTTTAACATAGTGTTTACTATTTTCAATGTGCTTTTTCAGTATACTTCCTATTTTATTCTTAATAAAATAGTATGCTTTATTGACTTCCCAACTTCTAAGACATTAACTAATAGCTTCAGGGGGAAACCAATACAATTAAATAGGGGTAGAAGAGTGATATTTTCATGTCCTTAATAAAGTAGATTGTTGCCAAACAATAGGTTAAAAAAACAGAGGGAGTACTACTGTTGCATTACATTCTTTCTTAGCTCTCATACATTTTTTTATAACTTAACTTCATTTTTAATTCTATTTTATCAGTAATCCATTGACCACAGGGCAAGAATTATTATGGATACCTGAAGCTAGTTTCCTTCAATTCCCCTTTAGAACTCAAGGAGATTCGATTCCCATAGTGCAAGCTACCTACGGTTCATTTGGTTGTCTAATATATCGGGGGTCTGGCTTGAAGAATGTTTAAAAAATTATAGTATTGAGAACTTGCGATTCTGTTTAAGCCCCTCTTTTATACTTCTCTTTTTTTGTCCATTACATTTTATATTTATTTTTATCCTTAATCATGCATCCCTTGCTTTCGTGCTAAAGATGAGGTCTCTCTGAGTTGATTATCTGATTCAGTTCGACAAATCATTACACTTATATTCGAAGTCTCTGGAACAGTGTTGCTTGGTCACTATATACGATCCTCTTAATGATTTTCTTGCGATATCTTTGCTAGTAGGACTAAAAGTCTAGAATGGACGTTTGGCTGTTTGGTCTTTGTTTACTTAATCTCCACAATGACAGTCTCTACATGTTCAAGTGAAGAGCCATGTCTTATTAATTGAAATCTTGATTTTGTCGAATGACACATGCATATGGATTGATCAACTGATATCCCTTTAATGGTATGTAGTTAATTGACATATATACTCTCTCTTGTCAGTCACATCCTGGTGGTTTGCTATTCACGAAGTTTGGTGGCAATCAGACTGCTCTTCTTGATCTGGCTTTCCCGGTATTGAGTAAATACTTAACTTATTTGGTTTCCTTCTTATTTGGCCATAATCTATGCATGTATGTTCCACAAACTATCAGACTTCGTGCATAAAATGGCATGTACACCCGTTATATTGGTTAGGACTCTTCGCAGTTTGCCAACTTCAAAACTTTAGCAGTTCACGTTTCGAAATTTTTAATTTGTCTGTATAGTGATATATTCCTCATGCACAAAGTTGTTTTGGCTTGTCCACGGAACTCAACAACTTAAATTAACTAGTCCAACAATGTATTAATCCGTCCTCGTTATTATAAGTGATTCAGCGTCAACATGTCCCAGTGTCTCAGAGAGACTCCTTCCTAAGGAGGGTTGTAAAGTACGCAGCGTTGCCCTTGTGATTACAGGGAGGTTGTTTGTAAATTGACTCAAGAGTAACAGCCAATATATAAGCGATTGTTTTGAAAAAGGTACTTTATTGAGGATGTATACAAACTTTCTCTTTTGCCCTTCATAAATTAGAGTTGGTCATTACACGTGAGCATGAGAACTAAAAAAGTGTAAAGATAGTGAGAAAAGCATCATTTTTGTTCAAAAGAATCACTTTTGTTCAAAACAATCAAGTTTTTGAAACAAGACTTGTAGTATAAGTTATCACTTCAATTGAGATGGAGGGAGTATGATCTACATATGTAGATACATGCATGCAGACATTGTTCTGCAAGTCCCCATAAAATCTGGTTCCTCCCGTATTTCAAACTTTCATATTTGATTAGTTGGACTCTGTTGAAGAATGTGCTTCGACTTAATCCATATCTCTGGAGATGATTGAAGATATGCATATATAAATTTAGTTGTCTGGAGGGAACTTTTCGCTCACTTTGGATGATGTTGCACCTACTTTGAGGGTCAAAAATTTGTTTCCTGTTGAACATCTTGTCACCCTCCCAGTCTGGTAATGCAACACTATCTGCCACTTTCCACCAGCACCTGTAGCTATACAGCAGCATAGTTGTTTATCGTACATGTAGAGGTTACTGATTTATCATGTCACTTGACATTGGGATGAGTCTAGTTGCTTTAGTATCAGTGTTGTACGACTTCATGATTTTATATGGTCTCTCGTAGCACAAATACACCTCTGGGGAAGAAGTTATTGCTGCATTAACTAGTAATACTTGTCTGAATAGGAGGAGAGCCTATACTTGTTTTCACTGAATCATGTAAACGATATCTTATGGTTCTTGTTCTTGTTCTTGTTCTATCTCTAGAAGTTTTATTTGCTTTTGCGCTAGCATCATTAAGCCTTTTTCATCTAGTAGCTTCAAACTTATTTCGCAGGATGGTTTTGGAAGACTTCATGATAAGGGGAAAGATATTTCAAAGACGATTAAATTTCTCACTAAACTTTTCCCGAATAAAGTAACCATTCACATGCCTCAGGTATATTCGAGGGGAACATTTGATTACTCTGTTGCTTTACTTTGTTTTTGTTAATGTGGTGATAGTTTGTACATCATATAGGATGAAGCTTTGTTAGCAAGTTGGAAGAATCAACTGGAGCGTGATGCTGAAACACTTAAAATGAAAGGGAACTTAAATAGTTTACGAACTGTGAGTTCTCTTTGCTTGTTTCTGTTCTCTTGCCACTTGTTTTGTGTGTGCAACTACATAAGGGAATATAGTGTGTTTACTTCTCATCTGTGGCGTGTATTGGTCCTGTCTTGCCTGCTCTGGATTTGGAAATCCTCACCATCCTTTGCTCACTTTGGGTTTTGATTAGTATGTTGAAGCATTGCAGAACCCTTTCCATATATTGGTTGTTCCCTTTTGGGTTCGAGGTCAATGCCTACATGGATCTGAATAAATGTCATTCATTTTTCCTTGGCGTGTGACTCTGGGATGTCGAGAACTTTTTGTTTTTATTACTTACAGGTGGATCAATTATGCGAGGCTATTCTTTTTATCTACAGGTTCTTAGTAAGAGTGGACTGGATTGTGTTGGCCTTGAGTCATTATCTATCAAAGACCAAACCTTTACACATGAGAGTAAGCACCACCTTTTTCTGATACAGATAATTGGATGGTTTTCTGCTAGTTTTTTTTATATAAAAAACACTAGATATAATATGACAATTAGCTCATGTGCTACCTCTAAATCTGGTGAATACGTATTTCCTTATAGATTAAAATATTTTTTGGGTTTCTTTTGCCATTGTTGAAGGTGCGGAGAAAGTGGTTGGATGGGCTCTGAGCCATCACTGGATGCAGAATCCTCAAACTGATCCTGATGCCAAGTTGATTTTGTCATCTGATAGGTGGGTATATCATGTTTCTTATACCTTTGTGTCAATGTCTGTGAAGATGCATTATTTCTGATAATTGTGCATTAGCAGCATTCAGCACGGAATAAGTATCTTAGAAGCAATACATAATGAATCGAAGAGTTTGAAGAAGTCTCTTAAGGTAATTTCTGAGGCGTTGTGGCGAGAGTTTACATCTGCGCATTATGATTTTTGTCTGTATAGATATGTTAACTTCTCAACTGACTACTTTGTTGACTCAGGATGTTGCGACTGAGAATGAATTTGAGAAAAGGCTTCTTGCAGATGTTATCCCTCCCACTGATATTGGCGTGACATTTGATGATATTGGAGCACTTGAAAATGTAAAGGATACTCTGAAGGAACTGGTTATGCTTCCTTTACAACGGCCTGAGCTTTTTTGCAAGGGTCAATTAACAAAGGTTCCTTCTCCATCGTGCTTGGCATTCTTGTAATATATTAGTTTGAATGAGCTTTAGCATTTTGAATATCGTTTGGCTTTTTCATTGGTCACACCTGCCTAACGTGAAACTCCAGTAGTCCATTGTCTCCTTAGAAGGGGTTTCTATTTATCTTTCTTGTCTGAAAAACTGAGAGGTCAAAACAACCTTCCATGTACTGCTTTGCAGATGATTTTTGTCTAAATTTGCTAGGATCCTCTTTGGGAGCTTTTATACGCAAGATACCGTCTGTTAGTGTGTAGTGACCACGCACAACCTTGTTATTTTGTATTCACCTTAGTGAAGTACTATAAACGTTTTGAACACTACTTTTATGATTCTTAGTTTTCTACTATCTGTAGGGTAATAGTTCGCCATCCCTTAGAGTTTAACCTTTGTCATTCTCCAAAGTCCAAATGATCGTGACCGACATACTTAAATACTTTGTTTTCCATTTCAGCAGAATTATCTTTTGTATTATAGGTATAGTGCATCTTTCAATTGATTTATTTTAGTGATAATAATAGCCAGGTTCATTTAGTTGTTTCTGTTATTTTGTGCTTTCTATATTAATATTCTTCATTACACTGCCACTCTGGGTCACTGTTTGATACAACTTATTCGTAGAGTGCGTTCGATCCCGTAAAATGATGTTTTTACAATTGTTTGAATGCAGCCCTGCAAAGGTATACTACTGTTTGGTCCCCCTGGAACAGGAAAAACCATGCTTGCCAAGGCTGTTGCAACTGAAGCTGGGGCTAATTTTATAAACATTTCCATGTCAAGCATTACTTCGAAGGTTGATTTCATCCCACTTGTGCTGTTAAAAGTAATAAAATGTCACAGAATTTCGATTTGTGTTATTAATCTATTCATGTGCAGTGGTTTGGCGAGGGTGAGAAGTATGTGAAAGCTGTCTTCTCTTTGGCTAGTAAAATTGCTCCGAGTGTTGTGTTTGTTGATGAAGTATGGTTCATATCTGTTGATCTTTTTAATATTTGACTTTAAATTTTTTTAAACTATATAGCATTTTTAAAAAGCGTATGATATATATGTTCATCTCTGAAGGTTGATAGCATGTTGGGGCGGAGGGAAAATCCCGGAGAACATGAGGCCATGCGGAAAATGAAAAACGAGTTCATGGTGAACTGGGATGGATTGCGAACAAAGGATACAGAAAGGGTTTTAGTGCTTGCAGCCACTAACAGGCCATTTGACCTTGATGAGGCTGTTATACGAAGGTTGCCCCGCAGGTCAGATGTCTTTGCCGTTTTCTATCATCTTTTATCTGGTTACCACCAATTCTGATACTTAGTGTTTCTCTAGATTGATGGTAAATTTGCCAGATGCCCAGAACAGAGCAAAGATTCTTAAAGTCATACTTGCGAAAGAAGATCTATCACCAGATGTTGATCTTGATTCTGTTGCAGCTATGACAGATGGATACTCTGGAAGTGATCTAAAGGTTGCTTGGGGAAATTTCTTTCCTGTCATCAGTTGTGTTACCTCCTACTTATTCTGATACTTAAGTCACCAGCTTATTTCAACTTCTTTGCTTCACAGAATCTCTGTGTAACTGCTGCACATTGTCCAATCAGAGAAATTTTAGAAACAGAAAAGAAGGTTTGTATTCTCTTTTATCTAATAAGCACTTGGAAAAATGCATCCATATCTGACCATGGCATGTTTCAATTGGAGTCCGGAAGCATGTAACTTTATTAGAGATGCATCTCTTACCAAACAGTCTCGTCTGAGGGTCTTATGTCCCTTATTTGCTGAATGTTGGTTTGATTTCTACTTCAAATATAAATATGACATGTGCATGTGCATCTTACCACACATTCTCTCGTATGTGTGTTTGTGTTGCACTTGTATTATGGAGAATGATTCAAGTTATTTGGGTTATGATGCTTTCAGGAACGTGCTGCTGCACTAGTAGAAGGAAAGCCACCGCCACCTCTGAGTGGCAGTGCAGATGTCAGACCTCTAAACATGGGTGATTTCAAGCATGCTCATGAGCGGGTTTGTTGCCAAATATCATTATTCTATTTGTGCAATTAATGCCTTGGAGCTTTCTTAATACTTTACCAAATTTTTCTTTAGGTATGTGCAAGTGTTTCATCAGAGTCCGTAAACATGACTGAACTGGTACAATGGAATGAACTCTACGGCGAAGGGGGCTCCAGAAGAAAGAAGTCTCTAAGCTACTTTATGTGAGCCTTTCCATTTTTAGAGATCAAGTGTTTACTTCAGATGCACCTCCCTGGAGCCTCACCAAATCGTTGATCCAGGGATAGCTGTGCGACACCATCCATCGTGTATGATACAGTGCAACATAGGTTTGTTTTACATATGCCCTTCGCTTATAGTTTTGAGATGGCATAAAGGTTGAAGTACTGAATAACCTTTTTTTGTTTTCACCATCTCACTGCTCTTTGTAAGAGGGAACTAGAGTTTGTGCATTGAAATAATGTATTTATATATCTATAATTGATTAAAAGAGTCAAATCGAATAAGGCACGACTTCTATTTATAATGCCTTACATCTTTTTTCTTCTCCTTGCTGCTTCATCACCTCTCATCTTTCTTTTTCTTTCTTTTAAATATTATTAAATATGTTATGAAACTTAATATTTCCAGTAATTATGATCTTTTTCCTCAGGTAGCTTACTACCTAAATAAGACTGAATGAGTGCATTTCATTTCTTCCATCTATATTGGTTATACAGATTCATGCTAATTTTATATAGAATGTCTTCTATAGCTGAGGTTTGTAAGGTATCAAGTATTTTGGATTGGGTGTTGGGTGTTGGGTGTTGGGTGTTGATTATTGAGTCCTTCGGTGGACTCGACCGGATCTTAATTGTGAGTTGTGACACGATCGGATTGACCCGTTATTATCATTTTTTATTAGCGAATTAATAATGATATCTACGAATTGACAATTATATATAAATTTCAATTTCAAAATTCAATTATCAATTTTATTCAACAAATTAATCATAATATTCCAGTTTCAGCCACAATTTGAGTTATCAAAGTTAAATTCAAATTTAACCATAATAATAAATGTAGGGAGTATGATGTTAAAATTCCTACGTTCATATCCATCATCACATTTTCTAATCATTGTATGGAAATGCAATAACCCCAATGCTACCATATCATATTTATCTCTAATTTACAAATTTACCATATGTAAAAGCAAAGTCAGAAGGCACAAATTATAATAATTAGGGTATCTTAATGTGGAATTAGCATAATAGCATGTGCATGTGCGTTATCAAATATGCTTAGACTTTGGTTTATTTAGATCTTCTTTTGTAGAATTTAAATACAAAAAGTCTAAACTAATTAACATTATCACTTTTTTATATATATAATTGGCGATGAGGTGAATTTGAAACTCACGATCTTCTGGTCACTAACAAGAGCCTTTTTCCACTAGACTATTCGATTAACCCAACATTATCACTTATAATTATAAACCAAAAATTTATAATCCTTGTTTTCCAAACAATTTTCATATGCCATAATGCCTGCCGGGTATCTTCTGCCGAACAGAAGCACACAACATCACAAACAATGTTATCCGCCGTCCGCCTTGTAAAAGCTCCAAAGAACCCCGTCTTGCTAGCCGGTTTTCGCTATGTTCAGCGAATAACTCACTTTAAATACCACCATGTTAGCAATGCTAGAAGCAGTGAAGATAGTACCTCAGAAAAGCATACAAGAACCAATCTGACTATCTGATCAAATGGCTCGCAGCAACGGGATTTCAGCTCTCTCCTACTCGACACTTCTCGTGGCATTTCTTCTCATCATATCAAATGCTGAATGCAGAGTAAACCCAAGTAAGTTGAAGCTATCATCTGAAGCAGAACGCTCTTTTAGCATTGCACAAATACACAATGCGAGTAACAGACCATATGAAACTTAAAATATAAATGACTCAGTATCATTGCATTTCTTTCTTTTAATCTATGTTCAAGGTGTAAGAAACTGATTCATGCTTAATTGGGACTGCTCATCTACAGATGCTGTGCCTTCCGCGTCAACACTAACTTGTAACCAGGTTTATGGGGCTGAAGCTGGAGATACTTGCAGCACAATTCCCCCGAACTTCGGATTGAGTGCTGAGTCCTTTCTTCAACTAAACCCGAACATGAACTGTAATAAGATCTTTGTTGGCCAGTGGCTATGTCTTAATGGTGAAGTCACCAGTGGAAGTAAGTAAACTTTTCATCTCAAGCAAACACAAAAAATTGGCAAAGCATAATCTATAGATACACAATGTGAATATAACAGATCATATGGAAGTTGAAGTTTCAAATACTCCATACTATTTCATTTTTTTTTCATCTAATACGGGTTGACTGTGCATTCGACAGCCACGATTCCCACATCCACGACAAACTCAGGTTTATCTTGTTCAATGATTTACGGGTTCCAATCCGGAGATACTTGCAGCGCCATTATCCAGAATTTTGGATTGACTGCAGAGACCTTCAGTGAGCTAAACCCGAATCTGAACTGCAACAAGATCTTCGTTGGAGAGTGGCTATGTCTTAATGGCGAATTCAGCCGTTAATGGAGGACTCAGCAGTAAATTACAGTTGATCATGTTTGAAGAATAAGGAAAAAGAAATTTCCAGCTGTTTTGGTTTTATGCACTCTAAGTTGATCTCCTGTTTAGAAGCTGCAAAAATTAAGCTTCATTATGATAGTAGTACTTGTTTATGTCTAAATGTACTCATCATTTTATATGAATAAACATCTTAAATTCGGAGTTTGGATCAAATATGGTTTATGGTTGCTGTGAGCACGAAAAAATATTGGACTCAGCTCCATTCATTCAAAATCGGAGACTTACTTGATCTTCTTTAGCGTGTTAATGTAAGTGTTACTGGAGAATGTGACAAAAACAAACATCAGACTGCTTGAAAACCGAGCTTTTGAATCGTTGTATTCAAACAGAACCCTGACGAAGTTTGATATAGTTCGACTTGTTATATCCTTAGATCCCAACGACCATTGGTGGATAATTTGGTGTTGAGTAATAAAAGGTTATACAGTTTGATATAGAATTGCTTGGTATATCCTATAAAGCCGTTCTAAAAAGCTAGTGATTATGACGTTCTTATTGAGTTGTCAAGTGTCCAAATTTAATTAACAACTTAAAAAACAAGTAATCATAGCTTTTGTTTTTATTATAAAATAGTTACTAATCTACATACATATAATGTATAAGTTCTTCATAATTTGAATTAAGTTAAGACTATTGTGATGCACAAGCAGTCATTATATAGTCCTGGAGAGTCGATAGAAAGATTAATATGTGAGGATTAAAAAGAAAGTTATAATGCACAAGCAATTTATCAATGTCAATTTTGTTCAAATTCAATTAGGAAATTATCTTAATCATGAATCTTGATTTAAAATCATCAGAATTGAGCATGATAAAAACAAAGTTGCATCTCGTGTGCAAATTTACTCACAAGAAGTCAAGAAGCGTGGAGCATGAAGAACGATCTCCATTCATATTAACAAGATAGTTGGTGCTTAGCACTAAACTTCAGAGCCTTACTGCACAACCGAAACCCTTACTCCGAAAGGCTAGTTCATCATATCAGCCTTCATTTCTAGTCTAAGGATATGCATGTGTTCGCTAAGTCAATTATTCATGTAAAGCTATACAGTGTATACAGTATTCACATTTTGTACTTGGGATACTGAAATCAACTAGGTTCTGAGGGCAGTTGTGGATGGGCAGCAGTCACATGTTGCAAGTGCAATGCACCCAGAAGCCCTTCCCACGTCTCTTCCGCTGCAGAACTTACTTGGAAGTTCAGAAGCTTCATTTTCTTTTTGTAGTAATCTTCCAGTGCCATGTTCTGGACAAAGCCATCACAGGGCATATGTTAGATTCTATAACATAAACATACAGCTCAAACACTAAAAAAAAGTCATGATATTCTTCCTTGCAATTAGTCTATTACCCATAAAACCTAGAAGCATAACTTTTCTAACTTAAGACTTCCAAGAAAAAAAATATGATTTACTCGCTATTAAAAAGTTTGTCATATTGTAAAGCTAACAACAAAGTCAGTGTATAAGAACGCATAAGATGACTGTGACAGGTGTACCTATCACAAGCAAATACGTATACGTGACATGGTCAAGTGCAAAAATGATCTACCAGGATCAAGGCGTGTCATTCAAAGTTCAAACAAGGTAACTATTCAATGCTCGACACATGACACAACTATGAGTTGTCATGTACACAAAATGCTTAATTACATAATAATGATTCACGAGTAGATATATTTTGGTGTAACCGTGTAACTAAAGGGAAGCATACGGGTTAGCAAAAAACAAAGCAGATGACTACATTTATACTCGACTTAGGGGATGGATTAAAAACAATCATACCTGGAAAATAATTCTACTACCATGATGATCTTGTTGTAGATCTTTCTCTGTGCACTTGAAATTCACTACAAGATCGATGTCGACAAATTGGTCAAGAATCTCCTACAATGATTACGCACAACATTCAGCAACAATAGTGCCTTAATAAATTAAAGACATGTGCCTTCATAATCTCTTAGTTATTAACTAATACTGTATATCACTAGAAAGATCGTATTGCTCCTATTGCTTAGGCAGAGAGTCTTTTTAGGCATTGGGACATATTATTATTGTCGGAAGCAGATTGCAGCTAGATATAGAACACTCAAAATTATCCCCCATACACTTTTTTGGTGGTTTACAGAGGTTTTAGAAGGACAATTAAATAATGTAACAAGGTCATAGTACATAAATGTTATATGCAGCAAATAATATGGAAGGAGTTTCCAGCCAGATCCGTTTTCCTGGACCGGAATCCAAAATAATGAATCTGAACACATGGAGCCATATCCTCATCTTATTTTTTGTTATGCATCACTCACAGCTTGAACCTGACTCCGAGGAATGCCATCCAAGATAAACCCTGTTTCACCTTGGTAATATCCGTCTTCCAATCTCTTGGCCAGCAATGCAAAAACGATATCTTCAGGAACAAGTGTGCCTTGGTTCACAGATTTCGCTATCTGTGATACGATATAAATTCAGTAAGCAATGGGGCCCTAGTAAAAGGTAGAATGACAGATACATCACCTAGAATAAACTGATACAACAATAACAACAACAAATTGATAAGAATTGTATAATCTCATACTCGACTGAGCAGAAACACTGAAAACCACCATAAATAGAATTCAAATTATCAAAGGTACCAGGCAGAAGTTACATTAACAACGCACAATATCAACCCAACCCATATACTTCCCACCATTCTCTCCCCTCCAGATGTTTACAAAAGGGGAGAATGGGAATAAAAAAGCAAGTGTATGATCAAGAAATCAACACCAAACCTGGTATTACTTAGAAGAAACTGAGAACGTTATACTCACTGACTATGAAATGAGATCACTGCCCTATGGCCTGAGTGCAACGAGATTAATATGGAGTGTAATCGTTGAGAATATCACAACATTGCACTCATGTCTCAACGTTTTCAGATTGCCCTAAACATTTCGAGGCAGAAACAACAGGATTCATTTGAGCAAAAGTAGCCATGAACCTAACTTAATTTTGTTAGTATCAACTCTTACACCAGTGAATTAATAGCAAGCAAGACAAGAAAACAATGGAAGAAAACAATGAATTATGAGAATGTGAACTCTGTATTTTATTCAATGGACAATCAGCTATTTATAGCCATACATCAGGTCACAAAAATGACCGTTCATAACAGAGCACAAAGCTAGCAACAATAAGCTAACTACTCCTAAAAACAAGCTAACACACTAGAAGAAACTACTGGCTAGTTTGACTACCATAACAAGAGATCATATCTCCTAACTTATTGGAACACGTAAGCATGAGTAACTGTCTTCAATCTCTCCCTTAAACTGCATCTCCTGGAGATTCAGTTTATTTCCTTCATATGTTTGATTCCCAGTAAGTCTCTTAACTTCAGAAAAGCTTCCAGCTTGAGAGGCTTAGTCATTATGTCTGCAATCTGATCACTTGTTCCACAATGTTGTAGTGCTATCCTTCCTTCCTTAGTGAGATCCCTCAAGAAGTGAAACCTTACATCTATGTGCTTACTTCTTCCATGTAAAACAGGATTTCTTGAGAGCTTGATTGTTGAGCTATTGTCACAGTTGATGTTGAGGCAACCAAGCTTGTCATATCCTATCTCCTTTAGTATCACCTTGATCCACAAAGCTTGACATGTACAGTATGCAGCTGCCACAAATTCTGCCTCAGTGGTTGATAGAGTAACTATGGGTTGCTTTTTTGAGCTCCATGCAATTGCACCTGAGCTAAAGATGAATGCATAGCCACTTGTGCTTCTTCTGTCATCCATGTCACCTGCATAGTCACTGTCAGTGTAGGAAAATAGCTCTCCCTTAATTCCATCAGCCTTCTCATAGAATATGCCCAGCTCAACTGTGCCTTTAATATACCTCAGTGCCCTTTTAGCAACTTGCAGATGAGCTTCAGTTGGTCTTGCCATGTATCTACTGATCAGACTTGTCACATACATCAAGTCAGGTCTGGTTGCAGTAAGATACATCAGGCAACCTACAATTTGTTTAAACAGAGTCTCATCCACTGCCTTTCCTTGCTCATCTTTTCCTATCTTCATTCCAGGTGCAATAGGATTACACACTGGATTACAGTCCATCATACTAAACCTTTTTAGGATCTCTTCTGCATAGTGCTTTTGCCCAATATATATTCCCTTTCTTCCCTGGATCACTTCAATTCCAAGAAAATAGGACATAACTCCCAAATCAGACATCTCAAATTCTTCCATCATGGCTGTCTTGAAGCTAGTAAGCATGACTTCATCATTCCCTGTATATATCAGATCATCAACATATATACTTACAATGATGATTTCTCCTCCACCTTTCCTCTTGGTGAACAAAGTTTCTTCATATTTGCATTTTTGAAATCCTTCCTTTGCAAAGTGTTTTTCAATCCTGCTATACCAGGCCCTTGGTGCCTGTTTGAGGCCATAGAGTGCCTTGGATAGTTTGCACACATACTGTTCTTTTCCTTTTACTACATAGCCCTCTGGTTGATTCACAAAGACCTCTTCCACTAGTTCTCCTTGGAGAAAAGCAGACTTGACATCAAGCTGCATCAATTTCCACCCCTTTTGTGCTGCTAAGGCAATGATCATTCTGATTGTGTCCAACCTTGCCACAGGTGCAAACACCTCATTAAAATCCACTCCATATTTTTGACTGTATCCCTTTGCCACCAGTCTGGCTTTGTACTTGATCACATTGCCTTCTTCATTCTTCTTTGTTTTGTACAACCACTTGACTCCAACACTTTTACTTCCCTCTGGTAGTTTTGTTAATTTCCATGTGTTGTTTTTGAGTATTGATTCCATCTCAGCATCCATTGCCTTCCTCCAAACTTCTTGTTGTGATGCTTCTTGGAAGGTCATGGGATCTTCTTCTCCAATATCCTGCACCATGTTTAGCTCATCTTCACTCAAATCATCACCTGGTACATAATCACTCATCCAGCCTGGTGCCCTGTGAGTTCTCCTTGGAAGCTGAGTTGTGTTGCTTGTGTTGCTTGATGGTGCACTGCTGGACTGAGTTGTGCTACTTGATGATGTGCCACTGGTAGGAATTGTATTAAGTGATCCAGTGTCTGAAGTTCCACTGGATTGTCCTTCATTGCTATTCTGATTGGAACTTGCTCCTTCATTGTTACTTAGGCCTTCAGTGTTGACTGATCCTTCTGCATCAGGTGGATTTCCTTGGTTTGGAGGTTGTACTGGTTCCATGTAGAGTTCAGCATCAAATAAGTCATCCTCTGTCCCTCCATGAAGCTGCTTTTGTTCATCATTCCATTGCCACTGTTTTTCTTCCTCAAACACCACATCTCTACTTATAATTACTTTGTTGCTTTCCACATTGTACAACCTGTATGCTTTAGTGTTGCTACAAATACCAATAAAAATACAGGGAACACTTCTTTTGTCAAGTTTACCTCTGTTTTGTCTTGGTACATGAGCATGAGCCAAGCATCCCCATACTCTGAAATGGTCAACAGATGGTTTTGATTTGCTCCAGGCTTCTTGAGGTGTAGCCTTCTTGACAGAAGTGGTAGGGCACCTGTTTACAACATGACATGCCCACATGATAGCTTCAGACCAGAAGTTCTTGGGCATCTTCTTTGCTGACAGTAGTGCTCTGACCATGTTCATTAGTGTCCTATTTCTCCTCTCAGCAACTCCATTTTGCTGAGGAGTATAGGCACTAGTGAGCTGCCTTTTGATTCCATTTTCTTCACAAAAGCTGTTGAATTCCTTAGAGGTGAATTCCCCTCCCCTATCTGTCCTTAGGCACTTTATGCTAGCTCCTGATTCCTTCTCTACTAATCTTTTGAAAATTTTAAAGTACTCAAGTGCATCTGACTTATTAGTAAGAAGATACACCCACCCTTTTCTACTGTGATCATCAATAAGACTGAACACATACCTCTTGCCACTGCTTGATGAAGGAGTTATTGGACCACATAAGTCAGCATGTACACATTCTAGCACTTCACCTGCTCTCCAAGTAGCTTGATGAGGTATAGCATTCCTTGTCTGTTTTCCACTCAAGCAATCTACACAAGTGACTTTGTCTGCTACAAATGTTGGTAGTCCCTGCACCATTTTATCCTTTTGAAGTATTTGTAAGTTATGAAAACTCAGGTGTCCATACCTTTGATGCCACACCTTGCTCTGGTTGATTTCAGTTGTTTGCAGACACCTTTTCTCTTCCTTCAGTGAGTGTTCAGTTCTGGTGCATATGGTGAACATTCGGTTGGTACTCATCTTGGCTTGTATGATCAGACCTTTAGTTGAGTGGTAAATTCTGCACATGTCTTGTCCAAACTGCACTATCAGGCCTTTGTCTTGGAGTTGTCCTACACTGAGTAGGTTGTTTTTGAGTTCTGGAATGAAATAAACATCAGCTATCACATACACCAGTCCATCTATTGACATCTTCACACTTCCTTTTCCAGCAACTTGCATCCTGCTATCATTTCCAAGTTTGACTGAGTGGGTGAAGCTTTTATCAATACATGTGAACATCTTCTCATTGTTGCACATGTGGTTTGAGCAACCTGAGTCGATGAACCATGTCTCATGTTTTTCTTCATCTTCTGCATAGTCAGTACAAGCCATGAGCAGCATCTCACCCTCATCATCATCCAATTCTACATAGTTGGCTTGTTTGTTCCATAATGGACACTCATATTGGAAGTGTCCAATGTTGTGACATTTGTAGCATTCCACTGTGGCCTTGCTGTCCTTGTTGTAGTATGATCGTCCACGTCCCCTTCCTCTTCCTCTTTGGGCTATTCTTCCTTTTCCTCTTCCAAAAGAAGTCTGCTCCACCTTTAACACCTGTTCTTCATTATTGTCATCCATCAGTTTTTGTTCATGTGTGAGAAGAGTACTTTGTAGTTCATCTACATCCATTGCCTCAATGTCCTTCGATTCTTCTATGGCAACAACAATGTAGGTGTACTGTGTGGTGAGTGTTCTTAAGATTTTTTCCACAATCTTTACTTCTGGAATTTGTTCTCCATTGCTGCGCAACTTGTTTGCCACAGCTGTGACCCTACCAAAGTAGGCGTCAATTGTTTCTCCCTTTTTCATCTGCAGTAGTTCGAACTCCTTCCTATATAGGTTCCTCATTGATTTCTTGACCCTCTCATTCCCTCCATACCTCTTCTTCAAAGAGTCCCAAATGATCTTGGAGGTACTTCGGTCAAGAATCTGCTCGAACACTGCTCGATCTAATGCGTGAAACAGGTAGTGTTTCACTCTGCTATCTCGCATCCTGTAATCAATCAGAAGATTTCTCTGATTCTCATCCAGCATGTCCAGATTCAGGGGCTCCTGGTGCCCTCTTTCTATCACATCCCACAATCCTTTGGCAACCAATAGATTCTGCATCAATTCACTCCAGTGGTCGTAGTGACCATCGAAGTGAGGAATCATCATAAGGCTTTTGTCTTCGGCCATTTGAGTGTTTGTTTGAAATCAATTCGCTCTGATACCAGCTGTTAGTATCAACTCTTACACCAGTGAATTAATAGCAAGCAAGACAAGAAAACAATGGAAGAAAACAATGAATTATGAGAATGTGAACTCTGTATTTTATTCAATGGACAATCAGCTATTTATAGCCATACATCAGGTCACAAAAATGACCGTTCATAACAGAGCACAAAGCTAGCAACAATAAGCTAACTACTCCTAAAAACAAGCTAACACACTAGAAGAAACTACTGGCTAGTTTGACTACCATAACAAGAGATCATATCTCCTAACTTATTGGAACACGTAAGCATGAGTAACTGTCTTCAAATTTTACCAATACTATACGTCTATACCAACCCTTAAAATTTTGTGTTAAACCTTGAAAATGGTAATATTTATTCATAATCCTTAACTGAAAATGTAATCGACTCAGGTCAATTTGGAAACAGACTCCATGTGATCACATATGCAAGACTGCGTACTATCTGACCCCCACATCCCACTTAGGCGAGACCTCGAGAGCCTCTTCGAATTCATTAAAACATGTTGATTTTGGATTGCATATATAATCATTTGCAGCATCGCAGACCATATAAATTACAAAAAGTTAACAATTCAAGTAAGTCTGCAATAAGAGTGTAACAACTCAGACTCTCAAAGTACACTGACACAAAAAGGAAATTATGTACAGCTATATTGAATAAAAGCACTACCATTCAATATATATAGTCCCGGCAAGTCAGCAACATATTTCACCAAATAAGTAAATTATAGTCCCCAAAATATCTTAGTTCAAAAATGAAAATGGACAATCAAAATTCGAAACTGGACAATGATTTTGGGACGGATCAAGACTAGTAGTAGTGCAGTAACGATTGTACATAGTGAATTACCTGCTTGTACAAAGGTGATCGGGGGCTAAGATCTTGTCTAACAAGGCTAGTAATCGAAATCCTAGGAACCTCTAGAAGCTTCGAGAGCTTCTCAGCAAAAATACACCTCCCTCTAATATGTCCAATCAACGCCCACTGTATTCCTCTCTCTGGATTCCACTTGTCACACTCTGCTGCAACAGCTGCTGTTGCATTACGGTTGTACGTTGAAGGATAGTATATTTTATTGAGATTATGCAGTGATGTGTTGTAATCTTCTTCGAAATAGTAGTGATCAGGATCACACTGAGGCTGCGAAACTGTGGTTAAAGCGGAGGTGGTGAAGTGCGAGAAGAGGCGGAGAGAAGGTGGCGCCGCTGCTATGAGGTGGCGCATGATGATTAGAGGTGGTTTCACGCCGCGGAGGGCCGCCATGTGGCGCTGGGGGGGAGTGACGTGGAATGTGTGAGGTTTGTTTTCAACTGACGTGGCGTGGAGATTGGTTCGGTTAATTGGCTTTTAGACAGAAAATATTTTAAAGAATAATTCAATTTTTTCTGCGAACACTAAACACACAGACACACCAAATAGTGGTTTTGTGTGTGTAAATTTACGATTTTACACTCAACTAACTTTTTTCTTTCACTATCCTTTCATTTAAATAGGGATAAAATTATAATTACACACTACAACTTAGGGGACAGGGCACCGGGCTCCATGCCCCCCTAAATTTTCAGGTATTGATTATAAACTATGTGTGGTATTAGACTAACTAGTAATCTTGTGGCTTTAATTGTTTGGAAATGTTCTTTCTCCACATGTTCGATCGGTTCGAGTCCCATTGCCCCCCTTCATGTTTATCCTTTCATTCTCAAGAAATATGTTAGTTACATTTAAAATGATAGTTATGAATAATTGTTCGAAAAAGTTAAACGAAAAGTAGAAAGGAAACAAGTTTTAAACGAAATTTTGTCTTTCAACCAACAAACGAGAAGAATAATACATCAAGACAAATTATAATAATAATCCACATGTACACATTTTGTTGGAGTAATTGGGAAATATAAATATTTTTTAAACGTGACATGGTTTTACTTCTCAAATAATCAAATACTCTTTGGGGAGAGTACTCTCCTCTTAATTATTCGTTATTGTCGACACAAGCTACAAGCATGTTTAAAGTATCCTTTATTATCTAGTTTGAATTGTATCAAAGACTCTACCTGAATTAACTCGAAGTTTAAATTGATATCCAAACATTAATTTTATGTTTGATCAGTTTCGAGACATAAGCTTGAACCCACTTTTAAAATTTTATCCTTAATTATTAAAACTAGTAATAGTGGAATAAGAGGTTATTGAACACTATACTCATATATGATAATGTAATATGCTACTTCATCCGTCCTTAAATGATTGGTACATTTTAACTTTTCATGATCAACAAAACATGATTTCAAACATAAATATCTTATATTCTACATATAAAAAAAATTATAAAAAGTTGATAGTTCAAAAATATATACTGAGACGAATCTAACAATATATCATATGACTATATTATTTTTTATTAATTAATGAGAATTATTGATCAAAATTTTGAAAGTTTGACCATGTAAAGTTAAAATATATCAATCATTTAGAGACGGAAGAAGTACATACGAAAACATTTTGAATAGAGATTGACTTGGTCAATACTCAAATTCAAATAAATTTCGGATACGATCATACAAGTCTAACTAAATTCGATTCGATTAGGCTCGTTCACAAGCACAAACCTAAGTACAGTGGACACTTGGAGAGTTGGAGTGCAGTAGTAGGTAGTGTTGTTAAAGGACCGGGTAATTCGGAACCCGCTCGTTACCCGACTCGGAAAACTCGGGTCCGTTACCCGCTCGTATCCTTATCGAGCGATACTCGAGTAATTTTTTTACTCGATACCCGATATGGAAAACCCGGGGCCGCTCGATAACCCGCTCGTTTATATTTTATGTTTTATATTTATATAATATATATGTTAAAAGTTTAACCATAATTAATTTCATTGACCAATATAAGACTAGTATTGAAAAGAATTTCTAAATTTGCATTTCGACAATTAAATTTTGTTGCAGATAACCTAAAATATCTCTTTTTAAATAGAAATTTGGGGGTAACCCGGCACCCGCTCGTCACCCGACTCAAAAAACCCCGCTCGATACCCGCTCGTGTCCTTATCGAGCGATATGAGGGTAATAGGTTTGCTACCCGGCTCGTTACTTCCGGGTAATTACTCGACTCGGTAAAATTGAAACCCGACCGGGTAACCCGTTACCCGCTCGAAGCCGGTTCATTTGGAGCACTAGTAGTAGGGTAGTAACAGACTCCGGCCCTTTCCACTAATGATTTGTAAAGCCTATTTATGATACTTGGATCGAATAAGTAAACTATAATGACAATTCTACCCTACGCCCAACTATATCATCTCTCCCACACACAAAAGTCAAAAACCCTACTAAACCCTCTTCACCCCCCACCACCCCCACCCCCCCAGCTCCTGCTGAAAAATTTCAGCATTTTTCCTTCAAAATGGCTTTGTACTGTTTATACGAATCTTCATCAGGTTATGCGTTGTTTCATGCTCATGGAATCGATGAAATTGGACAAAATACCGAAGCTGTAAGAAACTCGGTAACCGATTTGAATAGGTTTGGGAAGGTTGTGAAGCTTGTTGGATTTTCTCCATATGATTCTGCTCAAGATGCTCTTAATCAGTGCAACTCTATTTCTGAAGGTACTTGCATTTCTGCTCCGGATTAATCAAATATGAAGTTTAATGCTTTAAGTTAATTGAATTTACTCATTTATGTAAAAAAGTTAAAGAAATTGATTGTATAAATTTTGGTTTTGTAATTTTGGTTTTTCTGTTTATCAATTAGCTGCTATCATTCATGCATGTATGGAATATTTGTTTTTACGCTGTTTGTATAAATTTATCATTTTTATTGCTCTTGTTATATGTAATTTTTGGTTTGGTGAATAGGGTTCATTTGTTTGTTATTCCTACTGTGAATTGGCTGGTATACTCATGCATTTAGGAACTATCTGATAGCTTATGTTTTTAGGCCATATGACCGATGGATTGAGGATTTTTCTGGAGCTCACTCTGCCAAAAATCAAGGAAGGAAAGAAGCCCAAGTATAGTTTGGGTGTGGCAGAACCAAAGCTTGGTTCTCACATTTTCGAAGATACTAAAATCCCCTGCCAAAGCAATGAGTTTATCGCCGAGCTTCTTCGTGGAGTTCGCCAACATTTTGATAAGTTCCTTAGCAACTTAAAGGTACGTGCTTTGGTTACTAATGCCTACACTTTTTAGACATTGTTTGATTTTCTGATTTGGACAATTGTTGTAGTTGGTTTATTAGTGTTATATTCTCTTTTAATAATGTATTATGTTGTATATTTGCAGTCTGGTGATTTGGAGAAATCCCAGCTTGGGTTGGCTCACAGTTACAGCAGAGCAAAGGTCAAGTTCAATGTTAATCGTGTTGACAACATGGTCATCCAAGCGATCTTTCTCCTCGATACTCTTGATAAGGATGTCAACACCTTCGCTATGCGAGTCAGGTTTGGTTATTTCTCCTGTTGTATTTGGGATCGAGTGTGTGTAGGAGGCCAATAATTCTCTTGGTTATTTACAAGTGATGTACTGGCCTATCTCTTTGGGATTGCTGGTTTGGCAAGGTTTATGGGTGGAATGGTGGATAAAGGTTTTAACTATAATTTTCTCTTAAATGCAGAGAATGGTACTCATGGCATTTCCCTGAACTAGTGAAGATCATTAATGATAACTATCTGTATGCTAAAGTTGCAAAATATGTGGATGACAAATCCACTCTATCAGAAGATAGTATACCTGGCTTAACAGAAATAGTTGGGGACGAAGATAAAGCCAAGGAAATTGTAGAAGCTGCCAAAGCATCCATGGGTACAAACTCGAATGATATTATAGCTTAACAACACAACTTTCTTTTACCTTTTCTTTTTTAACTTTGGTGTTCATGCTCTTCAGGGCAAGATTTGTCACCAGTTGACTTAATTAATGTGAAGCAATTTGCCCAGAGGGTGATGGACCTTGCTCAGTACAGGAAGAATTTGTATGATTATTTAGTTGCTAAGATGAATGACATAGCTCCTAATTTGGCTGCCTTGATTGGTGAAGTTGTTGGAGCGCGCCTTATATCACATGCAGGCAGCCTTACCAACCTGGCAAAGTGCCCATCCTCAACCCTTCAGATCTTGGGTGCAGAAAAGGCACTCTTCAGGTATTTTCCTATGCATTTCTAGTTGTGTTGATCAGAATACTTAGTATTATACTCATCTTGTTGCTCACCTTCTTTTGTTATTAGGGCTCTAAAAACTAAAGGCAATACTCCAAAGTATGGGCTTATATTTCATTCTTCTTTCATTGGCCGTGCTTCTACTAAAAACAAAGGTCGAATGGCTCGCTATCTTGCAAATAAATGCTCCATAGCTTCAAGGCTGGATTGTTTCTTAGGTTCGTCTTATTCCTAGTGAATCATGTGTTATTACCTTATTATGTAATCCAATATGGGACTTCATGTCCCTTTGCAGTCTTTCCGCTTACTTGTAGACTAATTCTTTGATCTCTTATGACTGCAGATAAGGGTACAACAGTCTTTGGTGAAAAACTACGTGAACAAGTCGAAGAGCGTCTAGACTTTTATGACAAAGGAATTGCACCTCGTAAAAACATTGAAATGATGAAAGCTGCTTTAGAAAATGCAGATGGCAAAGGTGTGTATGCATCTCGAAAAACCAATAATATTCTACATATGCTTATCTGGATACTATCCCTGCATGGGTCCCCCTCAGTTTGCTCTGGCATTAAAATTATTTGAGATTCCATTTTACTGTTGGCACGTCCCTGAACTAACTGTGCTTAGTTGGAATGTGAAGGAGGTGGAATATTGCTGGAGTACCCAATTTATTTAACCAGTTCCCAAGCTTGACCAGAAACTAAATGTTTTTTTTTTGTTTTAAGTTTATTGAATTTTCACACATCAATTCCTTTATTTCCTTATCATGCAACTTATTATCTTTGGCCTTGTCGAACTGTATAACAGCTATGGATGTGGATGAAATACCTGTTGAGAAATCTGAGAAGAAAAGCAAGAAAAAGAAGTCTAAATCCGAGGATGTCGAGCCAGTGACAGAAGAGGTACCTAATGGTGAAGCTACCGAGGAGCCCAAGAGTGAGAAGAAGAAGAAAAAGAAAGAGAAGAGGAAATTGGATGGGGAAGTGCAAGCGAAAGACCAGGTTGCAGAGGTAACAAATGGCTCGAGTGCAGACGCCGGAACTGCTAAAAAGAAGAAAAAGAAAAGCAAGGAGTAAACAAATATGATGAATGATTTTATTATTAAAGTTGTAGAATTTGAAGCAGGAAAAAACTAACGTTGGTTTGTGCTCTGCGGTAATGTAGTATCCTAGTTATTATTTTTGTTATAAGCTACAAACTCTTTACAATTCCAGTTGCCGGAGTTGTTTCGAATATGTTTTCAAGTTTCAAGCCTCAATGTCGTGTGAAAAAAACACATCTGAAGAGGTCCCGGGGGTATATTGAGACGATTAGAAGTGTAGAGGGCACATTAAACTAATTTAGATTTAATAGTACAGGAAGCAAATAGGCCTAAATTTCTTAAAATTATTTTAGGAAAAGATAATTAGTGATATGACGGAAAATATATTTTTATTATTGTTTAAATATCATAATTATAAATTAGAAGAATCAGGATGAATGAGGAAAAATATAATTAAATATGCGATATTTCTTCATTCTTTTCCTAGGTGAAAACCAAATTAGTTCATAAACACAAAAAATTATTAAATTTTCCATGATTCTCCCAAAACAAATACATCACAATAGAAAATATTTTAGAGAATACTTTAGTTTTTTCTTTACTCCATATCATGCGAACACACCAAAATAGTGTTTTTTGTGTGTGTAAAATCACGATGTTATCCTCAACTGATTTTTCATTTTATTATACTTCCAAATAAGGGCAGAATTGTAATTACACAATACAACTCTACTGTTTTGATATATATATAACCAACGGCGTAACTAGGAGACAGTGTGGGCCATGCCCCCCTAGATTTTCAGGTATTGGTTATAAAATGTGTGTTTTGTTAGACTAACTAGTTATCTTGTAGCTCAAATGATTTGGAGATGTTATTTCTCTACATGTTGGTTGGGTTCGTGTCCCATTGCCCCCCTTCGTATTTATCCCTTCATTCTAAAAAAATATGTTAGTTACATTTATATTAATAATTATGAATAGTTGTTCGAAAAAGATAAATGAAAAGTAGAAAGGAAATAAGTTTTAAACAAATTTTGTCTTTGAACCCACAAACCAGAAGAACAATACATCAAGACAAATTATGAATAATAATCCATATATGTACACATTTTGTTGGAGTAATTGGGGAGTATGAATATCTTTTAAATGTGACATGATTTTACTCCTCAAATAGTCAAATACTCTCTAGTGGTGTAGATGGGGAGGGGGAGAGCATTCACCTCTTAATTACTCGTTATTATCCATAATCTTACATGGAGTCGAATGAAATTGATTACTTGAATCTTAATAAGCTACAAGCATGTTGAAAGTATCCTTTATTATTGAGTTCGAATCGTATTAAAAATTCTACCACAATCATTTTGAAGTTTAGATTGATGTCCAAACATTAATTTTATGTTCAGTCACTTTCGAGACATAAACTTGAGCCGATTTTCAAAATCTTATACTTAATTATTAAAACTAGTAATAATGTGGAATAAAAGGTTATTGAACACTATACTCATATATGATAGTGTAATATGTTACATATGAAAACAATTTGAATAGAGATTGACTTGGCCGAGTATTCAAATTCAAATGAAGTTTCGGGTACAACCGTACAACGGTACAAGTCTAACTAAATTCAATTCGATTAGGCTCGTTCAGAATCACAAGCCTAAGGACAGTGGACACTTGGAGAGTTGGATTGCAATAGTAGTAGGCTAGTAGCTGACTCCGGCCCTTTTCACTAATGATTTGTAAAGCCCATTTATGATACTTGGACCGAGTAGGTCAACTATATTGACAATTCTACCATACGGCCAACTATATCATCTCTCCCACACACAAAACCCTACTAAACCCTCTTCACCCCCCCTCCCCCCCCCTCCCCCCTGCCCCCTGCTGAAAAACTTCAGCATTTTTCCTTCAAAATGGCTTTGTACTGTTTATACGAATCTTCATCAGGTTATGCGTTGTTTCATGCTCATGGAATTGATGAAATTGGACAAAATACAGAAGCTGTAAGAAACTCGGTAACCGATTTGAATAGGTTTGGGAAGGTTGTTAAGCTTGTTGGATTTTCTCCATATGATTCTGCTCAAGATGCTCTTAATCAGTGCAACTCTATTTCTGAAGGTACTTGCATTTCTGCTCCGGATTAATCAAATATGAAGTTTAATGCTTTAAGTTAGTTGAATTTACTCATTTATGTAACAAAGTTAAAGAAATTGATTGAATAAATGCTGTATAAATTTATCATTTTTATTGCTCTTAATGTGTAATTTTTGGTTTGTTTAATAGGGTTCATTTGTTTGTGATTCCCACTGTGAATTGACTTTTATACTCATGCATTTAGGAACTAGTTGTTTTTATTTAGTCATCTCAATCATCAACAACCCCAATGCCTGAGGGTGGGGAGATGGTATGTTACCCTTGATTTTGGAGTATTGTTGTTATTGTTCATGATTAAGTTTGGTTTAGTTATTTGAACAGCTTTGTTTGTTATTAGTTTATTATGTAATTTGACTTTCTGGATGCTTCCGACTCATGCATATGAACGATTTATGTTTTATATTGTTTCTGAGAGAATGTTTTCTTAACAAAAAATATGGGTTCATTTATTGTTACTACTACATGTTTTTTTGTGGTGTGCGATTTATTTCTGATAGCTTATGTTTTTAGGCCATATGACTGATGGATTGAGGATTTTTCTGGAGCTCACTCTGCCAAAAATCAAGGAAGGAAAGAAGCCCAAGTATAGTTTGGGTGTGGCAGAACCAAAGCTTGGTTCTCACATTTTTGAAGATACTAAAATCCCCTGCCAGAGCAATGAGTTTATCGCCGAGCTTCTTCGTGGAGTTCGCCAACATTTTGATAAGTTCCTTAGCAACTTAAAGGTACGTGCTTTGGTTGCTAATGTCTACACTTTTTAGACATTGTTTAATTGTCTGATTTGGACAATTGTTGTAGTTGGTTTATTAGTGTGATCTTCTCTTTTAATAATGTATTATGTTGTATATTTGCAGTCTGGTGATTTGGAGAAATCCCAGCTTGGGTTGGCTCACAGTTACAGCAGAGCAAAGGTCAAGTTCAATGTTAATCGTGTTGACAACATGGTCATCCAAGCGATCTTTCTCCTCGATACTCTTGATAAGGATGTCAACACCTTCGCTATGCGAGTCAGGTTTGGTCATTTCTCCTGTTGTATTTGGGATCGAGTGTGTTTAGGAGGCCAATAATTCTCTTGGTTATTTACAAATGATGTACTGGCAAGGTTCATGGGAGGAAAGGTGGATAAAGGTTTTAACTATCATTTTCTCTTAAATGCAGAGAATGGTACTCATGGCATTTTCCTGAACTAGTGAAGATCATCAATGACAACTATCTGTATGCTAAAGTTGCAAAATATGTGGATGACAAATCCACTCTATCAGAAGATAGTATACCTGGTTTAACAGAAATAGTTGGGGACGAAGATAAAGCAAAGGAAATTGTAGAAGCTGCCAAAGCATCCATGGGTACAAACTCGAATGATATTATAGCTTAACAACACAACTTTCTCTTACCTTTTTTTTTAACTTTGGTTCATGCTCTTCAGGGCAAGATTTGTCACCAGTTGACTTAATTAATGTGAAGCAATTTGCTCAGAGGGTGATGGACCTTGCTCAGTACAGGAAGAATTTGTATGATTATTTAGTTGCTAAGATGAATGACATAGCTCCTAATTTGGCTGCCTTGATTGGTGAAGTTGTTGGAGCGCGCCTTATATCACATGCAGGCAGCCTTACCAACCTGGCAAAGTGCCCATCCTCAACCCTTCAGATCTTGGGTGCAGAAAAGGCACTCTTTAGGTATTTTCCTATGCATTTCTAGTTGTGTTGATCAGAATACTTAGTATTATACTCATCTTGTTGCTCACCTTGTTTTGTTATTAGGGCTCTAAAAACTAAAGGCAATACTCCAAAGTATGGGCTTATATTTCATTCTTCTTTCATTGGCCGTGCTTCTACTAAAAACAAAGGTCGAATGGCTCGCTATCTTGCAAATAAATGCTCCATAGCTTCAAGGCTGGATTGTTTCTTGGGTTCGTCTTATTCCTAGTCAATCATGTGTTATTACCTTATGATGTAATCCAATATGGGACTTCATGTCCCTTTGCAGTCTTTCCGCTTACTCGTAGACTAATTCTTTGATCTCTTATGACTGCAGATAAGGGTACAACAGTCTTCGGTGAAAAACTACGTGAACAAGTCGAAGAGCGTCTAGACTTTTATGACAAAGGAATTGCACCTCGTAAAAACATTGAAATGATGAAAGCTGCTTTAGAAAATGCAGATGGCAAAGGTGTGTATGCATTTCGAAAAACCAATAATATTCTACATATGCTTATCTGGATACTATCTTGTTTCCCCTGCATGGGTCCCCCTCAGTTTGCTCTGGTATTAAAATTATTTGAGATTCCATTTTACTGTTGGTACGTCCCTGAACTAACTGTGCTCAGTTGGAATGTGAAGGAGGTGGATTATTGCTGGAGTACCCAATTTATTTAACCAGTTCCCAAGCTTGACCAGAAACTAAATGCTTTTTTTGTTTTAAGTTTATTGAATTTTCACACATCAATTCCTTTATTTCCTTATCATGCAACTTACTTTGGCCTTGTCGAACTGTATAACAGCTATGGATGTGGATGAAATACCTGTTGAGAAATCAGAGAAGAAAAGCAAGAAAAAGAAGTCGAAATCCGAGGATGTCGAGCCAGTGATAGAAGAGGTACCTAATGGTGAAGCTACCGAGGAGCCCAAGAGTGAGAAGAAGAAGAAAAAGAAGGAGAAGAGGAAATTGGATGGGGAAGTGCAAGCGAAAGACCAGGTTGCAGAGGTAACAAATGGCTCGAGTGCAGATGCCGGAACTGCTAAAAAGAAGAAAAAGAAAAGCAAGGAGTAAACAAATATGATGAATGATTTTATTATTAAAGTTGTAGAATTTGAAGCAGGAAAAAACTAACGTTGGTTTGTGCTATGCGGTAATGTAGTATCCTAGTTATTATTTTTGTTATAAGCTACAAACTCTTTACAATTCCAGTTGCCGGAGTTGTTTCAAATATGTTTTCAAGTTTCAAGCCTCAATGTCGTTGTGTGAAGCAATAATTTTCAATTTTGATGCTCGGCTTTTAACTGCGACCCATGTATGAAGGTTTAGAAGTTTGATTATCAGTTTCTTTTAAACTTCAGTTAGGTTCTCAGTTTTTATACTGTGTCGGTCAAAAAATGTTTGTCTAATTGCACATATATCGTATGTGGGGTCATTTTTTCACTTTGTTTACTCAACGGAACAGTTATGAGGATGTATAAAAGCTATGTTGAAATGAGAAGCAACCTATGTATCTTTCTAATTGCAACTAACTGATACTTCAAGAGGAATAGCAGCGGAAGTCATTCGACTATGAAGATCCATGCTCAACCGCGGCACATTCTTGACCTATGCCTACCGAAGAGATTTCTGGGATGAGTCGTCACATTGATACCAAACTAACATCGCTTTCCTGTCATTGTAATTTGTAATTTCTATGCTAAATAAATAAAAAATTCGCCGGAAGGGGGTATATAATCAATCGATCTCTCCTTCCTTTGAATCATCAGACGCATCCTTGATGTGCCGTGGTTCACTTTCTTCCTCTTCATCGTCATCCTTCATATAAAGTCCTAGTTGCTCCAAGGGGTTGCTGCTGGCCTGTAAGTTGAAACTCCTTAGACCATTTTGATCATCATCCAGGCTTGTCACCCCTATTAAACTTAGTTCTGGAGCAGAGGTAAGCATTTCTAGGTCTTCCAGGAACTGTGTATTCTCATTGATATCAACCGTCTTCTCCATCTGTGAGGTGATACGATCACATTATTGCATTCAAACTTCAGATCACATTTTCTAGAGTGGCATCTGTAAAATCTGTTTTCACTTTACCTTCTGCAATGCCTGGCGAGCTGCTTCCCTCTCGAGTTCTCTTTTTCTTTTAGCCTCCGCTGCAGCCTCTCCTTCAACTTTCCTTTGAGCCATTTCTGCAGCCCTTGCCTTGGCAAGTAGACGAGCTTTATCTGGGAATTTATAATTTTGTACCCATCAGTAGTAGAAACAAGAAATAGTTCAGGTTGAGTTCAGAATTTATATTTTTTAGCGATATGCTGGAACATTTTGTAGAAGTCTAAAAGACTAGGAATCTAACCTTCTTTCTTCTTTCTCTCGAATTCTTCTCTCTCCAGTTTCAGTCTGTCAGGATCCATATTTTCATCCTGAGGCACCGCCAATGGTGTCAAGCAGCGTGAATATGATGGAACTATATGTAATAAGTTTCCATTTACGATAACGAACCTTTTCTTTTGCTTTCAGTATAGTGTCTGCAAAGCGCTTTCTTAACAATGCTGCACGGTAATTGTTTCCAGGGGAGACTTGACTCTCTGGTGGAGCATCACCCCCTAAAAGGTTATGGAGCAGGAGATGAGTTCTGTGACTTTTAACATAGAGTTTCTTGACAATTTCTAGACCTTACCGCCCTCTTGATAGCCAATAGAACTTCCCGCATCAAAGTTACGCTTGAAATTTGGCTGCACATCACCACTTAAGAGACCTGCAGTAACAAAATATTTGTTTAACATCATAAATCATCAGCAACACAAAAGGAGAACATGAAATCAACACGAAACTCTATCTCTACCTTCAACGCCTGCGGCATTAGCACTGATATAACTTTGTCTCTGCTCTAACCTTTCCCTAGAACTGCAACTTTCCTGGCACACCCATATGGGACAAAGCAATATGAGTTATTCTCTTGCATGAACTAAGATATGCTTCAACTAGGTCACCATTCATAGCAATACTACACAATACTTCCATCAATTACTTGATCACTCAGTATATGCGAATATCATACCTTCTCATCATTTATTCGCGCTTGATTCTTACGGTCATCAGAATCACCACGAGATGCACTTCCCGTGTCTGAATCTGGTACAAGAAGGATAAAATAAGGAGGCAGGTAGATTTTAGAGAGAGAGAATGTGTGTCCGAAAACTTATGGAGGAGCTAGACTTGAAACTATTTTAACAAAATTTAGTATATACAAAAGCAATGTGATATGATTTCAATTCCAACCCCTAATTTCTTAAATTATATATTAAAACTAATTCCAAAAGAGATGTCTTCTTTTTATCTAGCTGCACATTCTATAAACTCAGAAGTTAGAACTAATCAACAACCCTAGGGTACTGCATTTGATTGTTAACAGCCCTGAGACTCTGCATGTCATGCTCAAATTACGGAAACCATTGGACAATTTTCCCTTTTCACATTCAAATGTAAAATTCTCAAACACTTAAGGGGCAGAGAGTATACGAAGATTACTAAGAAATGCTAAATTCAGAGCCCGAGACCATCACCATGACTGACTCCTGCACATCTTTGACCTTGCAATTACAGTTAAACAATTTCTTCCTTGCCTCTAAAACAGGGGAAAATTCAGATTTATGGTTTCAGAAAGCACCAACCAAACAGCATCCTACGTACATCGGCTTTCTTTCTCAAATTTTCAAAAACACTTGTATGAAGGAAAAAACGCCTGGTTGAACTTTACGTTGAAGGAGATTATACACCTTCTGAAGGTTTCAATAGTCAAAAGATCACAACCTTTGATTCTGTAGCACCTTTTTAGATGGTAAGTACAGACTCGATAAGGAGAAAAAAGAACCTACCCTCAAGAACTCACAAAATTGAAATTCAAGTCACAATAATTCAGATCCATATAAATGCCAAGTATGAAAGGACAGGCAATAAGAAAAATTATGGAAAGACAACAAAGCATCAAAGATTTGCCCATGGGAAGTTCATATAACACGAACCACTGGATGATGAGCCAGAACCACTACTGGAGCTGCTCGAGCTACTATATTTATTGTCTTGTCCAGCTCCATTCTTCTCTATCTCCACAGGAGGAAATCTTGAAATAGGTGCATCATTTCCATCAATATCAACATCTTCATCATCTATATCATTTCCTGATTAAGGTGACAAGTAGGGAAGAATCACTAACTAATTAAAATTGGGGATTTGGGAACACCAATCATATAAATTAGTTGATCTGCACAGTTGACAACTTACCTCTGACTAGCTGCACTGATGAATTGCTGAACCCTGATTCATTGTGAAGCTGCCACGAAGTAGAAAAACAAAAATGAGATAAAATGAAAAACACCCATACGCAAACAAATTCTTCAGTAAAAGGTAAGAAGTCCACAATAGAAGATGATGCTACTCAAATATATACCTCGATTTCACAAGGTTCCATTTTCCCTTCACTTTTCTGCTTATTGGATAGATAGTTATTCAAAAGGTCTCTCAAAGTGAATAGAGTTTCATCAGACAATGAATCAAGATCTATCTCAATTTCACCATCATTAGATTCACTTGAACTATTAGTATTCCTCTTCAAGAAGTCAATAATACTATCAGGTAATTCTGCAGCTACTTCTTCCAATTCTGAGCTCAACTTTTGCTTCTCATCTAGAGTCATAACATGCTTAACATAATTTTGCTTAACTTCATGTTCTATAATACCAACTTTCTTCCTTATGTGTGGCTCTGAAGTAGCAGTCTCACTTTCGATAGGCAAGGGGAGGTCTGCCCTCATTGAAAGCTTCTTCTCTATCTGCTTCCATCTCACCTCAAAAAATTTACCAAGAGTTTTAGCCATTATATGAACTTCATTTCCTGGAGGGTTATAGGTCATTGCATTACTAAAGGTCAACCTAACATCGGCAGCAAATCCTAATGGTTCTGAATATTTTCCTGAAAGTAGCTTGCTCTTGATAGTGCCCAGATCCATTGGCTGCTTTATAATTGTGAAGTAATCTGGGATATTTAACTCCACAATATCAACTGGAGTATTGAAGATATGCGCCATTGCATGTGACATTAACCGATGTAAAAGAGTCTCACACTGTTTCATTAACATATAAATTGTCGTACTAGATGGCAAGGCTTTCGCTAATTTTGGCCGTCTTGCTCCTGCACTTTTCATGCGAGGCCCATTCCTCCCTTCAGAAGTTTTTTGCTTCCCTCTAAGCATGGATACTTCATTCATAGGCCTACGTAAGTTCTCTAAAGCAGGTCTCCTAATCCCACCACCCAAGCTATGAATATCACTAGCTTTCGGCAAAGAATTTGATTCGATAGAACCAAGTCTCCACAGAAGAATCCGAACTTGTTGAAGCTCATTATTTAACCTTCGCTCTAAATATTTCCTCTCAGAGTGTGCCATTTGAGAGACTGGGAAAACCTCAATAGGCACTCCAAAATTATCGTAATTGTCCGCATTCCAACTGATACATCTCCTCTTTGGTGCAGAAGAACCCTCTGAAGCCGCCATTTCAGTATCCACCTTTCCTAAGCTCCCCATCCTTTCCAACTCAGTCATCGATCCAACAACATGGCTATAATCAGGCACAAAATGAGACGAATGCCCTTCAGAAACCTTCCGTGTTTTACCCATCATACCATCAGTTATTGTTCTACAACACTAATTTTATTCATTACCCCCAGCAATATCGAAGTATTAACTTTCCAACACAAAATTATCTAACCAAAGATCACAATCTGATACTTTTCAGTCTTGATTTACCAAGCCAATAACAGCATCATCAAATAGGCACATGAACTAAAATAATCCACACCATGATCTTCCTATGTTACAATACCATTGAAGATCACAACTTTATGCAAAATTATCAAAAACCCAACAACCCAAATAATAAAATCCAAGCCAATTTCAAACAGCTATTAGGTGTAAAATCAAATGTAAAAGTTCCAATCTTGAACCTAACCTGAATTCAAAATTCACTTCCTCGATGCTTCCCAATAATTTTTCTTGTTATTCATATAACAGAATTGACTTCCCCAAAATCCAAAACCCTAAATCACAATTCAAAACCAATCAATACTTTTGTATTGTGTTATTTTGCCTTTTACAAACTGGACAAATTATTGCAATATTTCTGTATTTTATTATTTTGCCTCGTAGAAACTGTACAAATTATTGTAATATTTACTTATAATATTTCTTTGAATTATACAAACTGGAAAAATTATATAAATATTTCCTTATAATATTCTTTTGAATTGTACAAACTGCACAAAATTATTGCAAATATTTCCTTATTGCATTATTTTGTCTTGTATAAACTGGATAATTTATTGCAATATTTCGTTATTGTATGAAAGTATTAAACTGTAAAATTAGAAACAAATATTTAGGAAAATAAAAATAATATTAAAAATTAGAAACAAATATTAGGAAAATTGGAAGAAAAAAAAATAGGTACAATTTATATTTACATATTTTTAAATTTCTTCTCACATTTGTAAATATTGTTTAGGCTTTATTTGTAACACTATTTTAATTAATATCTGTTACACCATGTTAGTAAAATAAGTAATGTGTCATATCGTTGGTTTTTATGGGCATATATAATTAATAGGTTAGTTTTTTTTCGTATAGTATGTGAATAATACGGCAAAATGAGTTTTTAAGCACAAAATGCTTATGAAATAAATATTATTTGGGTATAATACATGCTTACACACTTATTTTAACATAAAATGATTTTACTTTTCAACAAATTATAAACCTTTGAGCAAAAAGGGCCCAATTTGTGCAATTTTACTAAATAATTCGAAATCACACATTAATGTTGTGGCTTGTGGAAATACCAACAGGCCTTTTTACAAGATCAAGAAAGAGGACCTATACAAATATAAACTCAATAGAAGAATAAACTCTTTTGTAATCTCATATGATGAGTTACCATTAACTACTGGAAGGATCCTGAGGGGATACAGATTCAATCGTGGTATTCAATTCGTCAGTTGCAGTCACAGGGCTATCGGTTGATATTGTATCAACGGCTGACCCTTTCTCGTCTTTATCTATGCCCGCAACCCTGGTAGCAGCACCAGCAACGGAAGATAGACTTTTAATGCTTTCACCAGCTACATCCACGGGGTTATCAGTTGCTAATGCATCAACCGCCAAACCTTTGCCGTCTTTATCTATGTCTGCAACATTGGTAGCAGCACCAGCAACTGAGGACAGACTTGTAATGTTTTCACTAGCTACATCCACGGGGCTCTTAGTTGATAACGCATCAACCACCGAACCTTTTTCGTCTTTATCTATGTTTGTGACATTGGTAGCAGCACCAGCAGCTGAGGATAGACTTGTAATGCTTTCACCGGCTCCGTCCACAAGGCTATCAGTTGATACTGTATCAACCACTGAACTTTTGCTATCTTTATCCATGACTGCAAAACTGCCAGCAATACCTGATACCGAGGATGGGCTTGTAACAGGATTAGTGGAAGCAGAAATGTGTTCATCTTGTTGTTTTGGCCTGTTTAGAACCTTGCAATGTGGGCAATAGTAAGTAGTATAAGGAAAATCTTCTTTCCTTGCAAGCCCTGCAAATTGAAAATTTCAAGGGTTAATTTCTTCAGAAAGTTATATGTTTGATACATTCAAAGTCGACAGTATCCTAGCTTACCGTTATGGATGTGACAGTTTCCGCATATAAGTGCATATGACTGGGTTGGATCTTCTCCAACAAGTAAGGCTGCAAGTCGGGATATCCAACTCCCATCATGTGGGGTAGAACCTGTTGGCTGAAAGTGATCAACCACCATTGGATGATGACCATGACCCTCAAGATCATCTATGGTTTGGAGCATATCTGAATTGGGGTGATCAAATATGGTACTATCTACACTATTGGCTCTGTGTATCGACTGCTTGCGATTTCTAAGTCCACCAGGTTGAACAAGCTCGACATCACCACTTTTTCCAGTAGAGGTACTGAGCATAGACTCTTCTCCCAGAAAAACTCTCATGCCAGAGTCAGCGCCCAGCTTGGATGCCAGAACACTGGCAGCAGCAGCCTTTGCAGCTGGATCAGTGTCGTACCTCTACATTACAGATCAATTGTGTTAGCATAACATGACACATGATCGACATAACAATTCAAGCTCATAACCAATGTACCTGCTTGGGAAACTCAAGACTAAAATATGCCACTATTTGTTTCATACAATGAAGATATATAGGCGTGTGCAACTGTTCTACTTTGCAACTGGCCTCGGCTCCAACGAAGTCATAATGCATATGGCACAAGATATCTACTGGTAGAACTGGAATGGTTTGTCCAATAGTGTCTCACTAGTTACACTAAAGATATGTGAGGGTGTGAGAGCACATGTTTTAATATTCAATCCGTCCTAGTAGAGAAGAGTCTTAAGTTTAGCCAATCCATAGAGGACTAAGCTAATGACAACAAATCAGCATCTGACAGCTAACATGAAACAAATTGGGTATGGCAGCAGAATAGAAAAGTACTGAACTCGTAAAAGCTCAAGGATGGAAATTAAACAATCAACAAAGCAACATCTAAGACAAAATACCTGAATAAGTTGTTGTGTGGTATAATAGTTAGTCCTCTCCTTGAGCTCATCAATTTTTTCTTGCCTTTCAGCGCGAAGCTTTTCTAAATTATTCTCATCCCAGCGGTCACCTGAGAGAAAACACATAATAAAAAGAAGTGAAAAGCCACTAGTATTTGCACAACATATCTGTTTAATCAAGCATCTAGTGATTTTTAATTTCTCAATGAACAGCCGAACACCCAAAAACAGAAGAGACAAAAGTCAAAAGAACAGCCAATGTATATTAAGCATCTTTCTCAAGTTTATTGTATGCATTAACATTAACATTTACGTTGACATAGTATATTAAGCAGCCTTACCCCTGTCATAACAAGGAGGCTGTTTCCAAAAAAGTGTATAGAAGCTAAAAATTCCACCTAACATAGTTATGGTACCCAGCCAATGTGAGTCTCTGGATAAAGTACCACAAAACATCTTCTCCACCGCTTCGTAGCAGGAGCAGACATGTGGAGTTCGCTGGAGGGAAGAATGGCGGGAATGATTTCTTGCAATGCAAGAGAACTCAAAACCAGTACCGGCTACAAGGAAAGTTCTCATCAAGTCTACGCGAACTTCCCCGTTAAGTATGAGTGGTTGAGTGAATTTATGAACGAGCTATAGTTGGTGGAGGTACTACTACCTGTAAAAACTATCGCTAATAAGGCGTAAGAAGGCTTTCCGTTCAATGGAAACCCTCCCTTCCTTTTAGAGAAAGGAAACGGTAGCCCAAACAACTGTTCCATCACAGCTGAATTAATTGAACACAAGCTGCATAAGTAGTTACAGCAAGAAGATGAAAAGATGCATACACTAACACAAGTAATTATCAATTTAGTAAATTGGTTTCACTTTGTCATAAACCAAAAGTTGGGGAGGTTTGATAGACCATGAAAAATAAGACTGATCCCAGCCTAAAGTTAACAATAATATTACAGAAGAACAGGGAACTAACAATATATAGTACCTCAGTAGCTCTATCTTAATATTTTGGCTACAAACTCTAATTATATCAGGGAAAAACCTGGCAAGATACTAGAAATATAGAACGGAAAGAGAATTAAGGCCTCATCCTAAAAAGATATGAAGTATTCAATACGAATCAAGGCATGAACTTACACATCCTTGTGAACTTCTCAAAAGCTGTATACATAAGAAATGCTAACACGGGCAAAAGAAACATTGGTAGAACCCGCATGGCTCTCATTTGCCAGCTCAAGTTCAAAGACCTTGTAGTCATGATGGCAAATCCAATTGCAACAACCTGTATGCCAGTTTTAGCCTTATCAGAGATGGAGGTGATTATCAACCATCTCAAATTGGTTCTTCAAATACAATAATAAACACAGGGAGAGTACATGCGTTACGACTTCATTCAGTTCGCAATAATATGAATGCAGAAAAATTTAAGTGAAACTGCTCAATAAAGTTTCTGGAAGTATATTCAAAATTTCAAATCCATAGGGTGCTGCATAAAGGGTTAACTGTTAACAAATTCTGATTTCAACTTAACTAAGAGACACCAGTCTTTCTAAGGAGATTTAAAACACAGAAAATAGTTCCCAGTTCCAATCCTCTTGTTTCCGAAAGCTCAAGAAACTATGGTTTTCAACCTCAAAGCTGAAAGAAAACAGCATGAATATAAACATGCTCATACATTTCGCAAAAGAAAAAATAGCCTTACGAAGCTTAGGAAGATAAAGTAAAATAATTGTTAAAGCCATCAATGCATATACCATTTAATTGTTCGGCGTTTCCCAGAAACTTAAGGTTTTCATTCAATGATCAGTACTATTTACATAAGCAGTCTTCTGACATAACAAACCCCGTTATTTGTAGGGTACCCCATTTACAAAAGGTGTCACGACTTTGTAAAGAACGAAGAGAGGGTTAAAGCATATGTATTGGGTGATAGAGTATTGTATGCTAGATGAATTACACATCACATTTCAGCAAAGGAACATACACTGCAACTATGACTGTAACAATGATGGAAAACAAACAAAAGAACAAGTAAATAGTTACAATTAGCACATTAGTATTATACTACTACATATACATCATGGATAACTAACATGGAATCCTATTTACACGTAGGCTTTCCTTCTTTTGGTAACCTCTTACAGTACTAATATCTAATGGAAACATATATACTCCTCCATCTCATAATGTTCGTCCAGTGTTGACGTTTCTCAAAGCTGAAGGGAGAAAATTCTAATACTAGTAAAAGTACACTTATTTCAAATATGCATGTAAAAATTGGTCTAATTAGACCAATTATAGGAAATGGAAAAGTGAAAGTAGATAATCTTCACGAGATGGAGATAATCTTCATGAGATGGAGGGAGTAATAGTTTTCAGCGAACCTAATATCTGCTCAGTAAAACATTTTATGGAATTAAAGCATTAGCTTGGTTAAGAGTACATTGATTAACCCTCATTGCTTTGTTATTAGCTAATATGATATAGTATATACTTCGTAATCACAAAACAAACAGATGTAAAGGACTTCCTTAGATTATTCTCATGGTTGCTTCATAAATTTAAGCTATAAAAAAGGAAGTACAGAGTTACCTCCAACGCTAACGCAAGAAGTACGAGATTCTTGATTGTTCCCCTGAACCTATGTGACCGCCTCCTCATCCTAGAGAGAATAACAGCCTCTTGCTTGGAAAGATACTCTAGCCTTTTCTCAAAATCACTTCCATGTGATCTAAATATCCCATTAAATAATCTAGAGAACACTCCATTCTTCTTCTTTTTATTCTTTATACGCTCATTATCAGTCGCCTGTGGCACATCACCGGCAATACTTCCATCGGTTTCCTTTTTACTATCCCCGGACATATCCTACCCAATATTTGAATCCACCCATCAGTAAATATCAATACTTGAAAACTAACATCATTGATCCCATGATAAGCACCTAACAACACACTCACTAAACTACTAAATCCATTACATTTCATATATTTAAAAGATATTACACCAGTCCCTACAAGATTGTCTAGTCTTGCTTTGGATGGTTGACTTTTTAAATTTCGAACTCAAATATTTATTATATGTTATAGTATAATATTCGGTGTAAAAAGACCAAAGATTGTATTTTTTTTTTAACCTAATATACTGTTAAAATAATAATCTTGAGTGAAATCGAAGTTCCATACAATCAAAAATCAAACTGTACAATATTGTTTTATAATACTTTAAAATGATTTATATTCAGATCAAATTATAACACAGAGAGACAAATTTATTTGATATAGAATGACGAGAAATAGGACAAACAAATTGGGACAAAGACGCTAACCTCTGATCAACGGAAAGCCAAGATCAAGATCAGAGTTTTCGACGAATCAATGTCTGGATGATTTCATAATATCAAGTAAATAAAAGAGGGGATCAGAGGTTTTGTCTATTTTATGTTTGTAGTGCTATATGGTTCCCCATCAGGCCTTCACCCCGATCAAAATCGAACTGATTTCGGTCATGTTCAAAACTTGATTTGGAATAAAATTATCAATAGTTTGGTCTGTTTTTTAATTTAATAACAGTACGTATTATCTATTTATATTAAATCAAAGAGGTTTTCTTGTTACTACGAGTTCAATTTATTTGACGTTTTCAGTTTTCGTGTAAAATTTTGACAGTTAATTACTTTCAAAATAAATCTAGTCAATTCGAGTTTTTAGCCTATTGAAGTTTGGAGTCCAATTGGGTATCGGTTTAGATTCGGTCCACAATCGGGTGGTACACATCAAATTGACATATTTCGAACCGATTCTGAATTTTTAAGTTTGGATTCGAACTTGTACCAACCAATTTCTACTCGGCTCGGTTTAGGATCAAGTGAGTCAAGATACAATGGAACTTTGATCAATTCGGCTTGATAAGAGCTCCATATCTTTTGTGAGAACAGAAACAACAAATATGGTTGGTTTGAGGGAGGTTATTAACTAGATTGCAGGCAAAATGTGAAATAAATTTCAGATTTCCTAAATTGAAACCAAGGAGAACAATGTGAAACTATACTTTCATTCTGCACTCACAATGTTTTTTAGAACATGTACAATGATGCTATTCTATGAAACAAATGCATGGAAGGGTACAGGCTTGATCTCAAATGCAGACTCCATTCAAGAATGGAAAACTTGTACAACTTCAATACATTTGGATGATTAAGCTCAAGGAAAAGGACTAATGATGTATTATAAAAGCTATGGATCGTTTCGATATTTCAGACAGCAGCAAAGATGGGCCATCAGTGTCTAAACTGGAGTTGGTGTTTCCTTCTGCTAACAAATTGTGATTTATCAATCTTTGAACTTGTTTGCACCAACTGAGCTCTTGTTTGTAGCTTCATTGTTCCAAGATGGATCTATGGGAGGAAGCTGGTATTCATCAGGCGTAAGGGCCAACGCAAAATCAGGCAATGTTGGCGCAGCGTCCATAATTCTACAGTTAAGGAAATGGATTATTAGAGGTTTTTTAAGATGATGTCGGATCTACACCTTCCAAATACTGCATTGTTTCATCATGTACCGTAGAGCTCTTGTATTGAGAAGTAAGGAAGACTTACTTTTCATGCGCATAGAGGTCTCTGTTGATCCGCACCTTGCTAGAAATATCCTTAGGGATCTTCTCCATTAGAAACTTCATAGTGCCCCAAACAGGGGGATTTCTGTATCAGAGAATTGAAGATAGACTGAATACTAAAGCAAGCACAAAAAAAATCAGCTTAAACTAATAAAAGATTTAATCTAACAGATGCAGGACAAATGAGAGATGCACCTAGATGTAGGAACTGCTGCATTGAAAGCTTCACATGCCTTATCGCTTTCTTTAAGATATTCATCTGCAGCTTGCAGAGCAGCTACAGCTGTGCTATGGGATCTTTCTGTGTTTCCTTCATCGAGGATCAAACCATGAAAATAATATGCTGCAGCCTGGTTAAAGGGCATGTTGATTAATGTCGAATGGAGTAGACTCATAACTTGAAGTAGCTGTTGTGATGCATCAAACAGAAAGATGAATGAAAACAAATATGCAATTATTTTAACGATCATTATGTTTATGTTGACACTCGACATACAATGCTTCAGCAAAATACAGAAAGGGGTAGTTGATTAGCTTTCAAAATGATTCACATTTGAGAACTGAGATGCAAAGGTCTATCTAATACAATTGTGATTAAATTGGAGGAAAGGAACATAATCATAAATTACCTTGGCGCTAATGTATCTCCATTTCACAAACATCTTATGCTTTTCGCCCCATCCATTTGATAATGGGAGACTGATAATGTTATCTTGGGCCTACACAATAAATTGATTCCAATAAAAGAAGAGAAACGGGAGGGGGGGGGGGGAGACACAAGGTAGATAAGATTTTCAGTGTTAAAGCAATTTCCATTTCAATTCAATTGATGTTCTAGTTTTTCTATGTCAAGCTTCGACAAGTAGTTTTTTAGGTATATTATGTAAAATTACAAATATTATGAAAAAAGTTTCAACGACAGATCCAATGAAATCAAATTTATATTTATTAGAATAAAGAAGAAAAAGTAAGTGATTGTTCAGAGCTTGACATCGAAAGGCCAATGATTTTTACACTCCAATGAGTGATAATGACACTCCACTTTTAGTATAAAAGTGGATGAAAAATAACGAAGGAGTGGAGTGCTATAATAAAAAAGTGGACTGTAAAAGTCATTAGCCAAATGAAAAGTGTCAATGAAAATGAACTAGTACTCCGTAAAAGTTAGCTGGTAATTACCTGCTGCCAGTATTTTACCATCTCACACGCAAGTCTTCTTTTAACTGCTAATGTAGCCTTCGTACTGTCAACGGCAAGACCAAGTTGAATGTCAACACCCTGACCACAGAAATTATTCAGAATTTTTGCCATGGAGGCAGTAATAGTGATACAAATTAACCAATGCAGGAAAATAACAGCATATCAAGAACTTCACACACAGGCAGGCACCATTAAGAGACGTCTGAAACATATTAATTGAAAATGGAAATTGTTCATAGAAACTGATGGGTGGTGCCATCTAATTTGTCATCTCCTTGAATTTACACCTTCACGAAGTTATATTTCAGGAAGAGGCAGAATCTCCTTAAACATGTTTAACTTACTAGTGTTTAGGCGATAGCTCAATAGACTGGCACTAAATGTAGCTGAGCTAAACAATATCTTGAGTGATGAATAATGCCACAAATAAATAACAGTGTGTTTGTAAGTGATTGTGTCTCCGTCTTCTATAATAGCTCATACCTGCGCCAGTGCTTCGAGGCATAGTGCTCTTAGGTTCCCTTCAGCTAGATCTACAGGAAGATTTATCCTGGTACACCATCATTTGTCAATAGAGAAAACAATGAAGCTACGTATGTTATTACAAGCTGCAACTAATATGTAATTCTGTGTATTACGTTCATGTACCTGAGTTCTGTAGGGAACTTAGGAAGAACTTGTCGGACAGCGCAGTCAAGGTACCCAGCAGCCTTCAGAAACACATCAACTGAAGACTTTCTATTGTCTGTTGCATCAATTTTATTTTGATCAGATGAAGAAAACAATCGAAATCGAACATTATCTGTAAGAGCTAAACACGCAAGGCATTAGCAAATGCTCACCTTCGGATATCTTTGGCTGATGGCCATCAGCATATGTTCTTGGAAGAAGCATAAAGTTAGCTTTAAATAGTGAGAGAGTCGCCATCAAGTGCAAAACTGACAATACTTCATACCAAACACTAAACATTGCTGTCTCCTGAAAATATTGTAATGATAAGTATCTCCATATCAAAGGTACGAATTCAAACAAAACCACAAAACTGAAGAGAGAAACTATTATTTATGCCTAACCTCTTTCTCATCTTCTTGATTGACCCAAATAAACTGCACATTGTTTTGGAAGGAGCTACCTGTAAAACATTGACACCCTCAGAATCAAAATTCATATTAAGACGTTAATTGTATTTACTAAATGGCCAAAAATATCGGATTACCTTCTTTAACTAGTCCTAAAAGAACAGGCAAGTAATCCTCAAGAGCTTGCAAAAGATCATACAGGATCGGACCTAATACAGGAAACGATGTAGATTCAGCAATTTGAACTAAATTATAACTTACATGAACCAGACCATTCTTTAAACAACTGACCTTGTTGGCTAACAGATTTCCTTTTTGTTCTTGTAATAGTTGGAGCTTCTTGCATAGCCAAAACAACTATTCTAGTCCTAAGAGCATTAAGTCGTTCCACTAAACTTATAGAAAATTCATCACCAAGCGATCCAGAGAGATCAACAGGCTTAGGTATTCGCAAGCCAGGGACAAAAACAGAAACTTCCCCGATGTTTCTAGGCCCTCGTTGGCTTCCAACGCCATTGTTAGGAGTAGATATCAGGCATCCCATTTTCTTGGATATCTCGTATCACTCACCTTCGATCAGCAAAACGATTAGTACAACTAACAGAATACTAGCAAAAAATCATAAGAATGAAATAAGGACTCACAAAGTTTCGAACGAATAAGCTATAACTTGTAGTTCCAAGTGGCTCATTCAATAAATAAAGATAACCACAAGAGAAAAGATCCAATTGCATAAGAATCAACATGTTCGAAGTCTATGTGCAATTAATTAGAATATTAGTCAAAGTCTATCACAAGTTGAACTAATTAACAAAAATTCTCCAATACTTTCTGCATAACAAAATGTGTAGTTAATTACTCATTACAATAAGTACAACAAAACGTTGAGCCCCAACGTAACTCACGCCCAGCCACCCCGCCCTAGAGTACACGGAGAAGGTTGATCATGTGCCTCGAAAGGCCAGGGTACTAACAGTACGTCAACCAAACCAATTCAATCGAGACCGAGCAATGAATTGTATATAATAAGTACAATGCAAAAACAAGAGGGTAAAGAAAGTGACACAAATTTCATACAAGCCATGAAATTGACAAGTGTGATGCCTTGAATCATTTAAATGTATCTATCTTGCACTTTTTCTAAATTACTCCAACTCTGCCTCCCTCTTCTTATTAAATTCTCATATCAAAATGAAGCTTTATAGCTACCTACAAAAAGCTCGAATCTTTAACTTTTGTAAGAAAGTTTCAATACAATAAACAAAGAAAAAGGACATATCATACACTAAATAATGTTCTTAATAAAGGGGTCAGAATCAAACCTTCTGTCTACCAGATGGGATAAAACTGCATTAACTATAAAAATCAAGAATGGAATAAAGATTGGATTTTTAATGGTTTTCTATGAGGATCTTTTTGGGTTCAGCTGTTTAAGTAAGAAAGTGAGATTCAACTGAAAAAACTAACTCAATTCCTCATAATTGAATCTATGTTATTTGGATGTCTTTTGATACAAAAATAAACAGAGAGATGTGAAACAACCGAAACAATAAGAATAATTTTGGGGGTTGCAGAATTGTGCTAAATACTACTACTAGTTCAGAAGCTGTCATTGTCATCATTTTAGAGAGAGAGAGAGAGAGAGAGAGAGAGAGAGAGAGAGAGAGAGAGAGAGCTCGGTATATATTGCTGTAAGATTTAAGAATGTTGTTTAAGGTGCCCACAATGCTCACAATATGAACATGATGATTGATAGGAGTTTGATTTTTTCTATTACTATCCCATTCGAGTTTGTAGTATGGAACTTGTCTAACAAAATTTACTTGATTCGTATTATTATCTTAGTTTAATGTCTACTTAATATAAAATAAATGAACATTTGATGTGAATCCTCGACTTCTCGTTACTTGGGAAATAGTGGATATGGAGATATAGAAAGAAGGTGTATTTTTCTTTTTATTAAAATTAATTATACAAAACAATAATATAATTTTTTTCGGTATGATACAACTTAGAAATATATAAGAAATGACGAGTTGGTGATCTAAATTCAAACATAGAAAACGTTATTTAAGAAAAAAATTCAGATTTATAAATAATAGAGTTTACTTGTGCAATAATAAATTTTACTTGTGATGTATAATCAGGAATTTGATTTAGTATTTCTTCAATGTCAATATTTTAGGAATGCTCAGCAAAATACATGTATTTTTATATCAATAGTAAATTTGAATATATAATACGAATGATACCTTTTAGAGGTCGTTTTCGGTCTTTTGTCCATATGGATTGTACTTTATTTTAGTCTTTTTCGCCTTATCATTTATGAAAAATACAATGGAAATTTGATGCTTAATGGAAATTGATAATTCTGAGGAAGCAATTCTCGAGAAAGGTCCAACATACTTACATGACCACAAATCACAATGGGAACGCAACACAATTAAGGCTCATTTTCTTATTGCTCCTAACTATAGCAAAAATTTCAAAATTGAGTAGTTTAACATTATTCAAATACTCATTTAATGATGTTTCCATGTGCTCATTTTTAACATACCTTTTTAGTTTTTTATGAACCCAATACAACCAACTATCATCAATGTGCTAATTCAAACATGTACATTGTATGTTAAAAATTATTATAATTGAGACGATTATGCGTTCGGGTTATATTTAATAAGTAAATAAAAAATATCAATGTACGATGCCAACGCTCATATTATGATTTAACTACATTTTTCATATATCCTGTAAAGATAAAATAGAAAAGATTTATCGCATTACAAGTATATTTATTAAACAATAGACTGCTCAAATGGTTATACTAATAACAAGTGGGGTGAGATTTTTTTTTTGATAGTCATATTAATATTGCATAGTCAAGCATAATTACAAAACAGTAAAATGTTAATGTTATCTAGGGTAATCTATAGTGACCCGGGATATCATTACATATGTATGTCACACTATGTGCCAGATCAGTTCTCGCAAAAGTTCCCGAAGGAATTACAAAATGAGAACCGAGTGGGGGCACGTTTACAAGAAGATTAGATATGCTATGTAAATCCGTCGGCTGGAGAACTATGCTATGCTTTTGCTGGTGATGCTGTTTCCAGAAGTCTTTCCATGCTTGATGATGTTGAAGATGTCGAACTGTACTAGATAGGACCTGTGATGTAGACAAATCAAATACTATATATAATGTGTATGATAATTGAAGGTGAAGTAATAGTGGTATTGATATCACGGCTTCAATAACTGATTGTTGGGGTGCAAGAAATGAATTTGGGTGGGTGTTTTTTGTATGAGGGATTGTATATTGGTATATTTGTTTTGATTTGTTTTCATAACCTTTGATTGTGATGGTTGAGTTGTTTAAATGTTCTATATATATGTAAAATGTATATATTGGTGAGGTGGGCAGTATATTTGGAGTATAGGTGATTAGGATTTTTGTGTTTGTGGTAAATGCCAATTGTTTATTTTTATATTTATGTACTTGGTTTTGTGTAAGATAGGCGGTTGTTAAGGATTTATACAAGAGGTTTCGTTGTATAAGCATTTGTTCTATATTAAAATTTTCTTTTTGGAAAATGATTTTATTTCGGTGAATCCAAATTGTCCATATGGTACTGTATATTAATATATTCTGGCTTGTTGTTTTGGGGTTGGATTTAAGACTGTTTAAAATTATTTTGAAGATAGTGTTTATGTTTGAGTGAAAGTTGAAATAAGTGCATTGAGACCAAAGTTTTTCCAGTTTTGGACATGAACGAAAAAGATGGTCAACCATTTCTTGGTCACGTCCACAGAAAACACAATTTGTATTGATGATCTGTTTCGTTTTAGTTTGTAAGTTTGTGAGAGTTGGTAGTCTATTATAAAGTAGTTTCCAAAGAAAGAGTTTGATTTTTTGTGGAATTTTGAGCTTCCATAAGTGTTTCCATAAGTGTTTTGGTAGTTGATAGTATTTTGAGGGTGGTTTACTTTTGTTAAATTGGTGAAAAATATGGTTGTAAACCTTTTTAGAAGTAATATTTGTTTGTTTTTTATTTGGTGCCCATGTAATTATGTCTTCTTGGTTATCTGGAGTAATTTTAAGAATACGTGTTATAATTTTTTGAGGAAAAAGATTTTGAAGGAGTGGGATATTCCATGAGTTATTGTTATGTAATATTAAGCCAGAGACTATAGTTGGGGAGTTTTTTGATGTTTTTAGGTTTATAAGATTTGGGAAAGGATAGTTTGATAACCAATGGTCTATCCATATGTTAGTATTTTTACCATTATGTGGTATAAAAATAAGGTTTCCTTTAAATTGTTTAAGACCATTTTGTAGACTTTTCCATGTGAAGGAGGCTGAGGTTTTTTTTAGTGTATGAATGAAACTGGTGCATGGAAAATATTTGTGTTTAAGAGCTATAGTCGTGGGGTTAGTATTATTGTTTAATAGAGTCCATGCTGTTTTTGCTAGAAGTGAGTCATTAAAGAATTCTAAGTTTTTAATCCCTAATCCTCCTTTGTAAATTGGGTTTTGTAGAAAGGTCCAATTTATCCAATGAATATTTTTGGTTGATTTATTATTATTCCATAAAAAGTTAGCTAGAATACTATCTAATTTATGAATGATTGTTATGGGGAATTTATAAATTGACATGGGATAAACTAAAGAGCTTATGAGGACAGATTTTATTAATGTTATTTTTCCTGCTTGATTTAGAAATTTAGATCCCCATGAGTTGATTTTGTTGTTTATTTTATCTATGATGCTTTGGAAAATTTGGGACTTATGTGTTTCTATGTCTAGTGATATTCCTAAATACTTGCCGAAGGTGTTGGATGTATGGAAGGGTAGGACTTTTAGGGTTTTATCAATTTTTTTTTAGGTAGTGAGTGGGCTAAAGGTTATTTGAGATTTAGAAAAGTTGATTTGTTGTCCCGATTCTTTACAGTAAGTTTCTAAAATATTAGTAAATATTTGTATAGATTTTTTTTCTACTTTTAGAAAAAAGTAGCTGTCATCGGCAAATAAGAGGTGTGTCAATTTAGGGCCATTACGAGAAATGTTAATTCCTTTTAGGGTATTGTTGTTTTGTGCTTTAATTAAGGAAGCAGAAAGTGCTTCAGTACATATAGAAAATAAAATTGGGGATAATGGGTCTCCTTGACGGAGTCCGCATGACGGTTTAAAGGAATTTGTTACTGTTCCATTAAGTAAAACTGAGTAATTTACTGTTGTTAGACAAATTTCTATTAATGAGATCCATTTTGTAGGGAAATTAAGATGTTGTAATGTGTTAAGAAGAAAGGGCCATGAGATTCGATCAAAGGCCTTACTCATGTCTACTTTTATGGCTGCGAGTCCATATTTTTTGGATTTAGAAGTTCTAACTGTATGTGTTAATTCCTGAGCAAGTATAATATGGTGCTGTATGTTGCGAGAGTTTATAAATCCGTTTTGAAATTTGGACAATAATTGAGGCAATATTGTTTTTAGTCTGTTGACTAGGATTTTAGAAGCTATTTTGTATATAACATTACAGAGGCTAATTGGCCTATATTCCGTTATAGATTGTGGATTAGGTATTTTAGGAATTAAGGTAATAAAAGTTTGATTTAATGATGATGGAAATCTTAGGTTATTTAAAAAATCTAAGGTAGTGTCAATAATAACTTTTTGTAATATTTCCCAGTTATTTTGATAAAATCCAGCATTAAATCCGTCCGGACCCGGGGATTTTGATGAATACATTTGAAATAAGGATGTTTGTACTTCTTGGGGAGTAAAAGGTTTAGATAATATTATGACTTGGTTTTTAGTTAGTTTTGCAGTTATATTTGTGATTGTTTCATAATTGAGGTTGTTGTTATAATTAATGCTTTTTGGGTTGAAAAGTTGAATAAAAAAATTACGACAATGATTTTGAAGAGATTCATGTGATGTTATTAAATTTTTTTGTTCATCTATTAGTTGAAGAATATTATTATTTCTAGTTCTAGTTTGAGCATAAGAATGATAAAATTTTGTATTTTGATCTCCATTTTTTATCCAATTGAGTGATGATCTTTGGTGCCAATAATATTCTTGGCATTTAAGAAGGCAATTTAATTGTTTTCTAAGGGATAAGTCATTTCTTATTTTATTTGAGGTTATGGGTATTGTTTGAGATTGATTTAATTGGTATTGAATAGTAAGAATTTGGTTGTGTATATTTCCAATTCTAGTTTTATTCCATTTTTTTAAATTAATTTTAAATTGTGTTAGCTTGTAGATTAGATTTTGGGCCGGCGAATTATGTAAAATTGATGTGTTGCAACATTCTTGTAGGATTAATTTAAATTCAGGGAAAAGCATTAAAAAATTTTCTAGTTTAAATGAATTATTTCTTTTGATTGGGATGGTTTTAGTATGAAGTATAATGGGACCATGATCTGAAATTTGGATGGGAAGACCTAAAGAATAGCCATTAGGAAAAATATTATCCCATTCGAAGTTAGTAAAGGCTTTGTCTAATTTTTCAAAGATTATAGAATTATTTCTTTTACCAGTCCATGAGAAATGGCTTCCAATATGTTTTAAGTGCTTGAGGTTAAACTTATTTAGGAGATCTAGTAGATAATTTGCCCCTTTTATAGTATTATTTGGGGTAGGAAATTTATCTGTTTGAGTTATTAATTGATTAAAGTCATCTATCAGTACTAATGGATAATCTTTATAAGGGACTAGACATATAGTTAAATCTATCCAAGTTTGTTCTCTATCATTTAGTTGCGGGCTTCCATATATACAACCTAGTATCCATGGCTTAAGGGATTCCGTTGTGATTTCTAGGATAATTATATGCTTAGTTAGATAACACAAAGTATGTTCCACATTAGATGCAATTCCTAACCATAAACCTCCGCTATGACCATTTGAATCTATGCCATAACTTTTAGGATAATTTATATTTTCTAAGAGTTTGTTAGCAGCTATGTTCGAATGCATAGTTTCTGAAATAAAGCATATGTCAATTTTATGAATGCTATTTAAGGTTTTTAGTGTGTGAACTGTCGAGTTACCTAATCCTCGACAGTTCCAAGCTAGAATATTAAGAGTAAAATTGGGGTTGTTGCGAGACAACCACCAAAACTCTTTTAGAATTATTATGATGAACTAATTTTTTGCTATTATATTTTGTCTTGCAGTATATATTTTCATTTTTAGGCTTATTATTCTTCAATTTGAAAGGTTTGTGGTAATAGAGTTCACCTGTTTTGGCCTGGATTAGGTCCAGAAAGTTATAGACTTTCTGTGGTACTGCCATTTTTGTGCATAGTCTAGGCTTCTTTGATGGTTGCTCCTCAGAGGCATTTCTTGGGGTCTCCGGCTGTTTCCTTTTTCTCCCTTGTATTTGAGATGGGATTCCAACTGCTTGCGTGTGGTCTTGCCTTTCTGCTTCAATACTTGGGGGTAGTAGATGCCTGGCACATTGAGCTTGAAGTCCAGTTAAGGTGCACTGTGTAGTGAACTGCACTAAACTGGAAATACTTGCACTTTTCTCCACAATTTTTTCCTCAATTTGTATAACACATGATGTAGTATCTCTTGTGAGTAAAGAAACTGCTGCCATCTTGGTCGAGACACTGATGATTCCACTATGTTCTGAGGATGGGGGAGAGTCCGAAGATACTGATAGATGGGAAGAGGTCGAAGCTGATAGGCCAGTTAAAGCTTCCCAGAATTCCGAGTCGATAGGAGTATCAAAAGCCCCTGCTATTGTCATCATTGCCTGAAGCTCTTCAGAGTGGAGATGTGAAATCCTTTTAATGGCTTCCTTTAACAGAGCAAACTGGTTTCCGAATTGGACATGGATAACATTCTGAAGAAGGTTATTAGGAGTATCTGGGAGATGTTGTTCTTCGAGAGCCCAGTCTAGATGTATATCTATAACCTCCCGGAGACTGAGTTGATGAAGGGCTGCTAGATTGGACATCTCGGCTATCCAGGCTGCACTATCATCACCTAGCCACTGGATTAGATCATTTGCATTATATTCATTGTGGCCATGTTGCTCAGTTGCAATATGATGTAGTGCAGGTATCATTGCCAGTGGGATTGGGTAGTCCTCATCCTCAGAATTATCTAAGTCTAAATCAAGGACAGATGTTGGGCTCCCTGTATTTTGCTCCTCAAATTGTTCCCAGGCTCTCAATGGTTCTGCCTCATCAATTAGGATAAAATTTGGGATGTAATCAGAGGTAGGAGAATGTGGTTCTAGATTAGGGTTAGGGTTAGGGTTAGGGCTAGGGTTTTGGATTGGGAAGGGAATTGGGCTTTGATAAGGGACAATTGCCAGGTGGATGTTAATGTCTAGTTGTTCTGCTTCTGGCAGGGAGTCCATGGATTCATCTTCTTCTGAGGATTGGTGATTGGCTTGCCTATTGCTTGATGATGATATGGCTACTGTTGCATTAGAGGAGGCTGAAGTGTTGTTTGTGGTGTGGGTATTTGAGCTTATGGGTTGATTATGATCAGGATGTTCTAAAATCCATGGCCTCTGAACTCTTGTGTTTTTGTTGGTGCTGTTGTTATGTCCTGCTCTAATCGACCTTGTAAACAATGAATGATCCCCAGAGACGGCAAGATGGTAGTTGTCTGTTTGTAAACTAGTTGCCAACCTACCTCTGTATCTGATTAGATTTTCATGCTCCATATCATGACACTGAGTGTTTACATGTCCAATTAATCCACATCTATAGCAAACTCTGAAGATCTTTTCGTATCTAAAGTTGACCCAATGATTTGTTCCTTCCATAGTTTGAACATAATTTCCAGCAATAAGAGGCTCATTTAATGGAATCCTAACTTGAACACGGATATACTGTCGGAAATGGACATTCAAAGCATTCCACTCTACTGTACGAACATCTCCTAGTGTATTGAGAATCCTATTAAGGTTACCTTGACTGAAATACTCATCCGGTAAGCCATGAATCTGTACCCAGATGTTTGCATGTCTGATATTGAAGTTTTCCAGGCAAGTGTTGATTCTCCAGTAATCTAAGACCAGTAGACCTCCATGCATGTTTAGAGGACCTTGTTCCATGATAAAATCTCTATCGTCTGTGTTTTGGAAAGTGAACATGAAGGTGCTTCCCAACTGCCGGACAGTGACTTCATTGTGTAGAGCCCATGATGTGGTAACATAGTTCTGGACTTGTGCTTCTGTAAATGGCCGATTGTCTATGAATATACCCACAAGTGATCTTGCTAAATATATTCGGTTGTGAATAACTTCATCATGGATCATTGGGATAACCCAACCTTGCCTTTGTAAAGTAGGTATGAAGTTATTGTTAGAATCTTGGAGGCTACTCATGGTGATGGTCGATTGTTTGAGCTTGAATATGAACAGTTTTGTTTAAGGTTGAAGAAGATTGCTTGGGAAGATGGTGCGTTTTTTGATGAAGGAGAGTGGTGAATTGCTGATGGAATGTGAAGTGTTGTGCTGGGGAGAGTACACGTTTAATTTTTATGGGACATGTGTCTCTCATGCATCCCTTCTAGAAGAACTTTGTACTAGTAACAAGTGGGTTGGAATTTTTTTTGGGCTTTGAAAGCTAGAAAGTAGTATTTTGGTTGTATTTGTATAGGGATTAATAAAGAAGTGAAATGAGCATAATATTTAATTTCTTACCGAAACTTGTCGATTTTGTGGACTAGAGAGAATTTTTTTAGCTGCTTGCTTTTTTCGAACCACCAAATTCAACTAATTTTAATAATTATGGATGCTCTCCAATATTCCTGGGGTGAGATTTAGTACTCGTTGATTCTAACATATAAAAACATCACGTTATCGAAAAAATTTAGTACTCATTCCTAATTTCAATTTCACTTTTTAGATTTTTTTAACTATGAATTTTCATTAATTGATAAAGAAAATAATATAATCATGTGTTATATTGTTAGATTTGTTTGAATATATATTTTAAAAATTAATTTTTTATAACTTTTCTCCATTTGAAATAATAAATATTTACATTTTAAGTTGTATCTCGATGATCTTTTTTTATAGAATCTCGATGACCTTCTTAAAAGTGAAAGAAAAATAAAAAAATTGAAATGGATAAAGTAATACGTTGAAAACAACGTATCATATTAACTAACTACAACCTATACACGTAGAATGACTGAGATACCCCATAATTCCCCTTATACTTCGACCTTTTTCTTATCCCATATTTTTTACAATTTTTTTTCTTTTAATTTATAAACAGTTAATGATGAAAAATATGAATATAATATTATCATAAAATAATAATATAGAATTTCCAAACTAATAAAATAACTATGAGACAAATTATCATTAATAAATTACAAGATCGATTAGTTAAAAGATCGAGTCAGATATCATAGGTTATTGTCTTATTCAACCATCTACTTAAAATTTACTTTTCAATACAATCAAAACAATTTGAGATATGATTTCTTTTTACAACACTATCTATGGTCTCAATTTTAGGACTCATTTATTTTTATACAAAAATTAAAAGAAAGAAGTTATTCACATAACAATATTTTCATTCAATTTCTCATCTCATATACAGTATATGAGATTTTTATTTTAGACTAGAAGTGGAGATGGAATAAAAAATAATATGAGCCCATTACTTATCTTTGCATACGTGTCAGTTAGCTGGCCAATTGAACATTTCCATAATTTAAAGCAGTTGACCAAAAATCGTGGCAACATATTATGGGTTGGTGGTAGTAGTAGGCAGCAGAAAGCAGTCCACCTATGCCTTAAATGGCAACATCACATGATTTCAACTCCGAGAGGACATGTTAGGTGGACACGTGTTCAAACCCTTACCAAATTTTTGGGACTTCAATTCAAAATTAGGCATGTGAACGAGTCGAATATGTGAAGGCTTGATTCAGCTCAATCGTTTTAAAATTCGAATCGAATTGAGCCGAAAATCTTTCCGAGTACCGAAAATGAATGTTCAGTTCTACGTGTGCTTTTCCGAAGCGATTACGAATCAAGTTTTTTCGAGCCAAATATCCCGAGCCGCCGAGCTTTTTTGTACCTAATTAAACAAAAAAATTAATTAAATACATAACTAATTGGAGATGTATCAACATTAAATCTTCAATTGAAAATTAGCAAGAGGATGAGGAGATGAGCAGGGATTAGAGTTTGAGGTTCTTGTTTTCACCGTTTCACGGCATAGATTACATCCATGATTAATGAAGATATATATGATTGGTGTTGCCTCCAAGAATTTATAGTATAAATATATAAGGGAAGGCCGAGCCGAGCTATTCGAGCTTTTCGGCTCGTTTGGCCGAATACTGAAAATGAAGGCTACATTCTATATTTGATTTATAGAATCGAGTCATGAGCCGAGCTTTTCGAATCGAATACGAGCGAGTTTTTCGAGGTTTCAGGCTCATTCACATGCCTACTCAAGACTCCCTCCATTCCCAAAAATGAAGATACCCTCGTCTTGGGGTGTCATTGGAGAGGCATATCGGTTGATTAGGTAAATTGTGAAATGTGTTTTAAACGATCATGTAATTTATATTTATTTGTTTATTATTTTAACAAAAAATTATGAGGTTATATTTATCAATATTTTAGCACGCAATTCTTTACTAACTGAATGGTCCAACATCTTTTTCATTATCTAATTCATAAGCACAATGTGTTTTACTTTACATTAAACTTCAAATTCGCCTAACATGAATTACTACTTCTTACTTACTCAATATTTTATTCCTTCTATTTCAAAACAATATACTTCATGTAGGCAGGGCGGACCTACATTAATGTTAGGATATTCATATGAATACCCTTCACAAAAATAAAATAGCTCAAATGGTTAAGTTCTTAGTAAAATCGTGAGAGGTCTTGGGTTCAAACCTTGGCATAATCAATTTTTTTTTGTTACTTTGTTCACTTATACCTTCTTAATGAATATTTATATTTATTTTTTATATTTTAAATGATAAAATGAATACCCTCAATTACAATTCTTATGTCGAATTTTGGCGAATTTTTCTTTTATTTATATATCAAAAAATATAGAATTGATATTATTATAATGGAGGGAGTCATATTTGATTAAAATATAAATAAATTATGATATTTTAATCGCCAAAACAACGTTAATTTACCAGTATCTTAAACTATATTTCAATTTTTTGTAAATTATTGTTCTCGATTTGTTGATGGTATTAAATATATCAAATTATATTATGCCACTTTCACTTTCTATAATAAATTAATACAAGAAAAATAATTTGAATTTAGTGAAATTTTAGAGACAAAATATAATATACTATCTTTACCATAAAGCGGAAGATTAATTTTAGTTTTTTCG
>CM016562.1:6541981-6742635 GCA_003412495.2 Echium plantagineum | reverse complement strand
AACTACAATTTATTATACTAAAATGACGACTATTTTGAAACAAAAACTTTTAGCTAAAACGAGAGAGGGAGTACCATTTTGGTATATTAAATTCTCAAGTTCTGCAACAGTAATTTTGATAGCAAAGCTATTTGTCTTACATCAGGCTTTGAACAGCTCAGTGAATTCTTGAACTAAACTATTGTGCTACTATCCAAATTCCAACCCATCCCTTTCAGTACCTGTCCGAGGAAAACCACATTACACTTCCATTAAACCTCAGAAGATGACCTCTAAGTGCCATCATCTTTCAAACACCCCGAGGAAACCTAGCTCATCTCTCCTATAACCACGTTCCCTCGGAGAAAGATTGAACGTTTCTCCAGGTGTAACATTGTAGTGTGCAAGCGACAAATTGTCCTCGCTGAATCCAGCTAACTGTCTCAGAAAAGGGATTGCACCACGATCTCCAGTGTCTGACCTTTTAGACTTCCATGATCAACATGTGGCACAAATATAGTGATACGAGCGGGAAGCAGATGCTGGGGAGCTATCACAAACTTGTTAGATGAATAAACTACTGATAGAAGTTGATACCTAGCGTATTACCCCTTCAAGATAAAAAACAAGACATCCAAGCATCTACATTCTATAATTTAGCGTAAAATAAACTCTAAATCAACAACGACAACAACAAACTAACCTGATGTTCACCTTTAATTTTCTTGTACAAAAGCTGTCTTAATAGCAGAGCTCTGTGACCTATACCAGCATCACTCATCAAGAATGGAGCTTGTTAGGAATGCGCGGCTGAGGCTCAGCACATTTGACAAGAAATGTCAAACCTGCTAATAGACTATTCCCATCTCCTGTTAATCCATGTCTCCACAGAAGTAACAGTCAAAACCGAGTGGAGTTTTCACCCAATGAAGCTAAATGAGCTGATTAAAGAGTTCATTGCCAAGAGCCATCTCTAGGACAGGTCAAATTCTAAAACAAAAGATTACGAACTCTACCAGTAATCACCACATGAACATTGACCTTCCTTAAAATGGTGAAAACAATTTGAATCTCGTAGAACAATATATCGATGGAAAACCTTTGATATAACTTTCATGGCATTATGACAGTCACCACAGACTCGAAGATTCTTGAAAACTCGTATGGGAGCGTTTTCTGGTAAATACAGTAGTCCAAAAGCAACAGCCAACTTTTCACCATGATGGGCAAGACCAAATTCTTTAGTCTCTTCATTGACGTCATGGAGGGAAAATTTCATGTCTGGCACATATCCAGCTTCTTTAATTAAACTTATAATGTCATTGACCTTCAGATAAATCTCTTCCGTGTTCGGATGACTTCGATCTTCAGAGAAGAATGTGTGTACTTTGCTATTTATCTCAATCCAACTACACCCAGGCTCCTTGATTATGCCCCTCAGTCTCATCAATCTTCTTAAGCCAGCAGCATCTTCCCATCTTCCAGCTGCAGAATACATATTGGATAAGATAACATAAGGGAAGGCATCTTGGGGTTCCAATTCGATGAGGGCCATGGCACCTCTCTTGGCTAAGTCCAGATTCCCATGTTTCCTACAAGCAGTAAGCAGAGCTTTCCACACGGTTGGTCCAGGTTTATCCACCATTTCGTTTACTAAGCTCTCTGCCTCCTGCAATTTACCTGACCGAGCCAACAGGTCAATCATACAAGCATAATGATCAGGTCCTGGGTGAATCCCATATGTATCAATCATTGTTCTGAAGTATTGGCGCCCCTCATTCACAAGCCCAGCGTGGCTACAAGCAAAAAGTAAACCGATGAAAGTAATGAAGTCAGGTTTTGTTCCAGTTGCTATCATCTCATCATAAAATCGAAGAGCCTCCTTTCCCCTGCCATTTTGAGCATAGCCAACTATGATAGCAGTCCAACTCATAACATTTCGAGATTTCATTGAATGGAAAACTGTAATTGCCTCGTCTAGACATCCACACTTCGCATACATTGCTAAAAGAGAATTGTCCACCGATAAGGATGTCCCAGGACCAGATTTAATAAAATTTCCATGAATCTGTTTCCCAAGTTCATGTAATGCTAACTCTGCACATGAACTCAAAGTGCTGGAGATAGCTACTTGGTCAGGATAAACACCTGCGATTCTCATCCTCTGGAAAAAGTTCAAAGCTTCTTCGTGGGAGTTGTTATGAGTGCAACCTGTGATCATGGAAGTCCAGGAAATGACATCTTTGTCTTTTATCTCACTAAAAACTTGAAGAGCACCATTTAAACTTCCTTGCTTTGCATACATATCCACTAAAGCATTATTCACAAGTTTGTGGTCACAGAAACCAGTTTTCATCATCAGACAGTGAAGACATTCCCCATAAAGCACATCCTTCCTTAAAGCAATAGCATTAAGAACAGAGGGATAAGTGAACTCATCCATCTTCAACCCTATTCTATGCATCTTCTCAAACAACAACAATGCATTTTCTTCGGATCCATGCCTCATATATCCAACAATCATTGAATTCCAAGCGACCACTTGAAGTACTTCCATTGACTCAAGCACTTCCTTTGCACAATTTAGATCTCCGCATTTAGCATACATTTCAACAAGTGCACTTTGCACAAATAGATTTGCATGGAAACCACCCCGAATAACACAACCATGTACCTGTACTCCGAATCTAAGATCAGAAACCGAACCACAAGCTGTCAGAACACTAGGAAATGTATACTGATTGGCCTCGATCCCTTCACTCCTCATCTGACAAAAACACTGAATCGTCTTATCAGAATTCCCATTGAACGAATACCCATTAATAATAGCAGTCCAAGTAACATGGTTTTTTCCACAATCCATCGTTCCAAACAGCTTTTCAGCAGCCTTAACGCGATAACATTTAACATACATATCCACAAGTCCAGTAACAACAAAAGCATTGTTGCCAAACCCAGTCTTGATGATATACCCATGAAGATTCTCCCCTCCAACTAACAACCCCTTCACAGAACACAACCTAAGCAAACTACCCAATGTGTACTGACTAGGCCTTTCCCCCTCACATTGCATACGCCAAAACAATCCAAAACTCTCGTCTTCATTCCCATACTTGCAATAACCAGAAACGAGAGCTGACCAAGTAATGGAACTCCTCTTTGGGGTCTGATCAAACACTTCCTTCGCTTCGTCAAACCTCCCAGCGTTGGCATACCCAGCAACCATTGAATTATACGTAAACTCGTCTCTTTTCGGCATTTCGCCGAACAGTTTTCCAGCATCATCTATATGGCCAGACTCAAAATACCCTTTCAGTTTCTCATTTACTTGTACCAACGAAAGCCCTCTAGTACGTCGTGAAGTAACTTGGGTGTGAAATTGTATGCTTAATCTCATTGACCAGAAATGCTTGAAGTCAAATTTGTTCGACTTTTCAATTATGAGTAGCTTGTTTCTTATGAAAAACACCTTCATACCTTCCGAATTTTCGGAGACTTTCTACAAAGTAATATACCCAGTAATATCATTGAATTATATGAAATCAATTAAAATAAAAAGTATTTCAAATTTGAAGAAACCAAATCGCCAATAAAATGTTTACACTATATTCTCCACCCCACCATCTCAATGCACCATAATAAAGCTACAAATTTTACTAGAATAATGAATTTGTTAGAAATATTACATACAGCTATGATAACTTGAGACAACAATGGAAAAAATTACCAGTTTCATAACTTAGGACTACAAAATGTAATCTTTTGTACCGAGATCCACAACCGCTACTTGGCTGGGTAGACCTCGGGCTGACGAAATAGCATGTAAATCACGTCAGCCAAGTAATTCAACTACACAAGCCCTGTGTGATGGGCTCAACCAAGAAAGGTTTGATAGATGGATCGAACTCATGACGTTGCAGTCAAGTTCACTTACTCCACCAATTTGGCCACCCTTGTGGGCTACTACAAATGTAATCTTGATTCTATCAATGATGCCAACATTTTGGTACATTTGGTTCTCATGTCGCGCAAGAATAGTTGGGTACCAATGTTCGTTGTCTGACTAGCTCGTGAAGGTCGTGAACGATCTTAAAAACAGCATCAGGCTTTGCCAATCTCAGGGAATTCTGTGACATGGCTTGAAGTTCATCCTGTCTTGAACCAAACCATTGTGATACTATCCTAGCTATCTCTTTCGGAGACTTCGAAAACTTCCCACATCCGTTTTCAACAACATATGGCACGTTCCCAGCTTCCTGTAATACATAGTGATAACAAGTTTAAGTGAAAAGAACTAATAACATAGTAAACGGTCATCCCCTTCAATCAACTACAGAAAAGCCATAAAGCTGTAACAGGTCAAGTATCATTGGCTTTCATGATAATAGTGAATTTTACAGAATAGATTACATGGAAAATCTACTACTTAAGGTCAAGTACAGTTATGAAGCACGATTGTCGAGAAAGAAGCACAAGGCGCTGTGTAAAGAAAGTCGCGTCATAAAACAGGCGATGACACTTCATTATAAGAGGTACTTTCCAATAAAAGAAGGATAAGAGAATATCTATACAGGACATCTTTAGAGCATATAATTGGTGCTCGGAAGAAGCCACTGCCTTTAGCAGAATATAAGATAAACACACAACTTTATGACACACACAAATATTCAATATAATCCATCTTGGTCTTAGATATGTTCAATTGTTGGGACTGGGAACTCAAGTCAGCAATTAGAGTAAGTCAAAATGTCCGGAGCAGCAGATTTTCGCCGATAAAAGTAGACAATCAAGTAGGTGAAAGGAAAAGAAAGTAGAGCAGGATTACCACAACTAAATAGAAATTATTAAAAGCTGCTTATTAGATTATACCTGGCCAGCAATATAACCATTAAGAATTATTGGAAGGCCTCGGATCATAGACTCCGCTATAGTTCCAGGCCCAGCCTGTATATAATAAAACTATGAATTGGAAGGGTTTACAGGAAATAGAAAACCTTGTTCACTGTTACAGATCGACTCTTGATTTTTCTAATGCAAAACAGTGAGTCTCGGATCGTGAAGAAAGAAGCTTACCTTGGTGATTATGCAATCACAAGCACCCATACATTTCTCCATTTTTGTTATGAATCCCTTCACCTAAATATTATATGAATTATTTAGATAAGGTAACTACTGTAATAATAGTTCAAAGAAGGTAGGGTGACAGAATAATTTGAAGGACTTAATAACTGACAAATTCACCACATAATCAGGGTTGATTTCATATTAAAACATGACGTTTGTTTTTTCTTCATTTACAGAAGCCATCTCATTCAATCAGATCTTTCACACCATAAAATACTACATGAAGAGAAGAAGCATCATAAAATCACTCATTTAGATAAGAGGAGAAGCTCACCCACTTGACTGAAAGGTACCACTAGAGTTGTTCATTGTAAAACAAGCAATCGTAGTAGTTTGGCTTAAAGAAACAAGAAAATCATAATAAATTATGAGAACGTTGTTCACCTGCAAATGCAATAGATGAACATAACTGTATGAAGATAAACAAAGTTACTTTTTCTTTTCTCGTTACTAATATGCAAAATAGGCAACATGATGTGACTCCTGTAGTCTTGTAACACCGTACTTAGTTTCTGGATTATGCCAAATAAATTGAACCACCTATGGCTGCTGGAGCAAAAAAAAAAATTCAGCACACACCTGAACAGGAACTTTCCAGTCAATTGCACTCAATCTACTAGCTAGTTTTTTATTGCGTCCGCAAACCACTAGAATTTGGCCTATTGGTTCCCCATGAGTTTCATCATACAATGCATCACCAAGTGCTCGAGCTGTTGATTCAATAGGTCCCATCCCTTCTCCACCACCCATCAATAGCACGGCAGGTAGTTGTTCATCCATTCCGAGTTCCCTTTTCAACTCATCCTAACAGTTAACATGACAATAACTAAAGTAATAGGCATCTCGAGCTAATGACTCAACAAAACATGATAAATCATGAAATGTATGAATTACAAACGATGGTAAGTACATAATTGTGAAATTAGCAACCAATAGCTTGTCTCTTGACTCAAAATGTACACCAAGCCAACTTATAAATAAGACAGAAGGCTAAATGAGAAACTTCTATGACTCCAGCATTCCCTAAATATATAAAAGGAAAAAATGAAGCATTCTGAAGGATGCATAAATTGCAGGAAAAATCGTATACCCACCTATTTCAAGCTTGGTTTGTTGTATGTTGTTCGTGACTGAGACAGAATAAGGATACATATGAAGGGAAAAAATAGTGTAGGTACTAATAACTGTGTAACTAATGACTAAAAAAAACCTATACTATGAATCATTCCACTTATGAAAATATACAAACACAATTAATCTGGGACAAGATGAACAGTAAAGAGTATAAGGCCAACCATCCAATTGATTGTGAATTTTAAATTTTTAACACAGGACAGCATTTGTGTCACACAAGGTCTAATTACTAACTATAATGTAGAAGAATGATTAATTAGTTTATTCATTTCATACTGTTTGATGTTTATATATCAATTTTGAAATGCCTTATCCATAAAAACAATGTCTTGTATACGCAGAGAGAAGAAATACTTGACAGTGGGAAAAGCAACATCTTCACGTTCCAGAAGGATAAAGAATAAATCAAGCAAAAACAAACCTTGGGACGCACAGGCTTGACAAATGAAGGTCGTACTGGGAGACCATACACTTTAATTTGAGAAGGCTGGAGTCCAGCTTTTAGTGCCCGTTTGGCAACCACATCGGATGGGCAGTAGCATCTGGTCACAAGCTTGTGAAACCTAGTAATAGCAAGCATAAATATTGAATCCACAATAACCATAGTATACTACGAAATTGTGTCTGAAACTCACCATGTGGGGTGACAAGTGCTTAAATCAGTTATTACAGTGGCAAACACTATCTTCTGCAACAGGCCTCTTGCCCTCAAGATACGGAGAGGAACATGTTGCATTAAAGGATGTACACTAATAATTATGTCTGGCTGATACTTTATCATACCTTTGGCAACCTCCCTGTGTGGAAGTGGAAAAATAAAACGTTACACGCCAAGTACATCATTAGCTGAGTAGTACTAGCACGTAATAACCAAACTTATCAATTAGTGTGAACATGATTAGAACATTCACCACTCAAAGTCAGGAGTGGATTACCATAGAAAAGAAACGCACAAAACGTGATGATATAGCCAGCATGCCATAACTGCCATTTATGAATTGGAAGTAAAGTAAAAGTTGACGTTACTACATGTTATAAGCATACAGAAACCAGGCATAGCCAATTAGAAGCTCAGGAACTTCGACAACTTTCTTTAAAAGGACTTCAACGTGTGGGAACAAAGATAGTAATTAGGATGAGAGACTATATATGCCTACAAGAACAGATGTACTCAAGAAGTATCAAACACAATCTCAATTCTCAAGTCCATTATGCTATATATAACCCATCTTATCCGTTTGAACCACAAAATCATTCAGATATATGTACCAAAATGTATAGATGTTCGAAGCCCACTTAGCAGACTGAAATTAGTAGAGGAGTCCTGCTAATATCAACCTACTGAAAGGGAACCTGATCCATCTTTCACTGACATCCTCCGCAATAATTTCCAAAAAAGAAGCATGTCGGGATTGTAGCGCAAACGATATTTTCATGTACCTACTGTCTTTGTTTACATAACACATATAATGGTCAGAACTGTGAGATTATAACGAACCAGGTCTTACCGAGCTATGAAAGTAGAAGTGGCAGCAAAATTGGTTTGGTGTATCAAACGAGGAGCAGATGCATAATATGTCATTTTCCACAGGGTTCCATGTTTGACCAAAAAGTTATAACTCCTTGGCAATTGGTTGAAAGGCCAAGGTGTATGCTCTGTCCACAAATCAACTACAAATACCTACAAAGTTCAATCTGTTTTCAGAAAAATCGCACAATTTAGGGCCATCAACGCCATGTTGATCAACTCAATAATATTTCAAAAATTCACATGGCATAATTCGAACTCGTATGTAGTAAGTAGTCCACCATTTATCACTGTCTCACAATGCCAACACCACGGAATGATATTAATATACACTAGGTTGTATACAGCCTTTTTCAGTGCTAATTTTTATTCATTTCTCATTTATTAACTCATAATCATATATTGATAACTACCTATTTAGAACTTTATAGTTTAAAGCAAACGGTTAAAGAAATTCAATTTCTGTTATACACTATTACATTCAACAGGAAACTACTAAAATATATTCCATCTATTGACAGTATAGAACCTCTTAATCACTAATAAATAAGAACAACTAAGAGCTAACCTGATATTCATCTCCAAACTGCTCGTAAAAAGCTGCCTTAATAGCTTCAGCAGAAGCCCTGTGACCTCCACCGGTATCACTCATCAAAATTAACACTTTCTTAGGAGTGTTGAACCTAGCACCATTAACAGGCATTCCCTCCCCTTCCAACACATTATTACCATCTCCTCCCAATCCATTACTCTCCCCATGATCAGCATGCAGAGAAGCAAAACCAAGTGGGATTTTCTCACAATGAAGCCTAATGAACTTGTTGAACTGATCAAATACTTTCCTAATTTTCCAAGAACCACCTTTAGGACTTGTCAAACTCAGAAAAGGCAAAACATTTCCTTTGCTATATTTTGAATCGAAGTACAATTGGTTATTGTTCTGACATGGGTTGATCAAACGGGGAATGCAATAGCTATTGACCTTATTGGAAGCATTATCTACTACAACAGAACCTAATCTAGATGTTAAACCAAAAGGGTTAGGGGTTTCTTGAGATGATACAGAAGAAGCATTCATAACTAGAGATATAAAAAAGACAAGTCTTCAAATCCACACATCCACAAAAAAGGGTACTTCTAAAAAGTAACTACTTCTTTTAAACTTTAGGTGATCGTGATTAACCTCTCACAAACTGTCAGGTCGGAATGTGGGGCACCTAATGGTGGCTAACTCCTTTTTTGAACCAAACGAAAACATGTAAAAACCAGTGGATGTTCAATTAATCATAAAACACTGGTCTTTTGGCTATTCTTGGAGACAAATCCACAGATAGTCCCAGAAAGAGTATTAAGAAATTTTTTAAAAAAGCAGGAAATGCTCAATCCATCAGAAAAGACCGGTCTTTTACTCCAGATAGGTGCTAACTATCAGAAAATACTTGGTGGGATCTTTTAGTGGAGAAAAAAGTACAAATAGACCCAAAAGGTTACTAAAAAAAACTTGTAAAAACCAGTAAATGCTCAGTCCATAAAAAAAGACTTGTCTTTTAACTAGTGGCGAAAAACTAAATATACCCAAAAAGGGTATTGAGACAACTAGTAAATAGACAGTAGATGTTCAAATTTCAAATAGATTGGTCTTGTAACAACTATATAGCTACAATTTACAAATATTGCATATGAAGAATGTAACAGATTAAGAGACCGAAAAACACAAAGAGACTGATAGTGAAGTGCTTATTATATTGTGGCTGAGAGTTGGAAATGTAGGAAATATTTAGGAAGAGGGAAATTTGAAGGACGACTGGGAGCCACAAGCAGAGGATTTAGGAAGAAGATTAGAAGAGAATAGAACATAGTCATATGATGTTGGTACCAACAACATATTCTCAAATCTCAATTTTTTGGAATTTTTATTTATTAGTATTATACTTAGCCAAAATGAACATATAAGTAGCTAGAGGATGGTAAATAGGACTTCAAAAGATTGCTCACTCACTTCAATAGGAAACCATAATTGTGTTATACAAAAAGTCAGAGTGACTATCGGTACAATTTTGCTCATTAAGACTAACCAAAAACAGTACTCCTACTAAATTTGTTAAATACTACAGTGAATAAGCAAAAATTACTTATCATTGTCTTCTCATTCCTACATAGAAAATGCATAGAAGAAACAACGACTTCGATCATGGCAGGAAAAGAAACAAGAAAATGCAAATAAATATAAAATAATTCCAGATATAGATTTAATTCATGGAGATTACACTCCACTTTCAGAATATAATCTGATTAATCTTGGCTTTTCTTCTTTTTCTTCTTCTCCTTTTTACTAGGAGTTTCGGTTTCTTCCTCAGTTTCAGCATGTTTCCTCTTCTTTTTCTTTTTCTCGGCAGTTTGATTTTCTGTTTGTGCCTCTACCTCCTCAGCTTGTTGCTTCTTCTTTTTCTTCTTTTCTTTCTTGTCAGAGACATTTGCTTCAAGTTCTACGACATTGTTTTCGGTATCAACCTTCTTCTTTTTCTTCTTCTTTTTCTCTTCACCATTACCTTTGGCTTCAGGTTGTTCCTCAGCCTTCTCTTCCATTGTTTCATCTTTATCGGCTGATGGCTCATTCCGCCCAAGGGTTGAATCTGCTGAAGGATTGTATGTCTGGAAAGAAATAGGAGTTAGTTATTGCAATTACAGTAAATAAGTAAGAAGGTAGCAGTTGGGATGCAGAACAGACCTTAGCAGGTGTTATCAATCCACCACTGTCCTTCTTCCTATCCTTGTCATATGCTTCAATCTTGGGTTTGCCTTTAGCTGATCCAGCAGAACGCCCAAGGTTGACTCCTTCTAAGCTCCTTAATCTTGCTTCCAACTATGTAAATACAATATCAATTAAGATTAAAAAAATAATGAATAATAATATAAAAAAAGATAGATACCACTGAACACAAATTACCTTGAGTCGGTTCTCCAGTCCCATAGAGTTGTCTGGGTTATCACCAAGGGCATCACATCTAATTGCAAGTGCTGCTTTTGCAGCAAGTGATCTTGAAATTTTACCTTTGTGCTTGGCTGCTGCCTGACCAATTAATGATGCATGGTAGATGAGCCCGTACTTAGGAGTTGCATGCTTAGTCTTGAGAGCCCTGAAAAGTGCCTTCTCAGCACCAAGAATCTGAACAGTACTACCAGGTTGCTTTGCAAGGTTCACCAAACTGCCCCCATGGGCAATAAGACGAGCACCAACTAGTTCTCCCACAAGAGCAGTAAGATTTGGAGCAATAGTGTTCATCCTGCTCTTTAAATAATCATACAGTTGAGCTCTGTATTCAGACAGAGAGAGAACTTGATCACAGAGTTCTTTTATATTGATCAAATCCAGATCACTGACTTCAGTTCCCATGGATATCATGGATGCCTCTTTCAGTTCTTTCTCAACATCTTCATCCAGGATCTATGAACAAAATGGTGAAAAAAACATATTTAACTTATATGTAAGCGCGCCAACATGAATCTGTAGAGTACATGGTAGAAAGGAAGAAGTCATAACAGCTCTTTTCCAAAATTAAGTAGGACTAATCAAGGTGTTAAACTGCAATATGGTGTCTTACAGATTACTAGAACATATCTCAGATCTCACGTACAGAATAAGAACTGTTACCTCGGAAAAATCAAGGCTTGCAGCATTTGTACGATCACCCATCAACTTTACTGACTTGGCATAAAGAATGTTGTCCGCTACAATCTTTGCAAGCTCAGGGAAATGCCAACCGTACCATTCTCGCACTCTCATTGCATATGTGTTCAACTCTTTATCAAGATCATCCAACAAACCAATGGCCTGAATGATCATCGTATCCACCTAATATAGCACACACCGTAGATTATTTTAACTAATGTTTGTAGGTAGAAAAAATCTAAAATAGCAAAGAAAAAGTTGTTGCTATATGACTAAAAGAATTAATATGTTCCATAAATTCACACCTTATCAGGGCTGAACTTGAGCTTGAACCTACACATGCTATGAGATAACCCCAAGCTCATCGGTGCCAAATCTTGAGCAGCTAAACCAGTAATGAGCTCATCAGAAAGGCTTCTAACTCCCCTCATCAATTCCATGACAGCATTGTTGTGAACGCATTCAATTTGCTAAGAAAATAACATTAATGATTAAAGCAAGCAACAAAAACAATTTATAAAGTTCTACAAAACTGGTAAATCTGTAAATTTCACCAACCAGCTTCTCCTTAATTGCATTCCCCAGTTTAGAATCAGCCACAGCTAACGTCTCATTTTCACAATGAGCACGCAAGAATTTTCGCAGGCCTTTGCTAGGCTTGCTCTCCACCAACAACTGTGCAACTGAAAGCGCATCCGCCATATTCTCAAACTTGGAAAAGGCCTTCAATTTGACCACCTGATAAAGTTATGAACTTCCAATTAATAAATTTGTATAACAGAGGGGACAAAAGTTACTCATGATAAACAACTGAGCATTTCAATAACACTCCATCATCTTCCCTTTAACAGTGTGTACATAATTACATACAGAACCCAACAGAATCACCAGTAGTTTGTTAAAGTATAACCTGACATATATATACAATAACGAAACCATTTCTAAACAATAAGAAATGAAATTTTAGTTGCCTTCCAATCCAAAGTTTTGATTTTAGATTCTCAAACATTACTTGTATATATTGTAGAATATCTGGTGAAGTTAGAATACTAGTTTTAATGTTCTTCTCTATTAACATGGTAATTTTGATTCAATCGAATATACGACTGCCAACTCCACGAAGCTAGATAATTTTAACCATAAAAAACCAAACTTGACAACCTTTTAGCTACGTAGGATTGTAATCCAAGCAAACAACTAACATCAATCAACACATGCAATAAGAAACAAGCTGAAGTAATAGAGCACAAAGCTTAAAAAACAAACCTTTTTGGCGGATTCAATTTTACTGAAGTCATTTGCCAAGTCCTGCAACAATAATCAACAAAAACACCCAACTTTATTAACTACAAATATTTATAATTCTTATTCCTCATTATTTCCAATAAAACAAAAACAATGTTACACAAGTTGTCATATACTAAGTCCTGAAACAGTAATAAACAAAAAATCCAACTTTAGTATCCACCAAACTACAAACATTTAACATTTCTTGTTCCATTTAAAAAAAGAAATCAATTTTTTTCAAGAAGTTGGTTTTGTGTGCGATTGTTACCTCAACTTTGGAGAGTTTTCCTTCATCGAGAACTTTGAGGAGGGCAAAGCCAGCAGCTGTTTCATACAAAAGCAACATTTTGCTTTTGATATTTTTCTGATTGTTAGAGAAATTTGAAAGGCGACTGATATTAAACTAGGTCAAAAGTTTGAGGACGAAGAGGTCTCTTGTATATATTGCCTTTAGCTACTAGGGTTTTAGTAATCCCACCAAAACCCTTGAGATGTTTTTTTTTTGGGCTTTCTTTTGTGTTTTTTGTTTTTCTTTTAAGGCTTATTTTCATCTTGCACATCGTCAAAATTTTAAAATGCATCATAATACTTTTTAAAGTCCTAATTTACATTTTATATTACGTTTTGTCTCATTTTACCCCCTAAAATACCAAAATTAAATGAATTTTTGTTTTAATAAAAGGGCAAAATAGGAATATCACATATATTCAACTTTTGGAACACTTTTGAAAAATAATTAAACTTGTAAATTGAGAATCTACCCCACCTTTATTCTTCTTCATCAAATATGACCCCTCCTTCCCCACCCTTCACAACCTAACCAAAAATCCTTGTCATATGCATCAACTCATCAAACTCTTCAAAAGTTTATAGTTCTATGACTCATCAAACCGACAAAAGCTCTAATCTTTAGCCTAAATTATCAAAGCAATTTTCAATTGCATAATTTTTTTCATAAATTCATCAAACCAACAATAAAGATCCAATTTTTTTATACAAATTAACAATAAAGACTCCGATGAGCTTCAAGACAGCTCAGATTTGCAGGGGTGGGGGTTTGGTCGCGATTTTGCAGGGAAGAGAGGGGTCGCGACCATTTGCATGGAGGGGAGGGGGCTGGTCACGAGTATGTTGCGAAGGGGGGTTGGTCGTTAGTTTTTAGGGGGGGGGGGGGGTTGGTGGCAATTTTGCAGGTAGGGGGTGGTTGTGGTGGACTGGTGGTGGATTATGAGGTTTTAGTGATGATGATGAGTGTGGGTAGGGAAGGGAGGGTATATGTGAGGAAGAAAAAGGTAATGAGGTTAATTCTCAATTTTGCTATTATCAAAAAGTGTCCAACAACTAATAAGTCTATAGTTAGTTTGTGTACACTTACTTTTTGTTGATTTTTTTAAAAGGGATATACGTTTCATTTTTCTTTTGTGGTTTGATTCAGGAATTATGTTAATAGTTCAGTCAAATTTAAATGAGTTAACTGTTTGACAAACTTTGATATGAAAGCTCGGCTCGGTATAATACAAATAAAAGAAACATTACTTTTAGTTCGAATTGACGGTATGACTCGATTTGATATGTTACCTTAGGGTATTAACTTAGTAACAAGTAATGTCCATAATACACATTATTTGATGTTTTTCAATTTTTGATGTAATAAAAAATAACAAAAATACAACAATATTATTAATATCAATCAATTATGTCAATTTATATGTATTATGATTAAAAAGAATTACAAAATAGTTTGCAATCAATTTACAACCAACTTCATCGAAATAACACAAAATCCTTGAAAACACCAAAAAATATTCATTTATACCCAAACATAATTGAAAACGATTTTTGAGAATGAAGCTCTCTCGAAAAATAAAATTACTTTTTTTGAAAACTTTTATATGATAGATTACCAATAAGCCCCGATATTTCCAGCAAAACAAACAAACAAATCAATACAAAATGTGTCATATGTGGACATAATCAATATATAATTGATCACCTCTTTTCGCTTATGTTCAAAACTATCTTCATTTTAGTCTTCATTTACCTCGTTCAAATTTCATTCCCCAAAAACTAATATCATACAAATCTTAATACATTTTCTCAAATACAAACCACAATGTGTCAGATAAATATAGAAACATCATACACACTCATTTGTAACTTATGAAACATATGGTTCTATAGAAGTACCATAATATATCATCAAACAAAATTTCACTTACCTCAACTCATAGACCTACAAAAAGCAACTCTTAATAAATGTAAACATCTCAAAAAGGTTACTCACTTAAGTAGCACAACAAATAAACAAAACATTCACAACCTATATAATATATCGCATACTCATTCCCCCCCCCCCAAAACGACTACAAATATATATATACAATATCCTTCTAGATTAAATATAGCTCTAATCCACATATCTCTATTCATGGTTCAATACAAAACTCCCACTTCACATTCACAAACACCATAAACATCAGCAATATAAAAAGTCATGAACCCATATAATATCCCATATACATCCTATAAGTCATCATCTTCAGCAGTTCAGCTTAATACTTATAACAAAACTTCAAACCAACAATTTACCAACTTCAATATATCTTTTTCTTTATTTATTTCTTTCACATGTTCTGATTAGATCAATGCAAAGAATTTGCCTAAGCATGAAATGAAGCACTTTTTTTATTCTCAACTATATAATCCGATTAATGTTTACATACAGACTTCGTCTTTGACTACTTTTGATTTGCTTCTCATAATAAACCCAGTATTAGATCTGATTTTGAAACTTAGTTAACAAATCTAATCCATGTATAAGTGTGTAAATCATGTAATGTTGAACTTATATCTAGTCAATACATTGTGCATTTTATATATAAAAAAAAGTTTACATCAATTTTATTTTCTCTCAATTAAAAACATTAATTAAATTAAATTGGAGGGAATATAACAATATGTATGATCACATATTCTCATGCAATATCATATATTGTAAGTGATATATCCGAATTGAGTCAAACATGTGTTGCCTTTTGTCAAATCGTCTAATCAAATCTAACATACTATAAGGGTTGTTAAAACTATTTTAAGTGCTAGTGGAAAAGGCTTGAACTTATATTTAGTGTTAGTGGAGTTAATTGAATAGCCTAGTGGAAAAGGCTCTTGATAGTGACAAAAGAGGTCATGGGTTTGAAACTAACATCTATCGCTAATTTATAAAAAAAAAAACTATTTTAAGTGCTAAATAAAATATGATCTTATCAAAATTTAACAAACTTTCAAGCCAAAAGTTTAACTAATTTTTATCTTTAAACCACACAATCCCACTACTATCTTCAAAACCACTTTATCTAATTCAAACCTTACCAAAATCACATTCCTCATCTCTTTATTCACCTAAGACTTTCTTCTTCTCCAAATTATTAACTTCCATTGGTGATTAACTTTCTCTCAAATAGGTTAACAATTAGTAGAGTGATCTTGTTCTATGGAAGATGTGTAGTATGTTTAATAGGACACAAAATATCTTGAAACAACTACTATTCGATGTAATTTTCATAATTGACTACGTAATGTCAAAGGATAACAAATGTATCCACTTTTAAAGACATTGAGACCAAGAGCGGGTTGGAGGAATGAGAACAAAATTCTAGAAAGGTAAGGTAAGTTCAAGGAGACAATGAATCTGTACCGATTTAGTGAATCATTGCGTGGGGGACTAAAGGTGAACCCGTATCCATTACACAAATTGAAAAAGCGATACTCACATGCTAAGGATAAACACTACGCATTTAGTAGTTCTCTTGAAAGAAAAATGTTAAAAGATCTAATACGAGTAAAACAGATTTACACTTAAATAACAAGAACCAACTATGTAAGTTCAAGTTAAAGCCACCTTCAGAAAAAATAATGTTGAAAGGCACATTTCTTCGAGAACTCACAGAACCAAGTAGTTTCCATGACCTAATTAGATACAATCATGAGAGCAAACTATGAGTTGATCACGACCAATGTAGAGTTATGTTATCATTTGCTTCAAAAACTAGATCAGTTTCAAGACATCACGTCGGCTACGTGTGTATATAAATGTAAACATATAATAGTTTGTCTATTAACACCCAATTGATCGAGTAGTTACACCCGCACTTGCATAATGCAATTACCCAATTTTCATGATTTGTAAGTTGCTATGCTCATCCCGAGATATACCTAATATATACTTACAACTGACGGTTGAGAGTCTTTCATTATAAAATGAAATGATCATAATGCATTCTATTGTTGCATAATAGTCGGCCAAATCGGCATAATGGTTGTCAATTCTGTGTAGGCAAAAATAAAAAAAAAAGACATGAAGTGAACCATCAGAATATGCAAAACCTGACATAAAGATGCTCAAAGGTCCTAAAATGAAGCTTCCTATTGTCACATTTTATGATCTTAATGATTTTCTTCACATGCTAAGTATCAATTAATTTGCAGTTCACTCTCGGGTTAATTCGTAAAGTCTCAACCTCGACTGATTTCGAGCGGACCGTCTTAAAAGACATATAACTACAATTCCCTCAACATTTTATACAATTAGTTGATTATTGAAAAACATGTGAAACAATCTGGACATGCGGTATTATGATACCATATTTGTTAAAGAATGAAACATTTTGGACCAATAAATAAAAATAAACATTAATTGATCATCATGCAAAATTATTAGCATTTCCTAAAGATCATAAACATTTATATGACCAATAAAAAAGAATTATTTAATATTTCTGGGACCCAAATCACAGCATTAATACATAAACTACACCACCCTAATTTGACTTTAACGAATCCCCATTTTGACTTTTACACTCTTCATCCCCCACTTTACTATTACTATTACAGCAGTGACCACTTGTACCATTACAGCAGTACCCACTTGTACTCACCTTCTTGAACGGCGCCGTTTCGACGAACCTCGCGGCTCCCATCTCCATCTGACAAACCCTAACGCCGCCAAACAGCTTCTCCGGCAGCTCCTCCTCGGCTTGCGCCTCCACCACAAACCCCATATCGATTGTCACCGCCGTTGTATAGCCCAACGCCAAATGCAGGATTGCAGAGGCGACTTTGGACGAGCCAATATCCACGTCGATTTCCAGATAATTCTGCGATTTATGATAATGACAATTCAATGCTTTTCCTAGTAAGCACGCCGCGTGCGAACCAACTGCGGTTTTCACGATCCAGGGGCCTTTCACAATCCGATTCACAATCTTGAACCGGGAGTTGCGAAAGGCGTCGTCGGAATTGATGAAGCGGTGGAGGAGTGAGCCAGGTTCGATAGGGGTATTTTCGGGACTCGCAAAGTAAAAGATGGCGCTGTGCTGGTCCTTCCCCGGGATTTGAAGGTTCACTGCGACTACGAATGATTTCGATTTTGACTTTTTCAGGGCGTTGATTATGCGATTCTGGGGATGAGAGAGGTAGTGGTCTAGTTTGGTGGTGGAGCGAAGCCAGTCAACACCGGCGGGTTGGAGGAGCCAGGGTCCAGAGGGGGTTTTGGTTTTGGTGGAGAAGTAAGTGGGGCCACGGAGGGAGAAGAGGTCTCCAGGCGGAGAAGCCCAGCCGTTTGTGCCGGTATCAAGGTCCACGCGCTTTAAGGAGCCGCCAGAGATGGCAGCTGCTCTCCACCCTTCTTCTATCATATCATCATCACGACGAGGAGAGCGGTTGTTGGGTGGGCTGGCGGCGGCTGCAACGGAGCTGCGGTGGTGGTGCTTCTGCTTGGGCTTCGTCGGAATCATCTTGTGTTGGTTTTTCTTGTGTAGAGTTGACTTTTTGTGAAAATCAAAATCAAAATTGGGAATGAGAATTGATTTGAGGTAATCTTGTTGAATGAAATATAGGAAATTGAAGAAAATTTAGTGGTGGGGGGGGGGGGGGGGAGGAGGTGGGGGTTGGTTGGTGTAGAAGTAAAGGGGGAATTAAATATGGCTTTAGGGTGTAGGAAACTACAAACTTTACAAAGAGACTCCTTTTTATTGTTTAGCATTTCTTGTTGGCAATTTAATGAGTAGATATACAGCTAATTAGTGATGGGAGATGACAAATTATCTATTGGATTAGGATTTTAATTTCAATTACTTTTATGATTACATTATGAATGATGATTGATCAATAATTATATTAACTCCTGAGCTCTCGAGTAAGGAGTATTAATAAAACCCGACTCGTCTGTATGTTCGGTTAGGTAACCTAGCTAAATTCGAATAGATAATAATATCAAAAAATCTCTTTGATAACGAGAGATACACAATCGTTAATCGCTGATGTCCACTAGGTAAAGTTTGGATCGACATAATAGCCTCCAAATCATGACAGTCGGGTAAACCACATTAGACAAGCCCCGTATAGATACTCGACCAAGAAAATCTTAGTATGTCGAAAATCTTAGTAGGAGAAATCGACTGATGACTTCGTAATAACAAACTCACATATTCCATCAGCTTGACATACTTACGGACGAAAAAAATCTATGATATTTTAGGTCGGGGGAGTAAATATTGTCCTTCTCTTTTCATACGCTACCCAGACACGGAATTGCATAAAAAGGGACCCCTGAGTTTGTCAAAAAGAGGAGTATACACTATACACATACAGGTCGGCAAAACCACAAGGCCAGCACTTCGCAAATACGCCACTTGCCTCCTATTTTACCACCTAAAAACCAACGGCTATTCTACTTCTTTTTTAAAGAATTGTCCCATCTTCTTATCTCAATCCTCTTAATGAAAATCGAGCCCAAAACCTGTAGATCATCATAACACCTCCTAATCACTACACCATTCGATGTATACTATAATTCTTAAATATAGATCCAAACTTGTTATTTACTAATCTAATTTTTCTTTTACAAAAGTATACACATAGCTTCAAAATATTTCAACTATCAAAAAGTACTTTAGAGAGTTAAATATGACATAAAATATTTGGACCAATGTAAATCTTTTCAATATCAATGTCTAACATCTCACTTCATATAAAATATTATCTTACCAACGTAGATTGAAAGTTTGTTTTGAAAAGGAAAAGAGAATTGGCGTTTAATAGGAGCCACCCAGTGACAAAAAACGACAACTGTATAGATAATAGAAACTGCCACAAATGATTCTGAGTATCAAACCAAACAAAGTCACTCACAAGAGTCAGAGATAACGATAATAATGTATAGCTAGTTGACAAATCAAATAAATGAGCACACCAGAAAATGAGTGATCGAGTTTTTTCGCTCCCCTCTCTTCCTCATATTCATACATACCATTTTTATAATATCAAATAGAGCATTAAACAGATAAATAATACCCCTAACGCCTACGGGAATAGTAGAGTGCGGGGGCGGGGTGTATTATAATTGAGCAACTATGAGACTGATAGGAAGCGGCACAATATTATGAAACCGCTATTCTAGATCAAAAGCATTGTACACAAAAACAAACCGAATGATAAGTGGATGCACATGTAATACCTACATTAGTTTATGCAGTGCAATCCTAACTAGCTCGATGGATCCTGATGCTAATAAGTAATAAGCACACTTGAAAGAGACTTGAAGGGTGAGTGGACAAAGTGACAGTTGCACTAGCACGCACATAACACAAATGGTTTGATCTTACTTTGATCTTGTTTGTGCTGGCGCTTGGCTGTAACGCATTATGCGATAGATCAACTATAGCAGGGCCAGCTTCAACTCTAATAGTGACTTATGCCACCAGAATAATACTCACAAGAGAGTGAACGAAGGACCTAAGTAACCACATAGATAAAAATACAGAAGGCTATGAAGTTACATGAAAATATACCATATATTGCATGTGAGGGAGTATGCAACAGATTTCAATTTTTAGAGTATCAATCATCATATGAAACATGAGGAGAAGCAGTACATCCAGGATCAAACGGATCTTCAGATCCACAACAGTGCCAATACTGAAAGACTTTACCAGATTCAGGGGTATTCATAGTGCCTCCAGAGTAAACACTTTCAAATTTCCTTCTTGTTTCTCCTCCAAAGTGTGCAGTGTGGTAAAGACAAGCCCGTGGATGGTTCAGAGAAGGGTCGAACTGAGTCTTGCAATTTTTGCAGGTCCTAGATACTTGGCCGTTGGTTTGACCTTGTTTATCTGAGCATTTGACTGAGAATTTCGATGCAACATGAATTGAAGTAAATGATAATATTGCATTCTTAGATTGTGAATTGATTTTCGAGTTCTTTTGGGTGCCAAAAGAGCAAGATTGAACGCTGGTACGAACCGATGAAAAGATGTGTATTTGGCTTGCCATTATTCCTATGTTCAGGGCAAAAGATGTTGTAAGATCTCAAGAAATTCTCTCTTGTTACAGAAAGATCAATAAGGTTAGCCATCGTGATACTATTATTAGATTAAACCACTAAATACATACGAAACACATCGTTCAATCAAGACTCCTAACAGACCATGGATGCATATCTAAACTGCAAGTCCTTCAGATTGCTCGACAAATATTCAAATCATTTAGTAAGCTACAGCATCGCAAAGGTAGAACTTGGGAAGCACGGGTGTGGGCACATTTGGCTAACTGCATAATCTTTGACAGCTTCTTCACACCCCCAAAAGGAAACCAAATGAACGGATAGATATGATAAAGATGAACAGACCAAAAACTCTCCCAGCAACGAACACCACAAACCAATAAAACCGGCCACCAAAAGCGTCCATTAAAAGACAGTTGGAGCATTTTCGAATTCCAAAACAAGTTTAGTTTTCCTATAATACACAAATCCAAGTTACATTTTGAGCTGACTAAATTTATATAGTAATAGAAAACATGATTAGCCATAAATTGCCATTCAGTTAGAAACTTTAATTCACAAATGAACTAGCAGTGATCAAATTATTCAAACTTAATTGAATTGGGATTAGGGTTAGGGTTTGATTATGATTATGAAAATACTATAATTATACATTATTATAAATAAAGGGGTATTGCAAATGAATTTATGGTAATTGTGAAGTGCAATTTAATTCGTATAATAAACTCACCTGAAAAAGTTGAAATAAAAAGACGAGAGGAGAGGATTATTTGTAGGCGGTAGTTAAAAACGTCGTCGTTTTGCCATGTCGTTCATACTGGAGAGTCGAGACCAGTGCGGTTGAAGGAGGAGTTCCAAGACCCAATCTGTGGCGCTGCTGATCTGTTATTACACACACCCCAGAATAGTGAAATATTGGTATAAAATGACTATTTTATCCCCCTATTTGTAAATGTAGTATTCCCTCCAATCCAAAACAAATGTCTTCCTAGACATTTTACACAAATTAAGAAACAATAATTACATTCACACTTTCCATCTATGCCCCTATAAAGCAATCATTAATAATCCAATTATCACTTAACTATATGATGCAATCATTACTTTTTTTGAGTTATTTTATGCAAATAGGGATATTAAAGGAAAAAGTGGTATATTGTACATTGGTTTATGTAAGAAGACATTTTTTTTGGATATTGTCGAAATGTCTAGAAAGATATTTGTTTTGGATTAGAGGAGTAAGAAATAGTTAAGTTGGGGGCAAAATAGTCATTTAATACAAAACACTATTCTGGTGTGTAATGATGGCAGGGAGCTCAAGAACTTATTACCCGTAGAGCACTCGAATTAATAGATTACTGACAGTAAACGAGTAGAGTACGAACATAAGGTTGAGATTAACGATATAATATTTGTTTTGAGGAGGACTAAAGAGAGCAAAGGAAAATTTAAACTTTTTTTGAATTTGAGAGCTCAATTAATTTTTTCCCTTAAAAAACAAGATGTTGTCCAAATAAAATAAATCTTACCTCTATTTACTCCATATTCCAACAAATAAAACACCGGTATCACTATATTTACTTTTAGTACTATAATTTGTTAGTAGATACTGTAATTAACAATCATTGATGGTCAAAATTTTATATGAATATTCGAAAATGTCAATTACAAGAAATGAGAGAAAGTAAACAAACGAGAGAAAGTAAACATATTCCCGTCTAGCACCGAACATATGCCTATTTAACAAATCTGATGGTGGGTTAATAGTGCGAAGAAAGATGCGTTTTTTATAAAGTTGTCATTTAATTAATTTTAATCTATAATAATCCCAGCATCTACTCTCCTTGCCCCAAGTTATATTAAAACAGAAAAGTTAATTGATGCCTAAGAATGATAAGAGAATCAACACAAATTAATTAGCATCATGTGTACATGTATTATTATTTGACTTCAAGAAACTGCATATGTTTTGTTTCTTCAAGTGTATAAACTCTGTTTCGGATAACACACAAAAATCTCCATCTCATTTTAAACCTATCTATGCTGGCTGTAGCGCATTATTCCATAGACGTCGACGATACCAGGTGGAAATACAGGGTCAGTTGCTGCTCTAACACTGACCTTTGCTACTGCATTAACACTAACCGGAGCAGTGAACAGACCGCCAACGAAAGGGACCTGAGTTAGTGGTTTTGCATGTTGTAGAACCTACAAGAAAAATCGAATTTGCAAACCTTTTAGTACACCACTAAGTGACGTGCCATGAAATAATGAGACGCAGCTTCAATATGAGACCATTCGAGCAGATTCCATGCCCTTCAGAACTTCATAATAATGGTACTTCCCCCAGAGAAAAGTATGATCGATTATGTCTGTTTATCATTAGAAGACTTGGGTAATTATCTAACGAAGCACCAACTTACCATCTCAAGCGGGGAACCAATGACACCAAGAGGCAACTTCATGCTTCCAACTTGGCGTGTTCCATGTATGAAACCAGGTCTCAGGATAACTCCTATAAAAAAGAAGGCAACCTTAAGTCGGGTACCAAAACCTTTTATGGTACACAAAACTGGGCTAAGTAAAATCATTTTTAAGCATAATTGTAGATCCTGATCTCACACACAAGCCACAGATTATTATGGTAACTTATTTATCAGCCTACAAAACATGTTTGAGATGCAAGGGTGAGCAATAAAAATGAAGTATGTGGTTAATTGTATAAGGGATATACTATGGAGATCACACTCTCCAGAATAACAATGCTGCATAAAATACCAAAATATTACAACAGATAAAACTTAATACACTCGAACTGACCTCCATAAGGATATCTGGTTAATAGCTCTGTTTCAGCGGCTCTCTGCTCACATCGATACCAAAAGAATAAAGATAAATCAGAGACCATCAGTGAAGAGACTATCACATTAAGACAGTCAACTTGTATCCTTCTAGTTTAGATAACTCTTAGAAGTTCTTAGAAGTAGAAGTTTCGTATAAAATGCATCTTGATGTTATGAGTAGTTCCAATAAAATCTTATCAATACTAAGCACATTACCCATTGAGTATCGGGGTATTACAATTAGCCACTCAGTAAACACCATATCTTGTATTAGTCTCCCGAGATACACAATCTTAATATTTAACTATATATGGTTCTATAACTAGTTCAAACTAATGCACCCTTTTCCCTTCTTCTAGCAAAGAAGGAGAGGGCTCTGACGAGATGATTGCAAAAACTCAGTTATTTAGCTACTTGGGATGCATCTACAAGAGATGGCCTTCTAATTTCCTAATAAATATTAAAATCTTATGGTAGGGATTCTCCAATAAGCTGCTTTTGTTTAACCGATATATCATCAGTTGAATGAATATTCGCAATGGAGATGTCTGTTTACGTACCTTTCCTTCATAATATCCTTGGAGCAGATAATTGACGACACCAAAATCAGCTGCAGAAATATACACGAATCTCTTCACACCTGAAAAAACAATGAAAGAAAAATTATATATGAATCTTAAAACAGTCCGGAAAGTAAAGCATAACTGAACATAAAATAAGAAAGTGCATTTATTACTTAAACAGGCCAAGCTTGTGACAGCTGAACAACCAAGGATGCAACGCTGAAATGTACATTACAGGCCAAATTATATTGTATAACCATATAACAGGCCTTTGCAAGTCCTCTGGAAGTTAAAGATTTTACATTCTCTGGCTCTTGGATGTTATGGAATAAATAAAAATGGCTCATCACGTAACCTATGCTTCTTATCTATTCCAAAGTAGTAGATAATCCTTGCAATATATATCAGTCAATTCGGACCCCCCCCTCCCCCCTCTCTAAACCAATCTCATAACTTTATGGTCTAAACAACTACAACGGTTATCTGTGTGCACATCAGTAAACATGGACATAAACTGCAATATACCTCCCTCAGCAGCAGCTCTAATAGCATTAATGTTCGCAGTGCCATTGATCTTGTACATAAACGAGTTGGAACCAAAACCACCTATGCAAGATATCTACAAAGTGCACTTTTAGTTAGTAAAGAATACAGTTAAATGTGATGGCAACACTAGCAATTTAAAAACTGAACACCAAACAATACGACCTTTTTAAAACAATTAGGTATTTAAGTCGGCATGAAAAATATTCTTGACATGCACAATTCTATTGCACAGAGTATTTTTAGTTGCAATTTTTTAATACTCTATCTGAGAAATTGAGGGATACATGGGCATTTTGGAAAATAATGGAAATGTAAGAGATTCCTAAAAGTATGCCTTCAAGATCCTAGGCCAGATTAAAGTTCACATAATAATGTTAGAGAGAGTATTTGTAAGAAATCCATTATTCATGGATATCAACTATTTATTTTGTGAGCCAATTAAGTAAGCATATTCATAAATACATGGACTCATATTATCCAAGAAGCATAACCAGGAATAAAACTGACGTGCTAGTCAGATAATGAACCAGTATGTTCAACAGACTCAGTCATGACATTAAATCAGGCAACTAGAAAGTAAAATGAAAACGAGATATATGGGAAACCGATTAGGATGCCAGTTAGTGTACTACTTATTACATTGTGCCAACATTAATGCAGTATCAACATCATTTTCTCTAGCATCGTTGCATGCTAAATTCAGATATCACTTCTATATTCTAGATGCATATTTAACAAAAATGTTAAAGACTACCACATTCGTCTCATCAGAGACATGAACGTACTATAGATGTTACTCCCTTCAATGCTTCCTTCCAAGAGTCAGAAGAAAGAAGGTCCCCTGAAAGAAGAAGTGACAAAAATTACTTGTGAAGGCACAACACTATCAATTTACATGATGAGACCATGAACTGACTATCATGTGTAGCTAACCTCGATGCCAATGGACGTTATTCACCCAAGGTTCTTTTATAGTTGGTCTACCCTTTCTACAAAAATTCACATAGTTTAAACAAACTTTATAAGATAATAGTAAATTAGACATAAGGTTGACTATATTAAAAACATCGATGACAATGCTTAAGCAAGTTAGCTTTCGAAAAAAAGATGTTACCAATAAAACCTCTAAACATAAGGTTGGAATCTGTTAGATATCAAAACATATTCTCCTTCTATCTCAAAGGATTGTCTAGTTTTGAATTTTGATTGGTGACATTTTAATTTCGAACTCGAATATTTTTACACATGTACAATGTATGGTGCAAAAATATATCAACTAGTATTGTAATGTAATTGACTATAAACGCCATAATTTTGTTAGCACCAAATTTATATGTGTCAATTAAGGCTACGGTGTTTGTTACTTCAGACTATTGAAAATCAAACACGACAATCTTTTCGAGATGGATGGAGTTGCGCCGGCAATGTACTCAACTACAAATTTAAACATAATCAATTTCAATCAGTAATTCTAATACCTGCTAAGGCTAGCAACAGTGAGGCCACGATTGAGAGCTTCTTGGCAAATATGTGACCCCACATATCCATTTCCTCCCAACACAAGCAACTGAACAAATTCATATCAAAATCCACTCAATAACACAAAGCATCCAAACAATTTGTTTAAATACTCACAGTTCAATCCAAATAGCAATTGTTGATTTTACCAGGTGTAATTTTTGGTGAAATATATATGCAGTATATATATACTGATCAAGATATCCAATCAAATCAAAACCTCGAACTTTGTTAATTTTGTCAAAAATATACACAATACAAAATAAAAGTTGTGTGGCAATTAATGCGAAATTCGAAAATCAAACGTGACAATCATTTTGGGACAAGGATATAAAAAATGAAACGAAAAATGAAACCGAAAATGACCTTCTCAGTAGGTGGAGGTGGGATATGAACTGTTTCAGCTTCCTCAATTCTAGTAGCATCAACTTTGAATGGTTCATCAGTTTTATTCGAATCAGTACTCATAAATCTTCCATTTCTCCCAATTGCAATCACATTACTGCATATTTTCACAAAAATGGAAATAAATAAACAAATCAATCAATCAATACTCACATTTCAGAAATATAATACGAATTTGATATTGCAACAGAAAATTAAATAAAACAAAATAAATTGATTAAAAAAAAGACGTACTTGAATTTTGAAGCAGAGAGCCTTAAAGTGATCAAGCGTGACATGATGAGAATGGTTAAAGTTTGGATTAAACAGAAAGTATTTGAGATGAATGATTAATAAATGTAGAGTTTTATTTGATTAATTTAAGGAAATAAGTATATGATTTGGATGAGTTTTGAGTAGCTTAAAAATGAAATATAGTAATTCTAGAAGTTTTATGACATGTGTATGTGTTTGTGAATATGTGGCTCACTAGCGGCCAAGGCTTCTCTAACTTCTGGGTTATCATGCATAAATCAATAAATTACTGTGTACATAAGAGTACATGAACTCAAATGACTATTTTACTATCGTGTGTATTTGTATCCGGATGAATTACCAAAGGTTAACTTCAGAAGAAAGAAAGTACTCCCTCCGTCCCTAAAAATTATCACATTTTGACTTTAGGTGGTCAATAAAATACGATTTAAAATATAAATATATATTATTCTACATGCGAAAAAATTATAAAAAGTTAATATTTCAAAAATATATATTAAGACGAATTTAACAAGGTCCCACAAGACTATATTATTTCTTGTCGTTTAATGGGAATTCATTATCAAATTTTGTAATGTTTGACTAACAAAAGTCAAAATGTAACAATCTTTTAGGGACGGAGGAAGTATAACATATTTTGATGTTATTTGGATATAAAAAATTTAAGCTTGGAAATTGGGGAAAATTAAGAAAAATATATTTCATTCGTCCTTATATGATTGGTAAATTTTGACTTTTATGATCAAACATTAAAAAAATTGAGTAATAATTCTTATTCAACAATAAGAAATAATAGAAGCATGCGAGATCTTGTTAGATCGTCTCAATATATATTTTTGAAATATCAACTTTTTATAATTTTTTCGCATGTAAAATAAGACACATTTACGTTTTAAATCATATTTTATTGGCCATAAAAGTCAAGATGTACAAATCATTTAAGAATTGAGAGAGTATTTTACATGTGTTAATTTTCTTCATTCCACTGTACTTTGGGAGAGAAAGAATTTGAAAGAGAAAGGAGATGGCAAGGCGAATCACTAATAATAAATTTTCCAAAAGAAAAAAGCTAATTGATAATTTGGGGGAGAAAGGATTTGAAAGAGAAAGGAGATAATAAGGCAAATCACTAATAATAATTTTTCCTCTAAAAAAACTAATTGAATTTTCAACTCACAAAACAAATATACCATCCAGAACTAATTGAATTTTCAACTCACAAAACAAATATATTATCCAGATACTATGAGATCTGTGTTGATAAGGATATAACTAATGTACGAGAACATCGAATAACTAAGTGGTTAGAGGTCTTCAGTGACAACCCCCGTGTAAAACGTAAAGCCAAGAAAGCATTAGTACGGAGAATTGAATTCACAATTTAACTATTCTTACTGGCAATTACCATTACTTGTGAGAATTGAGTAGTGTTATGATGACTAATGAATAACATAAGTAACACTTGAACTTACCTTACATAATATGAGATCGAAGAATATCAGAAATAATATTCCGTATATACATTAGCTTTATATGACCATATAATGCATAAGAATATGAGGTTATGCACCCTAACCTTCCGCGAAACATATTGCTCATAGTTTTCGACTTTTAAGTATATGATAACAATTACTCTCTCCCTCTTTCAGTCAGAAGTACAAACTGAGTCAGCAGCTGTTTTTAACCTCGAATAGTTGTTCTCAAAGCAGCTCATTTTGAATTTACTAAATCAACAGCAGAAAACCAAAACTGGAAGCTACAAGTGTTGAGTATGAAGCCAAATTTCGCAGGCTGTTGAGAGCCCAATCGGGACTTGCAAGTCCCAATAACGAAGGTCTGAACGATCGGTACTTGGTCGGGACTTAATTAACAAGTTTCCTATCTACTTTTCCTAGACAATCTATGAATTAAACTAGATGTATATACCCAAAAGGTTTCTGGAATTCTGTTGCCTGAATGTCTCCACAAGGCTGAAACAATCTCATTAACAAAACTGAGGAACTCCTGCGTCATTAGTAAGCGTATTAGCATGGCCGACCACATTTCCGGGGCTAATCGCACAGCCGTCCAGAAGGATTCAAGTCCACCAATTACTCTTAGAATTGTTGCGCGTCCCTGCCATTTTGAAACAAAGAACAAGCTGCGTCAGGCACTAAAAAGAATAGAGAAAACGATTCTATGACTCGGTAGACGATAACAGAACTGCTAACATTGAGGCTCAGATCATCTATCACAGTTTCTATCCACTACACCCGTACATGATAAACCAGTTACAACATGACAAGTGCGGATTTATAATAGACAAGCATTAAAAATTTGGAATCATAAACCACTATCATTTTCTAATGCGTGTTTGAGACATACATTAGTACGAAGTTCCTAACAGACATTGAGAAAATGGCCCCTATCAACTGCAAATCTTAAAACTAATTATGCACTCTTTCTAAATGGAAGGGCCTTCGGAAGATACGGAAGAATAGAACAAGGGGGATTGGAGGAAACGGTGTTAGGATAAACATTGATAAAGAGCAAACGGCGGTTCCCTCCCACCGAGCAATTAACAAATTTAGCAATGATATGAACAATCACCCCCTTCCTATTCCGCTATGCAAGGGTGTTCTCTAGCGTTAACCCTACTAGCAAAAGTTTCACCTCCCACCCTACTAACGTACCAGACATAGCCTCTATAAGGGATGAAGACAAAGTGGCAAACCTCGTTTCCCCAAGGGTCCTCCTGAAACTTGTCATCCATGATGCGAGGAAGAAGTTCATCATCGAGTAAGGCATTAGCGGCTTTAATTATGTCCCTTATAAGATACACACGCACCACAGAACCTTTCTTTGACAAAATGAAATGGAATAGATCTTCAGTAGCAGCAACCACAGCTCGCATATCGAATGATTTCCATTCTAAAGGATTTGAGTACTCCTGAGAGGTTGTCTCTGTCGATTGTTGAGATATTGCTGCTATCTGAAAGAAACAAGCAGGTGAACACAAGGTACAAATTTAAATAGAACTGATTTAATTCTGGCAAAAAATTATAGGGCCACATTTTGAAGAACAATGAGAGGTAGCAAATGTGTACAAACATCCCATGTGAGGCACCAATTAGTGGTAACACTATATATTTAATTAAGTTGCACAAATTTTATTCCAGTTCAAGATCCTCAATCGTCACCCAGAAGATTCTACAAAATCATGTCCTCTAATATCGTCACAATGTTGCTGTTTGGCATTAATATAATTTTGTTCCATTTTTGAACATTGTGTAAATTGATTACTTCTTGATCGAAGTATCAAATTAAAGTTCATGTTTATCAACCTTCTATCCTAATCAAGACTTACAGACAGATTTAGCAACATAATATTTCCTGCATCATTAGTTCTTCAGACACCTTTTGCATAAAGAATATCAAATTTGTCAAGTTTGGATGGTGTCCTATCTACATCAAATTAGAAGAACTAATATAGTTGGGAAACAGATTAAAGAACATGTTGAAAGGACAAACAATTAGTAGAACTATCATTCTGTGCTGTGCACCATAAAAGTCAGATAAAAAGTATCATACCAGTCTTTCCAGTCGATTCCAACGTATCGTTCCATCGTTACGTATCAGAAGTTCCCTCAGAATTTGTCGCATATCAGGATTTGGATCTGCCAAGAGCCTACCGATCACAAAAGGATAGGCACTCTCGACAACCTTGAACTCAGGATCTAATACTTTAGCAGTTCCTTCAAGTGATCCAAGTGCTCTTATTACCAGGGCATAGTCCGGGGGAAGAGAAAAGTTGAACTCATACATGACATCATATAACTGGTTCATTATACTCTGAAGTAGATAAAACAAACAAAATTGTAACTGTATAGTAAACTTATGTCCTGCACTTAAGACCGATTATAAACCAAACAGTAGAAAATGCAAGTGAAGAGCTCCAAGTTCCGCTCTAAGGCATAAATTATCCTTGTATCTAGAGAAAAATGTAACCTAGCAAGTATCAATTCAAATGATTTCCTTGTCGTATCAGGATGTATATTTTAGATAATAAAAATGAAACCAAACCTTCAAAGTTTATCAAGAAAAATAATCAATAGGAGAACATTAAAATTCAAGATATTGGAAAATAGAACCTAAAAAATAGAGCATTCTACAAACATTCAAATAGTTCCTCTCATTTAGAGATACAGACCTGAAAATCTTGGGATTCTCTAGTGCCATCTCCAAAGGATGAACGCAAAGCATCTGAAACTGACTGTAAGTTGACCCCTTCAGGGATGAATCCCAGAGAAAGGAAGTCATTTGCCAATCCTAGGGAATCCCGGTTGACAAAGTGCACAAGCTGAAAGAATATCAGGAATGGTTATGCCCTTGCATCATGATTCTCAATGAAATTGAGAAGGCACAAAAGCGTAAAAGAGAGGAAAAAGGTAACAGCTAAAGAGTAGACTACAAAATGAGAAATAAATAGAAACATTAATATAATGACGCATTTTGTTTTGCATACCACTCTTATAAGCCCAACCCGGAAGTGACGCGGAATATTACCCATCATTCCAAAATCAAAATAAGCAAGAGATCCACTCTCAGTTGCAACAAGATTCCCTGGGTGAGGATCAGCGTGAAAAAATCCTACCTCCAACAATTGCCTCAAAGAGCAGTATAAACCCTTCAAATAATTATAAAAAAGAAGTTCACACAAATAATAAGTTGAAAGTTATCGTAAACAATATATTAGCATATAGAAGTTCATTCCAATAACGATTTAAAGTGTGCCTATACTACAATACACTGACACGACAGAATCTGTATGTTGATACCTAACTACCCACACACCTCATCAATCAATTGCCTTCTGTTTAGACGCGCATCACTTAGACGAATCTCGTCTGTGAGTTTGATCCCATCAATCCATTCCATTGTTAGTACCTCCTTCCGAGTAAGGTTCCAGTATATTTTTGGGACCTTCACACCAACTGGCTTTCGATTTACCACTGTATTGCCAACTGCACCTTTTGAACTACTATCAAGACCTGATAACAAAGAATCCAGCCATGGAAGCATTAAAAGTTATATCGTGTGCACTAGGGCTAAACTACAGATAAGAAACACATCAAATTATCCAATGGTACAATCAAAATGGGACATGAGACTCAAAATGGATTTGTCATATGTGGTCAATGTTAGAGGTGCTAGCAGTTCATTGACGGCTGAGAACCACAAACACCAGAAAGATGACCTCGCGATGTCTGCTGCATGGAACGACATGATACCAGCAATTATGCTAGGACTTAAGAGTCCTGGCAGACGAAACTTCATGTATTTTATGTTAAGACCTTTAACCAAGAGATAATCCAACTTCATATTCGTCTGTACCCTTTCAACAAAAAGTCAGAAATCTATCATTCTTGCAAGGCTTCAAAAGAATTACCGAAAAGTGAAGCAAACCGCTCTGCATTTTGCCCCTCCAAGATGTAATCGATCTCCTCAAACATGTGTCTGACCTATAAATGTGAGCAACACAATAAGGATGCGAGCATAAAATAAATATAAAAATGACTTAACTTTAAGAAAAGACATTTTTCATTTTGAGACACCACCCTGCTGTACAAATAAATAGAACTTCTAAAAAGAAGTATGTCAAAGAACATTATCTTTCCCTTGAAACAACATTAAATATGTGAATATTTTAACAAATGGCACATGTGTGATTCAAAGTTTCAGTGTTCAGCTGATGTATCTACAAATGTGATGCATCTACATAATAATAATATGTTGAATTTGCAATTCTCACCATCTCATTTACAGCAACTAAGAGGTCCTTCCGAGCTTTTGCAAATCGCTTAAGTTGACCTCCGATCATTTGGAATAACATGGCATCAAGAGTCAACAAACGTGACATGCCAGGCCGCTGAACTTTGACAGCTACAAGCTCTCCAGAATGCAGGTGAGCTGCAAAACTTGAATCACAAAGATCCCATTTAGTTATACAAATTAGCAAACTATCAAAGACTGCACCCTCCCCCTGCCAACAAAGGGAGAGAGAACTAGGAACTGATGAAATGAGATAGGTTAGGGCAACAAGGAAGTAGATATGCCACATTATGATAGAGAAGCTAAAGATAAAAGAAAAAATTATGTTCATGAGGGAAAGATAAAACTATCCAGCTCATCAAAATAACTTCGTGTAAATAATCCAGCTAATCATACTAACTCATTAGATTAATCCAGCTCTAGAACCCCATGCCATGCAGAAGCACAAATTCTCTAACCTTTATAAACCTGTCCCAGTGATGCTGCTGCGACTGGTTCCTTGCTTATGTCAGCAAATATCTCTGAAACAGGGACACCCAATTGTGTCTCTATACATTTAAGAGCGACATGATTCGGGAAAGGTGGTATTTGATCCTGATAGGGAAAGAAAAAACTAGATTGTGAAAATAAATACTATGAGGATGAGTTCAAAATATTGTTTGAACAAATCTGTTCTGCAACATATAAAAGCTAATGTACCTGTAATTTAGCAAGTTCATGACAGTATACAGCTGGTAATATATCAGGTCGAGTGCTCAAAGCCTGTCCAAGCTGTAAAGATAATAGGATAAATTGTGAGGACTTGATAACCATAAAATTCTTCTTTCTTCAGGGAATCATAACCAAAGCAGTAACGCTCACAGCATATCTCATAACTGAAGGTCTCATAACTGAAAGCAACATATCTGATCATGACACTTCAAAATTAACTAGAGAACACATGTTCCCATAATGTTGGACTTCTTGTTATATGTACCATCTATTTTAGGTGACATAGTATTATTCTTAAAGATGTCAGTGACTACTTGAGCTATCAAAACCGTCCATTCTAGAAGCTCATTCACTAAATTATTTGCCAGCTCCCTAGATGTCACAAATATCAAGGTACTCGTAATAATAATATTTCTTCAGGTAACTGTATTCACACAGCATTTCATAATCAAAAGGCAACAATAGCTCTAAGTATTGCAGGATATTTTTCCCATTCCCAACACAGGGAAATAATGTGTTCATGATAGTGTTGCGAGTGTGGTATTTTATTAATTAACAACTTAAAATTGGAACATGTTCATTATACTGACACCAAGATAAGTTAGATAAATAGAAGAGGAAAAAGTCATCTTATGTTCTCATCCAGGGTTAGTTCAAGCTATTAGTATACTAGTAAGCTATGAGTATACTAGTATAGCAAAAAATGAAGGCCCAAAAATGAATGGTCCTAAAGAGTGGAATAAGTTTTCAACAATGCCTAACCAGGAAGATATATGAAACAAAACTGGAGTTATGGAGCTACTGAAAACAACAGTGACTGAAGCAATAAAATGCGACTTGCCTTGATATAAAAGGGACCCAAGCTGATAAGAGTTTCACGAAACTGCAAAATAGAAGAGAGCACTCTGTTATTTTCTCTTATTTCGAGTTCAGACTCGTACCATCTATTAAGGATAGGTATGTCCATAACAGGAATGGTAGAAGGTGTCTATCCAAGCTTTTTCTTGCAGCTTATAGGTAAGGGTATTGCAGAAAAAGCTCCAAGTGTAGGTAATTCAAGAAAGTTATTTGTTTGAGATGGAAGCTTCAAGACTACAACTTTATATATGTAAAAAAATATTAACTTAGATGAAACTACATACAGAACTACTTCTAAGCTAAGTTTGGAGAATCTAATGAAGTACCGTGCAAACAAAAATGCATCGAAACCATGGTTCAGCCACTTATAGAAACTGAACTTTTAGAGAAGCTTCGCCTCAGCTTCATGTTATAAACTGTCAACAAGGACATTGAAATGGTAGTGAAAAAACTGTGCAAGTGGAGCAAATCAATTCTACCTTGATAGAACGTTTGTTTATATCAGGGACGAATAGCCGCATCAAAGAAAGCTTGAACACGTGGAATGAAATTACTACAGCTCTATACAATGCCCAAAAGGGACCCAGCTGGCCTAACATGGAAACACTTCTCGTTCTTTGGGTGCCAAGTATGTGCCCAAATTGAATTTCTAAAGCTTCTTTCCTTAATTGCGCGTACTCAGAAGAAGGCCTCCCACCATGCACGCTTGAGTAGCCAGTTGAAAAACTGCAATATCAACATATTACTGGAATTATAGTAGGGACCCAATGAAAACATTTTGCAGCTGCACAAAAACCAAGTAACCAATGTACTACTCCCTCCGTTCCTATTTACTTGATCATTTGGAAAGTTTTTACTTTTTCAAAATACTTGATCATTTGTATTTCCAATACAACTTTAAGCTTATTTTCTTCTTTTTACCCTTCAATAAAGTAATAGTACTTTAACATATTTTTTACTTTTTGAGGATATATTAGTAAACTCCCCTCATTCCTTAATAAAGTGTTTTTTCTTCAAATGATCAAGTAAATAGGAACGAAGGGAGTATTCATTAAGATCAACATGTATCATAGAGACTTACGATTTTCTGAGGAAATGCAACGAGGTGGGATAATCATACTGAGTCCTCTTAATACCAACATTTTGTCGTTCCATTAGAGCCCAATTTCTCCACGACCTGGTCTCAGCTGCATAACCAATAGTTAGGCAGCATTATACCCTAAACCTTAGATCACTTAGCAGACATGCGGAAGCAAATAGACTTGCTATCTATCAGCAGTGAATTCTGGTAGCATGTTAACTATGAAACAAAAAACTTGTAAGCAATTGATATCAGGTTTTACGACACGAAACTAGATTAGTTTAACTGAAACTCGTGGATAAATCAATTAGCAGTTGCATCAAAGAGCATTTCGAGTTCATTTTGCTGATTCATTTCAATTTGCATCAAACAAAAATTGCACAAGTGACCGTTCTCTAATTTACTATTACAACATGTTCAAATTAAATCATCAAAATCGCATTTCTAAATACAAAAGAAGAGTTGTTAGTTTCAATTCAAAACAAACTTAAATCCGAATAATTTATTTTCAATAATTCAAATCAAATTGGACAATCTTTTTGGGGTGGAGGTCGTACTACATAGTGCATATATCAAATTCATATTCATTGACTACATACGAACAAATTCCAAGTAAGAAACAAAAATATATATAAACATAATTCAAATTCAACTCATTCAATCACTTTCCAACAAATGTCGTTTCTTCAATGTCATGATTGAAAAATTTCGATCATTATCTCAAATAACAACATAATTAAACAACAAAATAAATAAATAAATAAATAAAACTGAAAATAGTTAATGCAGTTAAAATAAATAAAACTTGGGGAAAATAATTTACCAGTAACGTGAGACTCGATGAAACGGCGACGTTTAAGGCATGTGACAATTCCACTCCTCATTGAGAGCTGAATATGAGATGATTAAGAAGAAGAATAATTGGTCGATTTTGAATCAAATGATTTTCATTTTGTACCAAAAACACTACTTAAAGTCTTATTACTACTTATAGTTTATGAATTAATTTTCTAACAAGCTAATTTGTATTTTGATTAAGAGTAATAAATTAATTAAATAGGAGTTTGTTAGTCTGTTAGTACCATATGACGGCTAAAATAAGAAATAAAAAACTGAAGTTGGTGGATTATCATTTAAATGAGCTGCCCAAAGACGACCGAGACGAAGAACCATGTGGTGGGAACCTCATTTCGTGACACGTTTTTTAGCAACTTTGCATGCATAAATGTAGGGTCCGACTTATCGAAGGAACTCGGGTTGTAGCGGGTATCGAGTAATTTGATCGAATATATTTTAATTAACATATAAGATAACTACTTAATTTGCATTTTTAACAAACTTCATTTTCTCGTACACTTTATGTTATAACTTGAATCCGTGTCATTCAATTTCGTATTCAAAATTAAGAGAAATCTCATATTAAGTTCGAGCGCGGTTCAAGCTCGTCAGGATCCAAATCAATTAGTTGTTCGTTCAATTCGAATATCAACATTACGCTTAGTCTTCGATTTGTATCCACTTATACTTGTACGTGAATAATGTCTGGGTCGAACGGATACTAAATTGAGCATTTGGGAAACGTATGGAGCTTGTTACGAGTTCCTTTATCCATGTACACATAACAAAAATATGCATAAAGTTAGTACCAAATTGATTTTAACGGGTTACGGGTAATGTAATGAATGTATTTTTATTAAAAATTAACAGTTTATATTCGAACCTAACTTGACTATCGATTGAATGGATAAACAAGTTAGATTTTTTTCGAATCGAAAACATTGCGGGTACTAGATTACTCCATCCCTAAATAGAAATACCATGACCAATAGGCAAGAATTCTTCGAAATTTCTCCAATAGATGCATTATATTGGCTTCCAAAACTTTTCTACTCCATATTAACATTCACATTTTGTACACATACACATATGCAAGCTAATTTACATACTATCACCATACCTATCATCAGTGTGATGGTAAGTATTGTTTTAGACATTGTTTCAAACTCTGGAAAGTAACAGGTTTTGATACAAACGAGTCCATACCATTGGCAAAGCACTCTTCTGCGCTTTCCGACAAGGCGTTCGCTGTCATCTGCACACATAAAACATCAGCATTGTTATACTCTTCGTCGGAAGAGGTTTGAATATCTCTAAATCAAATGCAAATGTTAAGAACTGCCATGTTGTAGGACAGAACAGTTAAGTGCTGATGTATTATGTATAAATAACTCGATAGTCAATAGTCGTGTTCTTACAGCTATAATAGGCAATCGCTTTGCTGATGGTCTGAGTCCTTGACCACTCGAGGAAGAATCTGAGGGTTCAAGCTGGATTCCAGCATCCACCGCAGCATTCCAGTTTCCAGTCTCCTCGAAAGATCGAACCAATCGAGTGGCTTGAAGCCCATCCATCACAGGCATGCATACATCCTGAGAACATCAAGTAGGATGATAATCAGTTTTTGCTTCGTAATATGTTACCATACGAAGGAATGTTGAGCTCTTCAATAAAGATACTCCGTAGTATACATTATGTTCTGTTTTAATGAAACTCACCATCAGAACGAGGTTGTAGGTTTTATGTTGGACTGCACGAATGGCTTCTGCTCCGTTATTAACAACATCAATATCATGACCCAACTGTTTCAACATTGATTTGGCTACCATCACATTAATCTTGTTATCCTCTACAAGTAGGATCTTAGGAGTGAGCACCGACTTTGGAGCATCAGGTTTGTTACTTGAAGAGCAGCTAGAAGCTCTACTGGATGTGTCCAGTGTCTGGCATATTTCTGGGACTCGTCGTGTCCCTGAACTTTCACTCTGACTTTTGGTATTCCTTAGGTAATCAACAGGATACATATAGGGGTTTGAGTTACTGACGGTACCATTCTGACCATGATTTTCTCTACTCTCTGAGCAAGTAGTGCTTTGAGTATCTGGCATGTGCCGTGGAGAAATTTCATTTTCAGAAGATGTATCGACAGCATCCACTATTGAACAAGAATCGTCTATCGAGCACGCTTCTTTAGACGCGTTATTGTTATCAGTGGGAAATGAGTGAGACTCTTCTGGAAAACCAGCACTACTTAAGGCACTGAATCCATAACTGCTTGGTGACAATTTTTGGGTCCTTCCGGATCCATGTGAAGGGAAGAGAGACCCTAAAGTGCGGGGTTGAAACTGGAAAAATCCACAACGTGTGTCATCATCGTCCTCATCACCTTGAATGTCAGAGTTAGCCATATCTGAGAGTTCGTCTGAATCATCAGAACTATCACACGATGTGGATGCCTTGCATGGTAAGACAAATGTAAAAGTAGAACCATGGTGCTCCTTGCTGATTACCGTGAGATCACCACCCATGAGTTCAACCTGGTACACATACATATCAGCATAAAAAGGGCAGTATAGAATAATGCCATACCATTAGTAATAGTACTGCTCACATATCAGCATAAAAACGGCAGTATATAATAATGCCATTCCAGAAGCATTGAACACATATCAGCATACCTAAAGAATAGATCTATGATGAAAGGATCTAGACACATTTTATATATCCTTGAAACAGAGAAGTGAATTATTTCTCTAAACCGTAGGTTCTATTTTCAGCTTTTAAGGTTCTTCGTTATGCCATTAATAACATCCAGGTTGATAGGCGTCTCCAATAAATACATATAATATAAAGATATGTACAAGTACATCAGTACATCTTAAGTGCATGAATATGATGTAAACAAAACCTAGTGCAGAATACCAATCTTACCAATTGTTTGCAGATTGCCAGGCCTAGTCCTGTGCCTCCATACTTCCGAGCAGTGTCTGGACCTACTTGCATGTATCTCTTAAATAAAGACGGTAGAGCATTTTCTGTAAGAAAATTTTAAAATGAGTAATTACTTCTTTTTGTAGAAACTATTGGTCCGCATTACATATATATGTAGAACCACAGTAAAAAAATCTGGAAACCAATGAAGGTAATATTTGATATGATTTCACTGTTGTAAACCCTTAATCGACTTTCATAAATATACCTGGTATTCCAATCCCTGAATCATAAACATCACAGCGTAGCCATATAGTTGTTTCTTGCTGATCACAGTGGTGCTGTGTGCTTTCCAACACTGACGATCCGTTTCTTGTGTGACAGCAGGATTTGTTTTTAATAGTGTGATTTACATGAGTGCCCCTTCCATCTAAATGTCCGTTAGAGCCTTCATGGTTATTAACATTCATTGAAGAGTGTCTGTCTTCAGTTTGCTTGCTAGAGGGAACTTCCGATTGATCTAACAATTTATCTTGTGGAAAGCAACATTTTGGGTGATCAGGCTCTGACACCACATAAAGCTTGACCCCGACTTTCCCTTCATGAGTGAATTTAATGGCATTACTGCAAAAAATGGAAGGGGTCAGGTTTGAGCTCTTGGATGATTGATTCTCAAGCCGTTTCATCTGAGAATGAAAGTAAAAAGAAACAAAACTGGCTACCAAATATTCAAATGAACTCATATTCAGCTAACCTTTTATACCATTCGTCTTATTTAACTTTTAATTATTTGTATGGTAAGCATTGGAGTTCTTCATCACTTGTAACTTGTAAGTATAAAGTCCAAACAGTTGTAATTAAGTAATGAACAGATCAGTACCTGATCAAGTTTGTAAGAATTTGACGTATTCTCAGAACATCTCCGATAACCTGAAACCATCGAAGACATTCACATAAATCACATGATGCAGTAAGGGATTGGACTTCTCAATAAAGACCAAATAAACGTTTGAACTATTACTTGGACAAATGAATTTTCTATTGATATTTTGTGCAGTGTATCATTTTCATTAGGGCCTTGTTAGTCTGTCTGGGTTATATTCTACAAAGATGAATGCTACATCTACGAGGATCTCAGAGGCGCAGAAACCATTACACAATATAATAGTTATAAAAAAGAATCATAAAGAATGCAGGCCAAAATTTATTGATCAAAGAGGTAATGCTGCGTTCTCACCTCCACAGGGACATCATCAGCTACATGCCCTTCCAAAGTCAGCATTTTCTGTAATGATGCAGCTGCAGTCTGAAGTACATGCTTCACTACTTCTCGTGGTCTGAACTTCGTAGCTTCCAATTTCATAACACCTAAAGTTGGGCACAAAGTTTTACTCGTTTTAACTCTTTATGGCAGATATTAATTACTGAATAACAGGATCACATCTGTGAAACATTTAAACGTTAAGTCGCTTCTAATCCACAGCATAGAATTATCCAACTATTACGATTGCAACCAACTACCAAATATAACTGCTCGGATAGTTGTATGATTCTAAATATAATCAAGCACACTTAGAATCAACACCAACCTGACTCAACTTTGGACAAATCAAGGATGTCATTTATCAATTGAAGAACCAAATCTCCAGAGGACAGCATGACACTAACTAATTGTCTTTGTTCTTTATCAAGCTTAGTAGTTGAAAGAATTTCTGTCATGCTAACAACCCCTGATAAAGGAGATCTTATCTCATGAGACATAGTTGCAAGCATTTGTTTGGCCCGCATTGTTTCCTCTGCAAGAACAAAGATCACCCGGTTATCACTTATCAGCATTGTCTCTCCTGATCCTGTTAAAAAACCACAGATAACTTGAAGCAACGTAGATGAATTAACCTGTTATATGTATTGTTTTGTTGAGTTCAGTTTCTCTGGCTTTCTGTACTGCTATTTCCTCCCGTAGCTTTGCCATTTTCTCTCTTCTTTTCACCTGTTCCGTAACAAGTAAGCATCAACATTTTCAGAAACATGATAGTAAAGAATGTGAAACATATCATACAAAGAAATAAGATATGTATGACTGAATATGATCATCACGAACTTAATTATGCAACGAAATATGTGCAGTCATATTTGTGCACTTGATGCTGATGGATTGGGGGAGGGGAGAGAGATTGACAGCTGGTGGTGATTTTCCGGTTCAAGGAAATGAAAATGAGCATGAAAACAAAAGAATCGTTCTGCCACTGAATCAAGAATTAACATGATACATTCTACGTGAACTGCATGACCAGAGCTAACACAAAAAGGCATATCAATTTAGTGTGTAACAGTTAACATAGTCAAATATTTTCTGCATATAGTCCTCGCTAGTATGTGTTCTAGTAAAACCTCATTTCTTTCAGAAAGATGGGGGAGGGTTCATATTTGCGAACATTTTGTGTTCAACACATCTTCAGCTTCACACCCTTTCACCTTAGGACGAGCAAAAAAGGCACGATAATCAGATAACATAGGGAACTATTCAAGTGAAGCAAGAAACAAAATATAGACTTTACTACATTCTTTAACAAGAATAACGCCCAAACTTGGACAGTCGGAACATCTTGTTGAAATTTCTAGCATATTTTCAACAGATGCAATCAATTCAAGAGAACTGATTTTGAATTTGATCATTAGGATATATTGTGTACCCAATTGTTATAACTAAGAGTGATGCCTCACATTTTTTTTTCTAGTCATATTTATTGCTTGTAAAAAAGAAAAATTACCTGATCTGTTACATCCATTCCCATGTAGTTTACACCAATAGTCTCGCCTGTTTTACTGAAAACTGGTTCGACATATATTAAGAAAGTCTTTAATCCAAAGAGCTCCGTCTCAAACACGATTTCCCTCTTTGCTGGCAGTCCTCGTTCTAAAACTTCTTTTTTGAAGTCCTGAGATTCCTTCACACCAGGACCACTAAAAATCTCTACATCAGTTTTTCCTATGATATCCTGCAAAGAAAAGGGAAAGGAAAACTTGGTCCATGGTTGATAATCTGAAGTAAAGCAGAGCTAATTCACAAAATACTAATTAAGCATTGAATTTCTTCCCATTTAAACGAAGTCTTACGACAGATATCTTATGAGCTGGAAACTTAAGCCTAAATGATCACCTTTTCATCGTTTTTAGAAGGAAAGGCGTAAATAATTAAATTACCTTCTCATGCAAACTTGGGAAGTGATTATAGATGAAGCGGTAGCGCAGTTCTTTGTCCTGCACATATTAGTAAGACATATTAACTTACTCATATATGCTAAAAGACATATTGAGTTTATATAAAGTTGCAGCTAGAAATCAGACATTAAGCTCAAGTCAGATGATTGTCACTACCGACTACTGGAACTGAACATATTCAGGCCATTTATCAGCACATATAATAACACTCAGCCAAAAACCAAGTCTTTTGACAACTGAAGTTGTTTTTACAGAAAGATGCAGAATTGTTGAACGTATGAACAAGAAAATATAAACACTTGGTATCAAGAGCGTATTAATGGTCTGCCAACTAATTGCCCTGGGAATGAAGTGTTAGATTGTCATGACGCATACTTAAGCTTGAAAAGGCATAGAACTTGGAGAACAAAGAGCAAATTTGAAATCATTTTATCTTAATGTGTTAGTATATACAAGGTCACTTTGCCATATCCGTATACAAATACTGAACTAGATAAGTCAAAATTCATTAACACCTCAGGGAAGTAGGTAAGAATAAAGGTTATTTACTTGACAATATGGACCCAGCATGCCCTTGAATAAATGCTTCAGAACTGGGCATACTGGTTCAAATTCATAATATCTTCACAGGGTTGTATACCTGGTGACCAATAACAACCGGTGCATTCTGGAGAACAAAATGTAAGAAGTTATCTGCCCTTTTCAAAATCTGGGAGAGTTCTTCCACTGGAGATGATTGCCTCTCAAGATGTTCTATGCTTTCCTGTAACTTTTCTCGGAGGAGCTGTTCCCTATGGATGCTCTCCTCCAGTAACTTCTCTGAATGCATGGCCCGCTGCTTCCAGTATATTATGCTTCCATACTCAGCATCAATTTCTATAGCTTGATCTTGTATTACAAAATCAATTTTCCTCCTTGGAGCATGTTGATGTTTGTATTTCAGATTTTCGTCCAATATAGAGATTGGGCGCTTATCACCCCCATATCTTTCATCCTCGAAACGATGTTCTTCCAATATCTCCAACTTCTTTAGCTCAACTTCTTGTTGTTGCTTGCTTAGATTAGCAAGCTCTTCTTTGAGAAGACGTACAGCGTTCGCCTGCTTATACTCCCAATCCTTTACTAAGTATGCCAGCTGTGAAGACCCTTTCTCACTGTAATTTGTGAGCTCTAAAAGTCGCTTGAAATCTACTACTGTAGGCTCGGAATCATTTATTGTAACCTCTTCCAACATGTCTTGATCTGCGCCTGGCTTCTCAATGTTAAACTGTTTCCCTACTTCATTTATATCCTCAGGCCACATTGAAGAAAGAGCCTCTACGTCCATTTCTTCCACTGGGTCAGTCTCCATTTCAAAGACCATCTCGTATACTTACTAGATCTTTCAACACATGTAATGTACTTTCAGACAACACTATTGCCCCTTAATTATTTCATGTCTAAATTGTAAGCAAACACATAACATCTCATATTCATTGGTCAGCACAACAACTTCTGGTGATGAGCTAAGGCGCTGCAAGATATCTTAGATGATGCGAATTTGGTGCCTGCACCAGAAAACATTGAATTATGTGAATCAAACTAAACAAATTCGTATTATGGAAGTTCAAAAAGGTTCATACGATAACAAATTATCAATACTAACACTTTGAACCCTTCAACCAACATATATAGATTAACGAAAATGAGCAACACTGAAAATATTAGCACATCAGTTTTGCACTATCAAGTGTTCAGTAAATTAAACAAGTCAATCACCTAACCAACACAATTTTACTGTAACAGTTGATTCAAGACTAAAATCAAATAGATCACCTTCAATTTTTCCTCTGAACCAAACAATTATTAGCCCAAAAAAACAAAAAAAAAGTAAAGCCTTCAAGATTTTCCATCACTGACATAATTCTATTTCATGATGACTGAATTTCAACAAATGGTCAACATTATAGTATTGCTTAATAATTAATTGCTAAAGACATATGATTGATTGAATATGACAGTATCACCAAACATTTCTGTCAGCTGTATGTACTGAATCAATTATTTGACAACAAAGATTCAACTAACAACAAATTTTAAAACAAAAAATAAATACTAACTCCATCCCAAAACAATTGTCCAGTTTTATTTCCAATTATCAAACTGAACGAACTTCATATCCTTAATTGACATACATAACGATGATTCGAATCAAAATTATCGAGTTAATAACAATTCTTTGTGATGAGATGTAAAGAGTATAAAATCAATCAAGAAAATCACCACATTTCATCAAACATAAACATCACCATGTCCCAGTCGAGACAGACTCTCGTCTAAGCAGGCATCGAGGGGTCGGATAGCACGCAACCAGAATCCAAAATCAAGAAAACATTACCTGGGAAAGTCGACAAACGAATGAAATCACACAACCCAAAAGCGAAAATCCTTGAAAAAATCAATCCAACTTCGAAACAAAAGACAACCACCTTCATGGAAAGCTAGAAAGTGTTCATCTTTAATGTGTGCAGATCTGAAGCATCCCCTTTGGTAAATAGAGGAATAAAAAAATGAAGAACGACAAGGTCCACGGCGTTTACTTAGTATATCGATAATATTAATCTGAGAGAATGTAGATTGAAAGAGAGATGAGTGCATGTGAGCAACAAACTCAAATAATCATTGTTTATTCATTCTTTTTCTTGGAAGTAATCCAGCTTGCATTTTTCATTTATTAATCTCTACTCTTTCTTCTTCTTCTTCTTTACCTTAATTTCTAGATTTTTTTTGCAGGTATTAATGTTTCACATATAGTAAGTGATGATGGATTATATATGTTCTAGTAGATGGATTTACTACTATGGTTTTTTGATGAAGAGATGATTGGGATTTGGGGTGGGGGGGTGAGGAATATAGAAATTATGCATGCACATGCAATGATTCAGTAATCAACCGACCAACTGAATGTGTAATGTGAATATATAAATATTGTTGCTCTGAATCACTGAACCGGGGGTTGAGGAAGACAGAGCAGACTTGTATTTTTTTAATGGAACTAGGGCCTAGGAGGCTAGGATAGTGTTCGCTTCGGCTCGACTCGACTATATTTGATTAATTGCTCGTTGTTAATTAAATTTGAAAACTATAGTGATCTGAATAAGATGAAAAAAAATATTTTCAATAAAGTCTAAGTTACTAGAATAATTTATTTTCAATATTTTTTTATCTCGTAATTATTTTTAATAGATTTGATTATTTTGATTTTCCTTTAGTCTAATACTTCAAAAACACACAAGTATGACTCATAACAGTTATAGACGAGTTCCGATTTTTTATAATGACAATTGTGATGAGGTGAATAGAGTTTTTTCTTGCAACCTAACTTAAGATGGGTTAGTAAAATCTAACTTCATATCTGGACCGTTGGATCAAGATTAAATAGGTAGTTACGTTTTATGCTATTTTTATGGGTGCTTTGATGGACAATTTTTCCTTTTGATTAGTAAAACCTAACTCTATATATAGTTAGGCTCTAAGTATTTCTCAAAGATCTTGACTTTCGTTTGATTTATATCATTGCTAATGATTTTTACGTGATTATGGTATCAAAATTATCACACGCTCAATTACAGTGATAAATGAATATTTCAAATGATAAAAATTACAAACAATCATTCCATAGAAAATAAATTATATTTTTTAAACTAAATAAATGGGAGTATAATAAACTCCAAATAAACAACTTTCGTCCTCCTGTTGCTGTAATGAGATGTGATTTCAATCCACGTAATGTTTGAACTTCGCTTTCTGGATGTGAGTCAATATAAGTCTGTTTAAATATACTCAATTGCGAGATTCGAACCCAAGACCTCAAAGAGGCTCGAGCCCGGTACCACTAGGCTAGAAGTCTTGGATAACCGTGTTGCGTGATGGACACTAGAAGAATCGTAAAATCGTTCGATTATGTAGCAATGAGCCAATGAGTGTTTAATTGTTTTCAAAATTTGAATACACTATTATTATCAATGTAATTTTGATTATTGTAATTTCATTTTGTAATAATTGAGAAGGCTATTGATAAATATCTTCTTCTTGATATAATGAATTATTTGAAAAAAGATTTAAAAAAATAAAGCATGTTGTTATGTCTTACGCTAATAAAAAAATGAAGAGTTGTAAATAGATTTATAAGGTAAATTCCACCATGTTGAAATAATCACATATATTGGTAACTCAAATTTTGTTACATACACACCATAAAAAGGGTCATGAAGCTTGTTTTTATATTAAAAATCAATGTAGCTTTTTTTCGTAAATATGGCAGTATTTACCTTAGTTATAAAAATTATAAAATTAATCAAGCCTTTGGTTTATGAAGAAATAAATAAATTAAATTCCAATGACATATCTAAAATGTAGCAAAAGTGTGAAATTGATATTTATTAATCAATAATCCTTTTTTCTTTTTTTAAAAAGAAAATAAAAACCCGTCATTTAATCTAACATCTCATACATCTCTGTCTTCAAATACATCAGAAAAGAAATAATCCTTTAATTTATTTTTTAGTGAACTATAAAAAATTATACAACCACATGGAGGTCATATAACTATATATAACCATATAATCTAAGCAATAACCTCTTTTGAAATTTGCCTAATAAAGTCTCTTTGTTAAAAAGGCACGTTCATCCAAGTTGTTCTTTCTTACTCCATCATCAGGCACTGAAAGTCTCATCAATTTTATAATCATACTATTAGTATAGTCTATAGACTATAGTGTATATAATTATTGTTTAATTAATTAATTTGTTTCATTATTGATTCCAAAGTGATTCCTGGAGGCCCCTATGACTCTCATTTATTTAATTATTTGCCACCCAATTTGCTACACATATACCATAGTTTACTTGCTTGGATCCCAGATCACCTCTGGCACCCAAATTGCTTTATTTATCCTAATATAAAATGTCATCGTATAGTCCACGACTCAATATTTTATTGACATCTGGTATAAATTTACAATTAAGAGGTATTGTTTTAGTTGTCGTTGGAAATGATTATCTCATATTCATTTTAATTGGAGTATTAGTTGGTAAATTAAGTATATAATTATCGTTTGTAACATTAGTGTTCTCATATTTTTATCGCTAATTTATAAAAAAAGAAGAAAAAAAGAAGGACAAATGTCATAATATTGGAGGTTTTCTAGAAATTAAATTGTGTGTCCGACTTTACTCTTTAATGCTAAGTTAGATGCGAGACTATCATTATGAGACAGCTACGAATTCCAATTTTCATATATGCAATTTGTGGATTCATGCGACTCACGTTTGTAAAGTCATATTTAATTATCATTGCCAACAATTGAACTTTTGTATTTAAATTTCTTTAATTGTACACCATAGAAATTCTATAACTAATTAGTACTACTAGTACTATTTATTTATGTATTGTTACATAATTGGTGTGCAGAGGCGATTTTAGTACTTACCTTTTTATTACTAATATTCTTTTTCATCTAAAGTAATTGCTCTTTGGCTATTTTGCGATTAAACTTTAATCATTGATCACGAATTATTATTTAAAACACACAAAATTTATATGTTCAAATTCATCATTTAAATACTTTCACAATATTGATTTTTTAATTTTTTTTTAGTAACATAATTAAAGAATAATTGAAGATCAAATATTTATTCTGATATATGAAAAGATAATTATTTTAGATTGGGAAATATATTATTATCAGGTAGAGAATATGTATTATGATCATTCTGAAATGTGCCCTAAGGCAAAAGTTAAGCATTAAATATTAAAATAAAATTTAATATAACATAAGTATACAATGTAACATATTTTAAAAAGTACCATATAACATTCAATATAACATTGCAACTTGCAAGTAGCTAATGAATGGATAGATCGGTTTGTCATGAATAGAATCATAATCTTCTGATCATAAGCTCGCGTAGTCCACGTCTTCACCATACAGAATCATTGACATATATTTATTTCCTCTATTTTGTTGTGCGAACGTTTACGAGACTATATTTATTTCCTCAATCAAGATTCAAAAAAAATGTTAAATTTCTTGAATGAGAATGAAATAGTTAATCCAATATATTCACTTAAAAATTACGTGGATCAATTTATTTTTACCATCCTTGATAATTTTAGTTGATGAATGTTATCCAAATCTAAGATGAATATAATAATATGAGCAATAGTGAAACACTATGAATATAGTAATGTTAGTGTGTGGTGAAATAGAGAAGATTGGTTAATGTGGACACTTGGAGGCAGGAGACATTATTAAACTTAATTACTACACTATTGAAGATGGATTGAGATCTGAAAAGTTACCTATCAAATATAGTAATCACTCACTTGATGCATAATATGCGGAGTGGGCGGCAACAACTCCGGGTTTCCATAAACTAAATTATTTTACCTTGTCACTTCTCACCCATATATTCTTATCGTTTTTCACATTTGTGGGATTGTAAATTAAATGAAAAGGATTAATAGGATACGAAATTATACAAATTTTATATTTCCTTCAATTCAAAAAAATGTATTTTTCACATATTAAGACAAATATTTGACCTTCAATTATTCTTTATTTATATTTTTTTAAAATTATAAAAATAATTGGTAATAATTTGTCATATAAAAGTATTTATTCAAATCTATATTTAAACTAATTTATATAAAAGTCATTTTGAATTAATTCTTGTTTATAAATTCCCCCTTCCCCAATTAAATATAGTGTAGATAATATCATTTTTCTAAAGCTATAAAATTATTAAGACTAAAAATATCATCTACATATTTGAGACTCATATTAAAATAATTGATTGTCATGCTTATATAATTAAAACTTGGGTTAACTATCGGAGACATCACTTACCTTTCCCCACTATCACTAGCTTATCACTTACCTGTTAAAGGGTCTCAGTTGATCACTCACCTTTTAAAATTTATCTCAATTGGTTTATTGGCCATTTTTCTGGTTGATCAACGCATGTGATAACCATTAGTAAGGGCTTTTTCGCTTTTTCATGTCGAAATTAAGAGTTGGTTTTGAGATTATTTGTATATTCAATTTTTTTTTTGCTTGATTTCGACATGAAAGATAACATAAAAGCCCTTACTACTAGTCATCACGTGCATTGACCAGCTGTTGACCATTCGAAAAAATAATCGATAGATCAACTAAGACAAATTTTAAAAAGTACGTGATCAACTGAGACCCTTTAAGGCTAAGTGATCAACTTGTGATATTGGTAAAAGGTAAGTGATGTTCTCAGCCATTAACCTTTAAAACTTTGCATTTTTATTCTTTATCTTTATTTTATTTTATATGAAAATTATTATTTTCATTCATATGTCATTGTCATCAAGTTTAATGGACCATATGTTTTGTTCTTATAATTTTCATAAAAAAGGAACTAACTTAAAGAATGTAATAGATACACATATATATGTGAAAGACAATTATTTTTTGCTCTATCTAAAAAGAAATAACTTTTGAAGGACAATATGTTATTTATAAAATCTATCAAGAAATGTTATATTATCATTGTTGTGATTAAATAACCAACATAAATATATTCTAGACAAATTAATAAAAGGGCAAAACCGGGCATCACTTACGTTTGATTTATTTATCACATTTACCACTCATATTCACTTTTGACCCAAATACATTACTCATGTTCTTATACAATGCAACCCGTCTATTTTTGACTAATTTTACTTAAATACTCCATTTTCAATTACAAAAGTATCATCGAGATACTCAAATAGCCTAGTGTAAAAGGCTCTCGCCAGTGACCACATGGTCCTGGGTTCGAATCTCATCTCATCGCTAATTTACAAAAAGAAAAAAAAATACAAAAATATCAAAGGTAATTTGGTCGAAACACATAATTAAATTATTAACTATGTTAAACTTCTTTCATTTCTTACACCACAGTCTTACTATTCATAAATTAAGCCCTCTTCCTCCACCCCTTCTAGTGCTGTTAAAGGACCGGGTAACTCGTAACTCGCTCGTTACCCGACTCGGAAAATCCGGGTCCGTTACCCGCTCGTATCCTTATCGAGCGATACTCGAGTAATTTTTTTTACTCGATACCAGAATCGGAAATCCCGGGTCGGCTCGATTACCCGCTCGTTTATTTTTTATATTGTATATTTATATGTAATATATGTTTTACTTTAATCATAATGAATTTCAAAGGACCAATATAAAATTAGTATTGAAAAGAATCCCCAAATTTTGCAGTTAGCAATTAAATATGTTTGAAAAGACCCCCAAAATAAAAAATTTAAATAAAAATTTGGGGATAACCCGCAACCCGCTCGTCGCCCGGCTAAAAAAACCCGGCTCGGTACCCGCTCGTGTCCTTGTCGAGCGATACGAGGGTAATACATTTGCTACCCGGCTCGGTAAAAGAAAAAACCCGACCAAATAACCCGTTATCCGCTCGAACCCGGTTCGTTAACAACACTCCCTACCAAATCAACACAACTCGATCAAACCACACCACCATTACATCTCCTTCGACAACCTCACATGCCCGCCTTAGCTGCCATCTCCGCCCTCATTACTACCAAAACTAAACCATCTCATTACATCTTTTTCTACAGATTTCTGATGTTCCATATCTGACATGCGATAACAGTAAATTTTTCCCTTTACATCTTCCAGCCGCAGATGCTCTCTGTTTGCATGCGAAGATAGTGAATCCAAATCTACCCCTTCGGTGGTTGGGCCCTTCATCAACACATTGGCTTGGCCGCTTGGGTATCTTAATATTTAGTCACTCTACTTGGTCTTTTGGTAGTGGAAGATATAATGAAATATGCATGTAATTTAAGGTGGTAATCTTAATTCTAATTTATAATTGTTCTTATTAACTTTTAAGTTATTTGTTTACTCTCATTGTTTTCAATTAAATTACTATTTTTAGTGTAATTTTTTAAGCTAAAAGAGCTTTCAATGGGCATAATTGTTATGTAGGGAACTATAAACATAATAATTATCCAATCATCAACTCGAACCCGATATGGAGGTGAATCGCTATAGACTTGAGTTTAATGTCTTGTACGATAGGTAAAACAACCGATCAATTACCTAACTTTCTAAATTGATTATCCGATAGGTTAACTAATACCCGGCTCAAGGTTGACTAGTTAAACGTCCTAAATCCTATGAGCACATCTCGAAACAATACCATTCATTAATAGTAAAATTCGAACCATACACCCATCTCGTAAAGTTGATAGGAGGCAAATTAATATTCTCAAACCCGACTCGTTATCCCCCCCCCCCCCCCCCCCCCCCCCCCCTGCCTAACATATGATTTGCTGCCCTCCCGTGCAAGCCATCTCTTTGTAGACCAAAAAGAAAAACACTAACATTGCAATAACATCAATGGATTCTCAAGAAGGGGAACAAGAACCTCAGCTTCTTCTAGCGAACAAACTATTCCTTCTTACTCAATCCGATGTAGATGATATCGAGAAAGTGCGCCTTCGTGATGAGGTCCAAAACTTCGTCGTATCGAACGGTACCGATTTCGAATTTTCAATTTTCATGTTCATTACTGGATGTGTTACATTTGATGGGTTTTAAGATTTTATTGGGTTTTCGAATTAATTTGTGTTTTGATGCTCTATTATCAGAATTGTTACATTTACATATGGAGGGTTTTAAGATTTTACTGGGTTTTTGGTTTAATTTTGTTTTTCATTCTTACTATTGGGTGTGTTACATTTTGGGGGTGGGGGGGAGAGAGATTTTGTTAGGTTCTGTTTTGATTTATGTTTTGATGGTCATAATGGAATGTCTTAAGTTTAGGGGTTTGAGATTTTATTGCGTTTTGGATTTACTGGGTTTTTTATGTTTGTTACTAAATGTGTTATGTTTGGAGGTCTTCTTATTGTGTATTTTGAATTTTGATTTTTTTTTTTGTTTGCTAGATATGGTGCCATTGTATGAAACCCTAGTTGGAGATGGCATTTTGAGTTTGGATCAGAAGCTACTGGATGAGATGCGGGCTAAAACTGATGATGAGCTGAAGAAGATTGACGAGAAGTAAGCTTAAATTTCCGTATTTCTTGTGCAAAAGCATATATTTGAATGATTAAGTTAATTAAGTTTGCCAAAAAAGTTGTTATAGTGTATAAAAGTGTAGTATTCATAGTTTGAAACAAGGTAATTTTTTTCCTTTGAGATGAATTAAATTATGGTACTGTTAGATGAATTAACTATGGTATTGTGGAGAAAGTTCGAACGAAGAAAATATGTGATATCTGCTCTTGATTTAAAAAATAAGTACATGTGAGTATAGATTATTGATTTGTTATTGTAGGGAGCTTCTACACGTACCAACTTGGGAAATGTATAAATTGAGGGACAAATTCTCATCAATCTATTGAATACAATAGTTATTACTTACTACTATTACCTTAAGATAATATAAGATAACGTAGAGTATTGGCCCCAAAATTTAAAGAGGCGTGCTTGTTCAGGAAGCTTGAATATGATCCGGTTCGAACTAGCGAGTAAAAAGATGATACGGAGGGAGTAGAATTTAAAGCAGTCAAGCCCTGTTAAGATTATTTTGCCTAATCATATTCATAATTACGATTATGAGTTTTACCTTGTAGGATTACGGATGCTGAAGAAAACTTAGGGGAAAGTGAAGTGCGCGAAGCTCATTTGGCAAAGTCGTTATTCTATATTCGGATAGGCAATAAGGTACACTAGATCTCATTCATCTTGGTTCATCACGTGCATGCCCGTAAATTGTTTCTTCAACATCTACGTGTGAGTGCAGAGCAAGGCACTTGAACAGCTCAACCTTACTGAAAGTAAGACAGTGGCAGTGGGCCAGAAGATGGATTTGGTATTTCATACCCTCCAGATTGGTTTCTTTCACATGGACTTTGATTTGATCTCCAAAAGCATCGCCAAAGCAAAGAAGTAAGGCAAATTAGATGCCGTATCAGTTATGTTGAGCTTTTGATTTTCTTATTATGCATTCTATAGTCCATACGTTATAACTTGCTGATTACTAATTGCTAATGTAACAGATTGTTTGATGAAGGAGGTGACTGGGAGAGGAAGAATCGTTTGAAAATCTATGAGGGCTTGTTCTGCATGGCCTCCCGTAACTTCACAAAGGCCGCTGATCTTTTTCTTGATTCAATCTCGACTTTCACTACATATGATCTTTTCACTTATGATACCTTCATATTCTACACTGTCCTTACTAGCATTATTACCTTAGACAGGGTTCCACTGAAGCAAAAGGTACACAGATTCTCTAATCATCATTCTTTGATATTTCTTCGTGTTGTTAATTGCTTCTCATATTCCATTGTGAAAATATCTCAAGCATTTATAATGTGACAGGTTGTTGACGCCCCAGAGATTTTGGCTGTAATTGAAAAAATCCCTCATCTATCAGAGTTCTTGAACTCTTTATATGATTGCCGCTATAAATCATTTTTCACTTCTTTTGGTAAGTATTTTTATATCTACTAGCAATTTCAATTTTGATTTGTCCTGTCATCCTACATTCTCCTTCAATTGACTTGTCATCCTATATGCTTCAAATGTGTCCATATGTGCCACTAATGCAAAAAAGTTACAGGCTACAGGCAACAGCTTTACTACTGTAACTTTTTCTGAGTCTATATTATAGTGACATATTATATTGTACTTCCCTTGTCTTTAATTGAATGAATGAAACCATATAGTTAAACGGGGTATAACTTGGAAAACTTGTATTGCTGCGTTTGTTTGCATTAGAACTGGGAAAGGTGCTTACTGTAATAAATATGGAAGTTTCCCATTGTTGGGGAACAACTGAACATAATAGCTAGTAGGTCATTCTGGTTGACATTAAAAAGAGTGTTTTCATTTACGTAATCTGTATCATTTTTTTGTATTTAATTGTTCCTAAAAGTAAGATTAGAAGTAATTTTCATTTTCCTTTTACGACTTTAGTTGTGGTATTATGGAAGTGCAACTTGTTTTAGATGCAAAGTTCCACAATGTCCAGAGTGTCTATAAATACATGTACTAACCGAACTGTGCCTGAATCACTTCCAGCTGGACTGGCCGAGCAAATTAAATTGGATCGTTATTTGCATCCACATTTCCGGTACTACATGAGGGAGGTCAGGACTGTTGTTTATTCCCAATTTCTGGAGTCCTACAAGAGTGTTACAATCGAAGCAATGGCCAAGGCATTTGGGGTTTCCGTGGATTTCATTGATTTGTAAGTTTACTAACTTAACTCTAGGAGCAAAGCCATGCAAAGAAAATCTGTTGTAGTTGATAGTGTGCCCTCGTCTATTGCTAAACATTATCATATTGCACAGAGAACTGTCTCGTTTCATTGCTGCTGGGAAGCTCCATTGCAAGATTGATAAAGTAGCTGGTGTCTTGGAAACCAATCGCCCTGATGCAAAGAATGCGCTTTACCAATCAACCATCAAGCAGGGAGATCTATTGTTGAACCGCATTCAGAAACTCTCGCGTGTAATTGACCTCTAAAGTCGAACATCTTTATCACGAAGTAGTTTCAGTTCTCAAGGTGAGCTGGATTTCATCGCATTTTCCCTCCGCGTATTTTCTAGGAAATTAGCACCTTTAGTTCAGGTCACTCATTTCCTTGCACTACTCTTTGCCCAAATACCAGTGGAGAAAGAAGAAAGGAGCAGATCTCTTGTTGACAAAACGTCTATTCTGATGGTTTACTATGTAAAACCACCTTGAGTTCATGGCTCAAGGAGGAACTGAGTAGTTTCTTTTTTATGATTTTGTGTTGTTTTCCCTCTATTACAGTAGTGTACCCGTGAAAGATTCAAATTATTCAAAAAGCCTTTCTCTTGATATTGAAATCTAAAAAACCATTAAATTTAGTTAACGAAATATCAAAATGCTTTAGCATTTCAGTACTGTGTCTACAATCTTCATTTCCAAAGATTCATCAAGATGAATTCTTTACGGGTTACACTAGAAGTAAACCCACAGGCTCGAGACTTGGCTAACATGAGCCATTCGGTATGGTCATGACTGAGCAAGCTGCTCGATATGGTTATGACTGAGCAAGCCGCTCGGTATGGCCCCATTCATGCAAACTCTACGATTGATCTCGTAGAGCAGTCTTGTCTCTTCACGCAACATGGTTCGACTCCAATTAAGAACTAGCTTTTGTTGAAATATTTGTGTTAAAATTGCTAAAATAGAAGCTCTGATCTGCAGCATGGTTCGACTCCAATTAAAAATTAGCTTTTGTTAAGATATTTGTGTTAAAATTGCTAAAATGCAAGCTCTAGCTCCTGATTTGCTAAGATATATCTCTCAATTTATTTTCTTTCGTATACTTCATCAAAAAGTACGTTGAGGTCCTTAGGAATTAGGATGGCCATTAACGAGTTTTTTCATGCAACCCAACTTAAAATGGATTAGTAAAACCTAATTTCATATCTGTCGTCATTAACATATAGATTGGGATGTATCTTTGTCAACATGCACCAGATACTCAGATTATGCCATAAAACGATTGGTTTTTTTATTCATTGGTTGGTAAATGATAAATGCTTTGAAAGTAAGCGATGCAAGAAAAACCAGAAGCCGTTTTCATAAGAGGAAGAAAAAACTGGTTAGAAGTAGAAGTAAGCAGAGCAATCGATAATGAAGCCACGCATGTAAGCTACGTGGCAGTATTTTTGCATGGAAATTCCCATGTGTCCTTCCTCTACAAAATCTAACATTTTTTTTCTTGATTTTTTGTGTTCCAACAATAACATATTCATCAATCCTCATCTATATCTTCTATTTATTACCCCATGGAAAATATATATAGTTTGTGTAAATATTTGAAGATTAGTCACAAAAAAAGTATTTGTTGAAGCAAAATAGGAAAGAAAAAGAAGAATGCCTAGAGGGTATGCTTTTGGGAGGGGTGATGAAGCCACTCACCCGGACTCTATAAGGGCTAGCTTGGCCGAGTTTGTTTCCACTTTTATCTTCGTTTTCGCCGGAGAGGGCTCTATTCTTGCTCTAGGTACGTAATATTTGTCCTTGTGATTCCTCTTGAAGCATATACTCGGGTTGAGTGCAAGGCGGACAATTTGAAAGCAGACTCCCCGTTCAGTCTTCCTTGTAGTGGAACGAGGGCCAATCAAGTCCGCGAAAACTGAAAATGAGATCCTATACTATTCTTAATTGTTAAGAGTATATGAGTTCCAGTCTAAAACCAGTTGATAATATAATTCAAGATCTTAAATATTGATTTTAGATATGGGATTTGCATCTCAACATTACTAGATTTAGATTTCTAGTGATACTTTTAAGGATGTTTTGCAGATCAAATGTACAAAGACAGTCCTTTAGGAGCATCAAGCTTGATGTTCATTGCATTAGCACACGCACTAGCTCTTTTTGCAGCCATTGCTGCCAGTCTCAATGTCTCTGGTGGGCATGTTAACCCTGCTGTCACCTTTGGTTCCCTTGTTGGAGGCAGAATCTCCCTCATTCGAGCCGTCTATTACTGGATTGCGCAGCTTCTTGGTGCCATTGTAGCCTGCCTCTTGCTAAGACTCGCCACCGTTGGAACGGTTAGTAACAATGCTTACAGTAATGATCACAATTAGTGACGCAATCAGAATTTTTATGTAGGATAGGCGTAGAATGAACACAAGAAACATAAGATATCACGACGGTCCTCTGTGCAATCCCCCAGTTCCACCACTGATCACAGTTGTAATCCCGGATTCTGAATGTTTTAACTTTTTTGCACATTTGGCATTGCTTAATCTAGTTGTCATGTTTGCAGAGACCTGTGGGGATTGCAGTTGCATCCGGAGTAGGAACACTGAATGGTTTGATCATGGAGATAGTACTCACATTTGGGCTAATGTACACAGTTTATGCAACAGCCATTGACCCAAAAAGAGGGACATTGGGTATAATTGCACCTCTGGCAATTGCATTCATGGTTGGGGCTAATATTCTAGTCGGAGGACCATTCTCTGGGGCGTCTATGAACCCGGCAAGGTCGTTCGGCCCTGCGCTGGTCGGTTGGAGGTGGAAGAACCATTGGATTTACTGGTTGGGGCCTTTCATCGGGGCGGCGATTGCAGGGGTCATGTATGAGTTTGGAGTGATTCAGGTGGATGCACAACCACATCATCATACACACCACCAGCCTTTGGGTCCTGAAGATTACTAAGCTGGTTTGTTGCTGTTGATAGTAAATTTGGGTGTGTTTATGGTTGTTTGATGTTTCAATTTCTGTTTTTTTTGGTGTAGTTACTTGTGTGGTTCTGTCTCCTTATCAGTTTGTTAATTGCAAAATAATACAAAGACGGAGTAACTATAGAGTTGTACTAATACATGAGGTGGACCTAAACATTACTTTGTATATTGTATTATGTGTTACAATGTCGGTAAATCCTTATATTCGGGCATCTTTTTAAGTGTGAAATCGCAAGTGTGTCACACCAGATATGAATCATCACCCAAGACGAGAATGTTTCTATTTTACATTTTAGTTTTTTACCAGTTGAGCTATGTTTCTAGCAATAGTCGGTCATCTTTGTAGAGGTAACACAATGCATAGATATCCGGATATCGGGTGCACGGTGCACGGTGCACTGATACATTGATGCACGGGCGTACACAGATGCAACGATAGATGGGTGCGTGAATGGGGGTACAGATGCAACGTAATATGGTTGCATGAATGTACTAATGTAAAGGATGCAAACCATACATGAATACACAAATGTACATGTTTTGGCGCTACAAAAATTACTTAATGCTTTTTCCTCTTTTTGCAAATTAATTTAATCTTAATTATAATCAAATAAGTAGTCTTATATAAAAATATTTATTAACAAATTACAAACTATATATTATAAATACGATCATAAATTTGCACATAATATAATGTAGGCAAACATCTACAGTAGTATTTTGAAAATATAAATGACAAACTAATTAAAACAAAAATTTCCAAACTTGGATGACAATTACTACAAAAGTAGTATGGAGTATGATATTAGTTTGGCTTCTTAGCTCTTAGTCTTATGAATTATCTTTATCTTTTTATGTGAATTGTGAACAATTAGTATTGTTTATGTATCTCCGAATCTAATTTTTATTATTTAAATTGTATTTTAAAGAGAAATGTTTATATTGCCTTTACCACTTTTTCTTCTTCAACCCATTCCTTCCTTTCAACGCACCCCACTCCACCCATTTTTCTACTTCTTCTTCTTCTTTAATATACCAAATTTTATAAAACAACGATGTTCAAATTAAACATGTATTTTGATCAATGTGTCGTCTCATAATCTAACGAACCAACTAGAATTCAATATCATATTCTTTAAACATTATTGAAATAGAATATAGATTGGATTTTGATAAGGTTCTCTCTAAAAACAACTAACCATGTAGAATTCAACAAAACAATTAGTTAACGCATAATCAAAATGGAATCTTGAAAAATGGATACTGCCTGAAAATAACAAACCAACTAGAGTTGATGAGGCCTCTCCAGTTTGGTGAAGCCACATTTCGTGGAATTGATGCATGAAAGAGCATATCGATGTTGTTCATCAACAACAATATGCTGGCCATTCTTGTTCATTTTTCATCTCTTCAACAATGCTCTTGCTCATCTATATATACTCAACACACCATCATACAATATAGAAATAAATTCTAAGTTGTCCACCAAATTACTTGTATTTCAATTGGTTAGGGGAAAGAAAAAATGTTGATGAAAGTTTAAAGGGCACGAGGTGGGTGTATTGAAGAAGAAGGTGGGCTGGGTTAAAAAAGAAATAGTGGTAAAAACAACATAGTCATTTCACTTATAAAATATACTCCCTCCGTCCCTAAAAGATTGTCACATTTTTTACTTTTGGATGAAACAATTAGTTTCGAACCAGACCTTCTGGTCACTAGTAAAAACATTTTCCACTAGACTATTCGATTAACTCGAGTATCATTAACTATTGATTTACTTAATTAATTATTTCACTTATTTGGTTTGTCACCTTTTACGGGTCCATTCTCTCTCTTTCTCTCTCTGTAGACTTTATACAGTAATTAAGACACTCTCTCTCACACAGAAATCTCTCTCTCTCTCTCTCTCTCTGAAATCTATTTATCTCTCCGTCTCTGAAATCTCTCTCGCTATCCATCCATCCACATGGTGTCGACTCGACGCAGTGGATCTCAGCCCAACACCAACAAGCGCCCTTCCTCCTCCTCCGTCGATGATAACCCCCCCTCCCCCAAACGCCACAAGGCACTATATTATTCCTTCTTTTTTCATTCTTTTTCATTTTTTTATATAAAATATATTTTCTTATTATAGTTAGATACCCTTGTTATAAATAAAATTGTCGAGTTTTGAATTGGATTGTTGATTTTTCCAATTTTAAATTCGAGCCGATTGACTATTTCGACCAGCAACTACTTTTTATTCATGTTATGAAAAATTTCTATAAAATGATATCAAATTTATATTATAAGAGTGAGGAATCAAATTTAGTTGATATGGTGCTGTGAGATAAAGTTCACTAAAATTAATTGGAGGTAGTACTAGAACATAGTATATTGAATAAAATTTACTAGTGACTTGATGATTTTGGTTGAATTGAAGTTGATTGTTTCAATTAAGAGTCTAAAGTTTGGAAAATTAAACTGGACAATTATATAGGATGTAGGTAGGATAAGAAATGTTTTGATTAGGTGATTAATTGTGGCCGTTCAATTTGGATTAAGACTTTTTTTTGTCTTTTTGTTGTTGAATTTTGTAGGCGGAGAATAGTAGTAATGCGAAGGATTTGGATAAATCTGCGGCAGATAAACCCAAGAAATTAGTGAGTAATGATCCGGTGGAGTTGCCTGAATCTGTGCCACCTGCTGCTGAGGCGGTTAGTGGTCCAGTTGCCCCCGCGGTCTCGGTGGCCACTCCAGTTGCTGCTGAAGGCAAGTCGTTGATGTGTATCTATCTTGATTGGTTTACTGATTATTTGGATGTAACTTGTAAGTTACTTATAGTGTGCGCAAATGCGTCTGAAGAGACTCTTGACTACGCGGGTGATTTGGGGAGGGGGATGTGGATTGTACATTTTCATGCATATGACATGTGCTCAGGCATCTAACGAGTCTCCCAACTAAGCCATGGTAGAGGGGGGGGGGACCCTACAATGGGACATGTGCCAATGCATCGAAAGAAGCTCCCAACTAAGCGGTGGTTTTGGTGGTGGTGGGTGGGGGGAGGGGGTTAGATTATACAATCATATGACATTCATGGGTTTCACTAAGTTCCCTTTTTTTAATTAGAAATTCATAACTGCAGCAGCGGTTGTAACGGAAAAGGCGAAGAGCTCGTGGAAGCAAAACTATGGAACGTCTTCACCTTGGTGCAGGCTTTTGTCTGAGTATCCGCAGGTGAACTTGCCATGTTGTGTCCTTTTTGGCTTCAGTTTTGCAGTTCAATGTTATTTTGGATCATTACTGTCTGATTAACGTTGTTTGGTGTAAACTTATCTGTTTGGTCCTCGTTGAAGTGTAATTGGAAAATTAGGCTTCCATCAAATATAAGTTGAAGTTTGTTGGTTTCTTTGTGCTGTTCTGATAGTAGACGAAGCTTCTTTAGTTTGGACATTTGTTGTTTCTTAAACCTCCATTTCTCAGTGAAGAGGTCGTTGATTGGTGCTAGTTACTCTCTTTTTTGTCGGTCAAATGTAGGCACATTCTTTTGACAATTTAAGACCTTGGAAATGTAGAATTCAAGCCTTTCAAATTTCTTCTGTGAACTTTGTCTTTTGTTGCCAGGTCTTTAGTGATGTTGTGTGTATACCCCATGGTTAAAAGATATAAACTGACATATTGATTTTGCAGAACCATTCAGTCTCCGTGAATACAACCAATTTTTTGGTTGGTTCAAACAAGCAGGCAAACCTACTCATCAAAGAACAAAATTTAAGTGCCGTCCTATGTGTTAAAAATCTCGCACAGGTAATGTATTCATATTCAGTGTACATGCATACATTATATTGTTTGTGTTCCATATAGAATGATGCTGCTTATCTAGCATGTACAGCAACAGTATGAGAGATAATATCTAGTCACACCTTTCATATCAAATTTCGCCACTAAATTATAAGAAGCTTTCACTTGGAGTCAACGATATTCCACATTTGGTCTCTGCACTCCATACTAATTTGATGAGTACTTAAAACCATTGTTTCAAACAACAGTTTGAGGCTGTTGCTATTGCTTTTCTTGAGAGCAAAGGAAGCAAAGGATCTGTACAAGTTAATGGAAAGAAAATGAAAAAAGGTACCAAAGTGGAGCTCAAATCAGGAGATCAGTTGGTTTTCGGGTCATCTGGACACCATTCTTATGTATCCTTTTCTCCCTTATATGTTTTACCATTTCTGGTTCCAATGTGTGTTCTTTTGTATACTGTCTGTCACACACTTAACCTGTCCTGTGTGGTATCCTTAATTTTTTCTCTCGTAGATTTTCCAGCAGTTACCATATGATCAAATGGTCAAGTCACCGTCAGATTTTCAAACAAATGTAGGGAAGTTGCTTTTTCTTGATAAAAAGGCCGGAGATGCTTCAGCTTCTGCTGGAGCTTCCCTTTTAGCATGTTTGTCACGTTTGAAGTCGAAAACATCGCAGGCAAATGGTAAAAATTACCAAGAAAATGAACCAGGTCCTTCACCTGTGATCAATGAAGATGAAGTCGACGGCGTAGAAGTTAACTCAGCTTCAAACGTTGGTGGCGATAACACTACTGGCATTGAAACAATTAGCAAAGTTTCCAATGTGGAGCCCAGGATGGAGGTTAGCAACCTTCGGCTTGTGAGAGACTTCATTGCTTCCAACTTGAACTGAGAGATTTTGCCTCATTGATACGTAATTTGACTTTTAGTTAATATGCAACAGGTTATTGGAGAAAAATATTTTCGGGACTTGCGTCCATCATCCAATTCTGGAATGTCTTTGAGATGTGCAGTCTTTAAAGATGAGATCCATGCAGGAATTGTAAATGGTCGTGATATTGATGTTTCATTTGATAAATTTCCATATTACTTAAGGTATTGCCCATGAAAACTCAATTTGAGAACATCTGACTGTAACCCTACCACCGCAACTTCGTGTGTTGTTTCTGTTTTTCTCCAAAAGCAGTGCCCCATTAGCTTTTGACCATGCAAATTCAGTTGTCGCGTTGGGCTTATGAAAAGTTAATACTAACTATGAAAAAGAAAGATGTGTCCATGGTCTATATTTTTACATCAGATAAGGATGGATAGATAGTTTTGTGAGGATGTAATCTACAACTGACAAAGATGTCAGTTGAATTAGATAACTGAAGCCTTGTGTAACCGACTTATAACTGGTAAGAGATTAACTTTATTGCTATACTTTTTATTTTATAGAGCCTTTAGGATTTATGTTGCAGGTCAGCGCCTCATGTTAGGTAGGACTCTGGAGCATTAAGCTCCGATTTGTAACTATCGTGTAACATCACCAGCGTACAACTTCTTATATCAATATATTCTACTCAATGTGGTGCAGCTTTTTTATTTTATTTGCTTTAACATACATGCAAATGTATCGAATATACCAATTTCTACCTTTACTTATTGCTTGTTGTAAAGCAAGCACATATGAGGCTATTCTGTGCAGAAATATTGATGAGATTCCTCATACGCTCGTATTTTGCAGTGAAAGCACAAAAAATGTGCTGATTGCAGCTTCCTACATTCACTTGAAGCACAGACAACAAGTTAAATATACATCTTTGCTATCAACTTTGAACCCGAGAATTTTGCTGTCTGGTCCAGCAGGTGGGTGGTCTATATCCTTTTTATAAAATGGACATGTTTTTAGATTTTCTCAGCTTTCAACGGTTTAGTATATATATATGCTAAACAAGGTTCTTTTTCCAGGATCTGATATATATCAGGAGATGTTGGCAAAGGCCCTTGCTCAATACTATGGGGCTAAATTGCTCATATTTGACAGTAACTCGTTTGTGGGTGTAAGTAAAATCAACTCGAACTACTGCAAGGAAATTTGTTGTCGCCGCTTTCGTCATATTTCATACATACCGCTCCTGCATTCTCTATTGTTCATTTGTTAAAATGTATAAGTTAATTTAAACTACTGATCATAATTAGCTTCATTCTTCTGGTATATATCTTTTATGCCATCTTATTTATTTACTTTGTTATCAAGTTCTTATTAAATAATTAGCATTTCATTCTGCAGGGTTTATCTTCTAAAGAAGCCGAGTTACGGAAAGAGGACAACACTGCTGAAAAATTATGTAACAGCAATAAACAAGTGTCTGAGGCGTCTGATGTGGGTAAGGCCACAGATAATTCTACTGGAGATGCGGATACACCTAATTCTTCAAGTGCTCCATTTGGCCTGGATACACAACTGAAAGTGGATATTGAAAATTCATCTTCATTCCCGACGACATCTAAGAACCCTTCCTTTAAGATGGGTATTACGACTGATCTGATTTTTATGCTTCCTATTTTCGAATATCATTTGCTCCTTCACCATGAAATTAAGTTCGAAAATTTCAGGTGACAAGGTCAAATATATAAATGCCACTCCAGCTTCTGCTCGGTAAACTCCCTTATCTAGTAGATGTTTTCTGGTTTCTTCATGAGTTGTTCAATATCTTGCTTTCTCTGTTTTTTTTTTTGCTCTTGTTCATTACCAATTTAGGATAACCTGATTATGGAGTTTGGATGATTATTGTGTTAGGTCAAGTTTCTAGTTATGTATGTGCAGCAACAATTATCACAGAACAATCTGCTATTTGGTCATTGTGGATTTCTGTTCATGGAGTGCTTTGTTACTTTTTTTGGTTGTGTACCTGTTGTGACTGAACATATTTTGATTAAATCGCAGAGGTCCAAGCTCTGGTATGCGAGGAAGAGTTGTATTGGCTTTTGAAAAGAACCCTTCATCAAAGATCGGAGTTCGATTTGAGAAACACATTCCAGGAGGAGTGGACCTTGGCGGCCATTGTGATGTAGGTCATGGTTTCTTCTGCAATGGTAATCTATTATACAGCAACTTCACATTTCACCTTAATGCTCATGACTTAGTTGATTTTTAGTAGTCCTACACTTGATTTTTCACATGGTTTCTCTGCCTCTGGACATGTTTGTAGCTAATGAACTACGTGTGGAAGCGACAGCTGCAGCTGATCTTGACAAATTGCTAATCACTACATTATTTGAGGTGAAAGTCTTCTGTTATGATATGAGCTTTTCATCGTATCCCCATTTTTTTAGCTTACTAACTATATGGTGATCTTTTTTTTCTAGGCTGTATACTCTGAAAGCAGGGATTCACCTTTTATTTTATTTATGAAAGATACTGAAAAGTCTATTGTTGGGAATTCAGAGGCTTATTCAACATTTAGAAGCATGTTTGAGAACCTGCCCAGTAGTGTTGTTGTTATTGGCTCACACACTCATTCTGATAATCGCAAAGAGAAGGTACCTTTTGACCTCACTTACAGTCTTATACTACTGTTGCATTACATTCTTTCTTAGCTCTCATGCATTTTTTATAACTTCACTTCATTTTTTATTCTATTTTATCAGTAATCCATTGACCACAGGGCAAGAATTATTATGGATACCTGAAGCTAGTTTCCTTCAATTCCCCTTTAGAACTCAAGGAGATTCGATTCCCATAGTGCAAGCTACCTATGGTTCATTTGGTTGTCTAATATATCGGGGGTCTGGCTTGAAGAATGTTCAAAAAATTATAGTATTGAGAACTTGCTATTCTGTTTAAGCCCCTCTTTTATACTTCTCTTTTTTTGTCCATTACATTTTATATTTACTTTTATCCTTAATCATGCATCCCCTGCTTTCGTGCTAAAGATGAGGTCTCTCTGAGTTGATTATCTGATTCAGTTCGACAAATCATTACACTTATATTTGAAGTCTCTGGAACAGTGTTGCTTGGTCACTATATGCAATCCTCTTAATGATTTTCTTGCGATATCTTTGCTAGTAGGACTAAAAGTCTAGAATGGACGTTTGGCTGTTTGGTCTTTGTTTACTTAATCTCCACAAGGACAGTCTCTACATGTTCAAGTGAAGAGCCATATCTTATTAATTGAAATCTTGATTTTGTCGAATGACACATGCATATGGATTGATTAAATGATATCCCTTTAATGGTATGTAGTTAATTGACATATATACTCTCTCTTGTCAGTCACATCCTGGTGGTTTGCTATTCACGAAGTTTGGTGGCAATCAGACTGCTCTTCTTGATCTGGCTTTCCCGGTATTGAGTAAATACTTAACTTATTTGGTTTCCTTATTATTTGGCCATAATCTATGCATGTATGTTCCACAAACTATCAGACTTCGTGCATAAAATGGCATGTACACCCGTTATATTGGTTAGGACTCTTCGCAGTTTGCCAACTTCAAAACTTTAGCAGTTCATGTTTCGAAATTTTTAATTTTTCTGTATAGTGATATATTCCTCATGCACAAAGTTGTTTTGGCTTGTCCACGGAACTCAACAACTTAAATTAACTAGTCCAACAATGTATTAATCCGTCCTCGTTATTATAAGCGTCAACATGTCCCAGTGTCTCAGAGAGACTCCTTCCTAAGCAGGGTAAGGAGGGTTGTAAAGTACGCAGCGTTGCCCTTGTGATAACAGATAGGTTGTTTGTAAATTGACTCAAGAGTAACGGCCACTATATAAGCGATTGTTTTGAAAAAGTACTTTATTGAGGATGTATACAAACTTTCTCTTTTGCCCTTCATAAATTAGAGTTGGTCATTACACGTGAGCATGAGAACTAAAAAAGTGTAAGGATAGTGAGAAAAGCATCATTTTTGTTCAAAAGAATCACTTTTGTTCAAAACAATCAAGTATTTTGAAACAAGACTTGTAGTCTAAGTTATCACTTCAATTGAGATGGAGGGAGTATGATCTACATATGTAGATACATGCATGCATACATTGTTCTGCAAGTCCCATAAAATCTGGTTCCTCGCGTATTTCAAACTTTCATATTTGAAGTTGGACTCTGTTGAAGAATGTGCTTCGACTTAATCCGTATCTCTGGAGATGATTAAAGATATGCATATATAAATTTGTTTGTCTGGAGGGACCTACTTTGAGGGTAGAAAATTTGTTTCCTGTTGAACATCTTGTCACTCTCCCAGTCTGGTAATGCAACACTATCTGCCACTTTCCACCAGCACCTGTAGCTATACAGCAGCATAGTTGTTTATCGTACATGTAGAGGTTACTGATTTATCATGTCACTTGACATTGGGATGAGTCTAGTTGCTTAAGTATCGGTGTTGTACGACTTCATGATTTTATATGGTCTCTCATAGCACAAATACACCTCTGGGGAAGAAGTTATTGCTGCATTAACTAGTAATACTTGTCTGAATAGGAGGAGAGCCTATACTTGTTTTCACTTAATCATGTAAATGGTATCTTATGGTTCTTGTTCTATCTCTAGAAGTTTTATTTGCTTTTTTGCTAGCATCATTAAGCCTTTTTCATCTAGTAGCTTCAAACTTATTTCGCAGGATGGTTTTGGAAGACTTCATGATAAGGGGAAAGATATTTCAAAGACGATTAAATTTCTCACTAAACTTTTCCCGAATAAAGTAACCATTCACATGCCTCAGGTATATTCGAGGGGAACATTTGATTACTCTGTTGCTTTACTTTGTTTTTGTTAATGTGGTGATAGTTTGTACATCATATAGGATGAAGCTTTGTTAGCAAGTTGGAAGAATCAACTGGAGCGTGATGCTGAAACACTTAAAATGAAAGGGAACTTAAATAGTTTACGAACTGTGAGTTCTCTTTGCTTGTTTCTGTTCTCTTGCGACTTGTTTCGTGTGTGCAACTACATAAGGGAATATAGTGTGTTTACTTCTCATCTGTGGCGTGTATTGGTCCTGTCTTGCCTGCTCTGGATTTGGAAATCCTCACCATCCTTTGTTCACTTTGGGTTTTGATTAGTATGTTGAAGCATTGCAGAACCCTTTCCATATATTGGTTGTTCCCTTTTGGGTTCGAGGTCAATGCCTACATGGATCTGAATAAATGTCATTCATTTTACCTTGGTGTGTGACTCTGGGATGTCGAGAACTTTTTGTTTTTATTACTTACAGGTGGATCAATTATGCGAGGCTATTCTTTTTATCTACAGGTTCTTAGTAAGAGTGGACTGGATTGTGTTGGCCTTGAGTCATTATCTATCAAAGACCAAACCTTTACACATGAGAGTAAGCACCACCTTTTTCTGATACAGATAATTGGATGGTTTTCTGCTAGTTTTTTATATAAAAAACACTAGATATAATATGACAATTAGCTCATGTGCTACCTCTAAATGTGGTGAATACTTATTTCCTTATAGATTAAAATATTTTTTGGGTTTCTTTTGCCATTGTTGAAGGTGCGGAGAAAGTGGTTGGATGGGCTCTGAGCCATCACTGGATGCAGAATCCTCAAACTGATCCTGATGCCAAGTTGATTTTGTCATCTGATAGGTGGGTATATCATGTTTCTTATACCTTTGTGTCAATGTCTGTGTAGATGCATTATTTCTGATAATTGTGCATTAGCAGCATTCAGCACGGAATAAGTATCTTAGAAGCAATACAGAATGAATCGAAGAGTTTGAAGAAGTCTCTTAAGGTAATTTCTGAGGCGTTGTGGCGAGAGTTTACATCTGCGCATTATGATTTTTGTCTGTATAGATATGTTAACTTCTCAACTGACTACTGTTGACTCAGGATGTTGCGACTGAGAATGAATTTGAGAAAAGGCTTCTTGCAGATGTTATCCCTCCCACTGATATTGGCGTGACATTTGATGATATTGGAGCACTTGAAAATGTAAAGGATACTCTGAAGGAACTGGTTATGCTTCCTTTACAACGGCCTGAGCTTTTCTGCAAGGGTCAATTAACAAAGGTTCCTTCTCCATCATGCCTGGCATTCTTGTAATATATTAGTTTGAATGAGCTTTAGCATTTTGAATATCGTTTGGCTTTTTCATTGGTCACACCTGCCTAACGTGAAACTCCAGTAGTCCATTGTCTCCTTAGAAGGGGTTTCTACTTATCTTTCTTGTCTGAAAAACTGAGAGGTCAAAACAACCTTCCATGTACTGCTTTGCAGATGATTTTTGTTTAAATTTGCTAGGATCCTCTTTGGGAGCTTTTATACGCAAGAAGTCATAAATTCCTAGACTTTTCTGCTCATAGTAACTGATAACCTCCATAAGCTTTGCCAGATACCGTCTGTTAGTGTGTAGAGAACACGCACAACCTTGTTATTTTGTATTCGCCTTAGTGAAGTACTATAAACGTTTTGAACACTACTTTTATGATTCTTAGTTTTCTACTGTCTGTAGGGTAATAGTTCGCCATCCCTTAGAGTTTAACCTTTGTCATTCTCCAAAGTCCAAATGATCGTGACCGACATACTTAAATACTTTGTTTCCCATTTCAGCAGAATTATCTTTTGTATTATAGGTATAGTGCATCTTTCAATTGATTTATTTTAGTGATAATAATAGCCAGGTTCATTTAGTTGTTTCTGTTATTTTGTGCTTTCTATATTGATATTCTTCATTACACTGCCACTCTGGGTCACTGTTTGATACAACTTATTCGTAGAGTGCGTTCGATCCCGTAAAATGATGTTTTTACAATTGTTTTGAATGCAGCCCTGCAAAGGTATACTACTGTTTGGTCCCCCTGGAACAGGAAAAACCATGCTTGCCAAGGCTGTTGCAACTGAAGCTGGGGCTAATTTTATAAACATTTCCATGTCAAGCATTACTTCGAAGGTTGATATCATCCCACTTGTGCTGTTAAAAGTAATAAAATGTCACAGAATTTCGATTTGTGTTATTAATCTATTCATGTGCAGTGGTTTGGCGAGGGTGAGAAGTATGTGAAAGCTGTCTTCTCTTTGGCTAGTAAAATTGCTCCGAGTGTTGTGTTTGTTGATGAAGTATGCTTCATATCTGTTGATCTTTTTAATATTTGACTTTAAAATTTCTTAAACTATATAGCATTTTTAAAAAGCGTATGATATATATGTTCATCTCTGAAGGTTGATAGCATGTTGGGGCGAAGGGAAAATCCCGGAGAACATGAGGCCATGCGGAAAATGAAAAACGAGTTCATGGTGAACTGGGATGGATTGCGAACAAAGGATACAGAAAGGGTTTTAGTGCTTGCAGCCACTAACAGGCCATTTGACCTTGATGAGGCTGTTATACGAAGGTTGCCCCGCAGGTCAGATGTCTTTGCCGTTTTCTATCATCATTTATCTGGTTACTACCAATTCTGATACTTAGTGTTTCTCTAGATTGATGGTAAATTTGCCAGATGCCCAGAACAGAGCAAAGATTCTTAAAGTCATACTTGCGAAAGAAGATCTATCACCAGATGTTGATCTTGATTCTGTTGCAGCTACGACAGATGGATACTCTGGAAGTGATCTAAAGGTTGCTTGGGGAAATTTCTTTCCTGTCATCAGTTGTGTTACCTCCTACTTATTCTGATACTTAAGTCACCAGCTTATTTCAACTTCTTTGCTTCACAGAATCTCTGTGTAACTGCTGCACATTGTCCAATCAGAGAAATTTTAGAAACAGAAAAGAAGGTTTGTGTTCTCTTTTATCTAATAAGCACTTGGAAAAATGCATCCATATCTGACCATGGCATGTTTCAATTGGAGTCTGGAAGCATGTAACTTTATTAGAGATGCATCTTACCAAACAGTCTCGTCTGAGTGTCTTATGCCCCTTCTTTGCTGAATGTTGGTTTGATTTCTACTTCAAATATAAATACGACATGTGCATGTGCATCTTACCACACATTCTCTCGTATGTGTGTTTGTGTTGCACTTGTATTATGGAGAATGATTCAAGTTAGTTGGGTTATGATGCTTTTCAGGAACGTGCTGCTGCACTAGTAGAAGGAAAGCCACCGCCACCTCTGAGTGGCAGTGCAGATGTCAGACCTCTAAACATGGGTGATTTCAAGCATGCTCATGAGCGGGTTTGTTGCCAAATATCATGATTCTATTTGTGCAATTAATGCCTTGGAGCTTTCTTAATACTTTACCAAATTTTTCTTTAGGTATGTGCAAGTGTTTCATCAGAGTCCGTAAACATGACTGAACTGGTACAATGGAATGAACTCTACGGCGAAGGGGGCTCCAGAAGAAAGAAGTCTCTTAGCTACTTTATGTGAGCTTTCCATTTTTAGAGATCAAGTGTTACTTCAGATGCACCTCCCTGGAGCCTCACCAAATCGTTGATCCAGGGATAGCTGTGCGACACCATCCATCGTGTATGATACAGTGCAACATAGGTTTGTTTTACATATGCCCTTCGCTTATAGTTTTGAGATGGCATAAAGGTTGAAGTACTGAATAACCTTTTTTTGTTTTCACCATCTCACTGCTCTTTGTAAGAGGGAACTAGAGTTTGTGCATTGAAATAATGTATTTATATATCTATAATTGATTAAAAGAGTCAAATCGAATAAGGCACGACTTCTATTTATAATGCCTTACATCTTTTTTCTTCTCCTTGCTGCTTCACCACCTCTCGTCTTTTTTTTTCTTTCTTTTAAATATTATTAAATATGTTATGAAACTTAATATTTCCAGTAATTATGATCTTTTTCCTCAGGTAGCTTACTGCCTAAATAAGACTGAATGAGTGCATTTCATTTCTTCCATCTATATTGGTTATACAGATTCATGCTAATTTTATATAGAATGTCTTCTATAGCTGAGGTTTATAAGGTATCAAGTATTTTGGATTGGGTGTTGGGTGTTGATTGTTGAGTCCTTAGGTGGACTCGACCGGATCTTAATTGTGACACGATCGGATTCACCAGTTATTATCATTTTTAATTAGCGAATTAATAATGATATTCCGATTTCAAATTTGGTCTCAAATTTCAACTATCAATTCAATCTACGAATTGACAATTATATATAAATTTCAATTTCAAAATTCAATTATCAATTTTATTCAACAAATTAATCACAATATTCCAGTTTCAACCACAATTTGAGTTATCAAAGTTAAATTCAAATTTAAGTATAATAATAAATGTAGGGAGTATGATGTTAAAATTCCAATGTTCATATCCATCATCACATTTTCTAATCATTGTATGGAAATGCAATAACCCCAATGCTACCATATCATATTTATCTCTAATTTATAAATTTACAATATGTAAAAGCAAAGTCAGAAGGCACAAAGCTACTCCCTAATTATAATAACTAGGGTATCTTAATGTGGAATTAGCACAATAGCATGTGCATGTACGTTACCAAATATGCTTAGACTTTGGTTTAATTAGATTTTCATTTGTAGAATTTAAATACAAAAAGTCTAAACTTATTAACATTATCACTTCTTTATTTATAATTAGCGATAAGCTGAGTTTCAAACTCAGGATCTTATGATCATTTAAAAGAGTCTTTTTTCACTAGACTATTCGATTAACTCAACATTATTACTTATAATTTATAAACGGAAACCAAAAGTTTATAATCGTTGTTTTCCAAACAATTTTCATATGCCATAATGCCTGCCTGGTATCTTCTGCCGAACAGAAGCACACAACATCGCAAACAATGTTATCCGCCGTCCGCCTTGTAAAAGCTCCAAAGAACCCCGTCTTGCTAGCCGGTTTTCGCTATGTTCAGCGAATAACTCACTTTAAATACCACCATGTTAGCAATGCTAGAAGCAGTGAAGATAGTACCTCAGAAAAGCATACAAGAACCAATCTGACTATCTGATCAAATGGCTCGCAGCAACGGGATTTCAGCTATCTCCTACTCAACACTTCTCGTGGCATTTCTTCTCATCATATCAAATGCTGAATGCAGAGTAAACCCAAGTAAGTTGAAGTTATCATCTGAAGCAGAACGCTCTCTTAGCAATGCATAAACACACAATGCGAGTAACAGACCATATGAAACTTCAAATTTAAATGACTAGTATCATTGCATTTCTTTCTTTTAATCTATGTTCAAGGTGTACGAAACTGATTCGTGCTTATTTGGGACTGCTCATCTACAGATGCTGTGCCTGCTGCGTCAACACTAACTTGTAACCAGGTTTATGGGGCTGAAGCTGGAGATACTTGCAGCACAATTCCCCCGAACTTCGGATTGAGTGCTGAGTCCTTCCTTCAACTAAACCCGAATATGAACTGTAATAAGATCTTTGTTGGCCAGTGGCTATGTCTTAATGGTGAAGTTACCAGTGGAAGTAAGTAACCTTTTCGTCTCAAGCAAACACAAAAAATTGGCAAAGCATAATCCATAGATACACAATGTGAATATAACAGATCATATGGAAGTTGAAGTTTCAAATACTCCATACTATTTCATTTCTTTTCATCTGATTCGGGTTGTGCATTCTACAGCCACGATTCCCACATCCACGACAAACTCAGGTTTATCGTGTTCAATGATTTACGGGTTCCAATCCGGAGATACTTGCAGCGCCATTATCCAGAATTTTGGATTGAGTGCAGAGACCTTCAGTGAGCTAAACCCGAATCTGAACTGCAACAAGATCTTCGTTGGAGAGTGGCTATGTCTTAATGGCGAATTCAGCCGTTAATGGAGGACTCAGCAGTAAATTAGAGTTGGTCATGTTTGAAGAATAAGGAAAAAGAAATTTTCAGCTGTTTTGGTTTTATGCACTCTAAGTTGGTCTCCTGTTTAGAAGCTGCAAAAATTAAGCTTCATTATGATAGTAGTACTTGTTTATGTCTAAATGTACTCATCATTTGATATGAATAAACATCTTAAATTCTGGAGTTTGGATCAAATATGGTTTATGGTTGCTGTGAGCAACGAAAAAATATTGGACTCAGCTCCATTCATTCAAAATCGGAGACTTACTTGATCTTCTTTAGCGTGTTAATGTAAGTGTTACTGGAGAATGAGACAAAAACAAACCTGCAAGCAACAACAAACATCACTGCTTGAAACTGAGCCTTTGAATCGTTGTATTCAAACCGAACCCTGACGAAGTTTGATAGTTCGACTTGTTATATCCTAAGATCCCAACGACCATTGATGGATAATTTGGTGTTGAGTAACAAAAGTTATACAGTTTCTATTTGGGTGGATTTTGTCCTGTAATGGGAACTAAGTCAACTAACTAGTAACTAATGGGAAATGTAGAATTGCTTGGTATAGTCTACCAAGCCGTTCAAGCTAGCTAGTGACGTTGTTATTGAGTTGTCAAGTGCCCCGATTTAATTAACAACTTAAAAAACAAGTAATCATAGCTTTTGTTTTTATTATAAAATAGTTACTAATCTACATACATATAATGTATAAGTTCTTCATAATTTGAATTAAGTTAAGACTGTTGTGATGCACAAGCAATTATTATATAGTCCTGGAGAGTCGATAGAAAGATTAGTATGTGAGGATTAAAAAGAAAGTTATAATGCACAAGCAGTTTATCAATGTCATGTTTGTTAAAATTCAATTAGAAAATTATCTTAATCATGAATCTTGATTTACAATCATCAGAATTGAGCATGTTAAAAACAAAGTTGCATCTCGTTTGCAAATTTACTCACAAGAAGTCAAGAAGCGTGGAGCATGAAGAACGATCTCCATTCATATTAACAAGATAGTTGGTGCTTAGCACTAAACTTCAGAGCCTTACTGCACAACCGAAACCCTTGCTCCGAAAGGCTAGTTCATCATATCTAGTCTAAGGATATGCATGTGTTCGCTAAGTCAATTATTCATGTAAAGCTATACACAGTATACAGTATTCACATTTAGTACTTGGGATACTGAAATCAACTAGGTTCTGAGGGCAGTTGTGGATGGGCAGCAGTCACATGTTGCAAGTGCAATGCACCCAGAAGCCCTTCCCACGTCTCTTCCGCTGCAGAACTTACTTGGAAGTTCAGAAGCTTCATTTTCTTTTTGTAGTAATCTTCCAGTGCCATGTTCTGGACAAACCCATCACAGGGCATATGTTAGATTCTAGAACATAAACCATACAGCTCAAACACTAAAAAAAATTCATGATATTCTTCCTTGCAATTAGTCTATTACCCATAAAACCTAGAAGCATAACTTTTCTAACTTAAGACTTCCAAAAAAAAATGATTTACTCGCTATTAAAAAGTTTGTGATATTGTAAAGCTAACAACAACATCAGTGTATAAGAACGCATAAGATGACTGTGACAGGTGTACCTATCACAAGCAAATACGTATACAATGACCTGGTCAAGTGCAAAAATGATCTACCAAGATCAAGGCGTGTCATTCGAACAAGGTAACTATTCAATGCTCGACACAACTATGAGTTGTCATGTAGACAAAATGCTTAATTACATAATAACGGCTCGCGAGTAGATACATTTTGGTCTAACCGTGTAACTAAAGGGAAACATACGAGTTAGCAAAAAAGAAAGCCAGATGACTACATTTACACTCGACTTAGGGGATGGATTAGAAACAATCATACCTGGAAAATAATCTTACTACCATGATGATTTTGTAGATCTTTCTCTGTGCACTTGAAATTCACTACAAGATCGATGTCAACAAATTGGTCAAGAATCTCCTACAATGATTACGCACAACATTCAGCAACAATAGTGCCTTAATAAAGTAAAGACACATGCCTTCATAATCTCTTAAAAGGACAATTAAATAATGTGACAAGGCCATCGGATAAATGTTATATGTAGCAAATAAGATGAAAGGAGTTTCCAGACAGATCCGTTTTACTGGACCGGAATCCAAAATAATGAATCCGAACACATGGGACCATATCCTCATCTTATATTTTTGTTATGCATCACTCACAGCTTGAACCTGACTCCGAGGAATGCCATCCAAGATAAACCCTGTTTCACCTTGGTAATATCCGTCTTCCAATCTCTTGGCCAGCAATGCAAAAACGATATCTTCAGGAACAAGTGTGCCTTGGTTCACAGCTGTCGCTATCTGTGACACGATATAAATTCAGTAAGCAATGGTGCCCTAGTAAAAGGTAGAATGACAGATACATCACCTAGAATAAACTGATACAACAATAACAATAACAAATTGATAAGAATTGTATTTCCTCATACTCGGCTGAGCAGAAACACTATAAACCACCATAAATAGAATTCAAATTATCAAAGGTACCAGGCAGAAGTTACATTAACAACGCACAATATCAACCCAACCCATATACTTCCCAATCCCACCATTCTCTCCCCTCCAGATGTTTACAAAATGGGAGAATGGGAATAAAAAAGCAAGCGTATGATCAAGAAATCAACACCAAACAGTAGGATCCATTTATTCAAATGCGCTGGTATTACTTAAAAGAAACTGTGAACGTCATACTCACTGACTATGAAATGAGATCACTGCCCTATGGGCTTACTGCAACGAGATCAATATAGAGTGTAAACATTGAGAATCTGATCATTAAATTGCACTCATGTCTCAATGTTTTCAGATGCCCTAAACATTTCGAGGCAGAAACAACAAGATTCGTTTGAGCAAAAGTAGCCATGAACCTAACTTAATTTTACCAATACTATACGTCTCTACCAACCCTTAAAATTTTGTGTTAAACCTTGAAAATGGTAATATTTATTCATAATCCTTAACTGAAAATGTAATCGACTCTGGTCAATTTGGAAACAGCCTCCATGTGATCACATATGCAAGACTGCGTACTATCTGACCCCCACATCCCACTTAGGCGAGACCTCGAGAGCCTCTTCCAATTCATTAAAACATGTTGATTTTGGATTGCATATATAATCATTTGCAGAATCGCAGACCATACAAATTAATTATAAGTCGTGCAATAAGAGTGAATCAACTCAAACTCTCAAAGTACACTGACACAAAAGGAAATTATGCACAGCTATATTGAATAAAAACACTAGCATTCAATATATATAGTCTCGGCAAGTCTGCAACATATTTCACCAAATAAGTAAATTAGTCCCCAAAATATCTAAGTTCAAAAATGAAAATGGACAATCAAAATTCGAAACTGGACAATGATTTTGGGACGGATCAAGACTAGTAGTAGTGCAGTAACGATTGTACATAATGAATAACCTGCTTGTACAGAGGTGATCGGGGGCTAAGATCTTGTCTAACAAGGCTAGTAATCGAGATCCTAGGAACCTCTAGAAGCTTGGAGAGCTTCTCAGCAAAAATACACCTCCCTCTAATATGTCCAATCAACGCCCACTGTATTCCCCTCTCTGTCTGCCACGTGTCACACTCTGCTGCAACAGCTGCTGTTGCATTACGGTTGTACGTTGAAGGATAGTTTACTTTATTGAGATTATGCAGTGATGTGTTGTAATCTTCTTCGAAATAGTAGTGATCAGGATCACACTGAGGCTGCGAAACTGTGGTTAAAGCGGAGGTGGAGAAGTGCGAGAAGAGGCGGAGAGAAGGTGGCGCCGCTGCTACGAGGTGGCGCATGATGATTAGAGGTGGTTTCACGCCGCGGAGGGCCGCCATGTGGCGCTGGGGGGAGTGACGTGGAATGTGTGGTGTGAGGTTTGTTTGTTTTCAACTGACGTGGCGTGGAGATTGGTTCGGTTAATTGGCTTTTAGACAGAAAATATTTTAAAGAATAATTCAATTTTTTCTGCGAACACTAAACACACAGACACACCAAATAGTGGTTTTGTGTGTGTAAATTTACAATGTTACACTCAACTAACTTTTTTCTTTCACTATCCTTTCATTTAAATAGGGATAAAATTATAATTACACACTACAACTTAGACCATCTCCAATAGGAGATAATTGATCTCCCCAATATTTCATACCACATCACTTTATTCCTTCACCACATCATCAAATATCCTCAATTATCTTTCAAATATTCTCACACTCTACAATAGGAGATATTTCAAAAAGTTATTTCATTTTATCTCTCTTCCATATTATTTTCTCTTCCTTCCACATTATTAACATCTACTCTACTATATATTTATCCCCTCTCTTCTTATTTTATTAATATTAATATAATTTTATAATTCTATATTTTTTATTATTAATTGTGTTTTATATAAAAAATATTTAAGAGTTGAAGAAAGAATCAAAAAAACTAGAGAAAATAGATAAAAAGAGAGAAAATTACAAAATAAATTATTGTCCAAATCAAACAAACATAGTCTCTATTTATAGATCTTGAAAAATTAAAAATTTTGATTGTAAAAAAAATTAAAAATAAATAAATTTATATATCAAAAATATCATTTAAGAGAGAAAGATAAAACAAATATCTAATTGACCAATAAGGAGTCAACACCTCATGAAGCCCATGTGACTTACCTCTTCTCTCTCCACCACCTCTTTCCCTCCCTGGCCCACTTTTCCAATAATTCCCAGAATTATTGAATAATTCTTTGAAAAATGGGAAGAAATATACTCACCTCAATTATTTTCTATTGGAGCACTTTATCACCTCAAATATCCTCCAAATATCTCCAAATGGAGATGGTCTTAGGGGACAGGGGCAGGGCACCGGGCTCCATACCCCCCTAAATTTCCAGGTATTGATTATAAACTATGTGTGGTATTAGACTAACTAGTTATCTTGTAGCTCAAATGATTTGGAGATGTTCTTTCTCTACATGTTCGGTCGGTTCGAGTCCCATTGCCCCCTTTCATGTTTATCCTTTCATTCTCAAAAAATATATTAGTTACATTTAAAATGATTGTTATGAATAATTATTTGAAAAAGTTAAACGAAAAGTAGAAAGGGAATAAGTTTTAAACGAAATTTTGTCTTTCAACCAACAAACGAGACGAATAATACATCAAGACAAATTATAATAATAATCCACATGTACACATTTTGTTGGAGTAATTGGGAAATATACATATCTTTTAAATGTAACATGGTTTTACTTCTCAAATAATCAAATACTCTTTGGGGAGAGTACTCTCCTCTTAATTATTCGTTATTGTCGATACAAGCTACAAGTATGTTGAAAATATCCTTTATTATCTAGTTTGAATTGTATCAAAGACTCTACCAAAATTAACTCGAAGTTTAAATTGATATCTAAACATTAATTTTATGTTTGACCAATTTCGAGACATAAGCTTGAACCCACTTTTAAAATTTTATCCTTAATTATTAAAACTAGTAATAGTGCAATAAGAGGTTATTGAACACTATACTCATATATGATAATGTAATATGCTACTTCATCCGTCCTTAAATGATTAGTACATTTTGACTTTTCATGATCAACAAAACATGATTTCAAACATTAATATCTTATATTCTACATATAAAAAAATTATAAAAAGTTGATATTTCAAAAATATATACTGAGACGAATCTAACAATATATCATATGACTATATTATTTTTTATCAATTAATGAGAATTATTGATCAAAATTTTAAAAGTTTGACCATGTAAAGTTAAAATATACCAATCATTTAGAGACGGAAGAAGTACATATGAAAACATTTTGAATAGAGATTGACTTGGTCAATACTCAAATTCAAATAAATTTCGGATACGATCATACAAGTGTAACTAAATTCGATTCGATTAGGGTCGTTCACAAGCACAAACCTAAGTACAGTGGACACTTGGAGACTCGAAGTGCAGTGCAGTAGTAGTAACAGACTCCGGCCCTTTCCACTAATGATTTGTAAAGCCTATTTATGATACTTGGATCGAATAACCAAACTATAATGACAATTCTACCCTACGCCCAACTATATCATCTCTCCCACACACAAAAGTCAAAACCCTACTAAACCCTCTTCACCCCCCACCCACCCCCCCCCCCCCCCCCACCCCCCACCTCCTGCTGAAAATTTTCAGCATTTTTCCTTCAAAATGGCTTTGTACTGTTTATACGAATCTTCATCAGGTTATGCGTTGTTTCATGCTCATGGAATCGATGAAATTGGACAAAATACCGAAGCTGTAAGAAACTCGGTAACCGATTTGAATAGGTTTGGGAAGGTTGTGAAGCTTGTTGGATTTTCTCCATATGATTCTGCTCAAGATGCTCTTAATCAGTGCAACTCTATTTCTGAAGGTACTTGCATTTCTGCTCCGGATTAATCAAATATGAAGTTTAATGCTTTAAGTTAGTTGAATTTACTCATTTATGTAAAAAAGTTAAAGAAATTGATTGTATAAATTTTGGCTTTGTGATTTTGGTTTTTCTGTTTATCAATTAGCTGCTATCATTCATGCATGTATGGAATATTTGTTTTTACGCTGCTTGTATAAATTTATCATTTTTATTGCTCTTGTTATATGTAATTTTTGGTTTGGTGAATAGGGTTCATTTGTTTGTTATTCCTACTGTGAATTGGCTGGTATACTCATGCATTTAGGAACTATCTGATAGCTTATGTTTTTAGGCCATATGACCGATGGATTGAGGATTTTTCTGGAGCTCACTCTGCCAAAAATCAAGGAAGGAAAGAAGCCCAAGTATAGTTTGGGTGTGGCAGAACCAAAGCTTGGTTCTCACATTTTCGAAGATACTAAAATCCCCTGCCAAAGCAATGAGTTTATCGCCGAGCTTCTTCGTGGAGTTCGCCAACATTTTGATAAGTTCCTTAGCAACTTAAAGGTACGTGCTTTGGTTGCTAATGCCTACACTTTTTAGACATTGTTTGATTTTCTGATTTGGACAATTGTTGTAGTTGGTTTATTAGTGTGATCTTCTCTTTTAATAATGTATTATGTTGTATATTTGCAGTCTGGTGATTTGGAGAAATCCCAGCTTGGGTTGGCTCACAGTTACAGCAGAGCAAAGGTCAAGTTCAATGTTAATCGTGTTGACAACATGGTCATCCAAGCGATCTTTCTCCTCGATACTCTTGATAAGGATGTCAACACCTTCGCTATGCGAGTCAGGTTTGGTTATTTCTCCTGTTGTATTTGGGTTCAAGTGTGTGTAGGAGGCCAATAATTCTCTTGGTTATTTACAAGTGATGTACTGGCCTATCTCTTTGGGATTGCTGGTTTGGCAAGGTTTATGGGTGGAATGGTGGATAAAGGTTTTAACTATAATTTTCTCTTAAATGCAGAGAATGGTACTCATGGCATTTCCCTGAACTAGTGAAGATCATTAATGATAACTATCTGTATGCTAAAGTTGCAAAGTATGTGGATGACAAATCCACTCTATCAGAAGATAGTATACCTGGCTTAACAGAAATAGTTGGGGACGAAGATAAAGCCAAGGAAATTGTAGAAGCTGCCAAAGCATCCATGGGTACAAACTCGAATGATATTATAGCTTAACAACACAACTTTCTTTTACCTTTTCTTTTTTAACTTTGGTGTTCATGCTCTTCAGGGCAAGATTTGTCACCAGTTGACTTAATTAATGTGAAGCAATTTGCCCAGAGGGTGATGGACCTTGCTCAGTACAGGAAGAATTTGTATGATTATTTAGTGGCTAAGATGAATGACATAGCTCCTAATTTGGCTGCCTTGATTGGTGAAGTTGTTGGAGCGCGCCTTATATCACATGCAGGCAGCCTTACCAACCTGGCAAAGTGCCCATCCTCAACCCTTCAGATCTTGGGTGCAGAAAAGGCACTCTTTAGGTATTTTCCTATGCATTTCTACTTGTGTTGATCAGAATACTTAGTATTATACTCATCTTGTTGCTCACCTTCTTTTGTTATTAGGGCTCTAAAAACTAAAGGCAATACTCCAAAGTATGGGCTTATATTTCATTCTTCTTTCATTGGCCGTGCTTCTACTAAAAACAAAGGTCGAATGGCTCGCTATCTTGCAAATAAATGCTCCATAGCTTCAAGGCTGGATTGTTTCTTGGGTTCGTCTTATTCCTAGTCAATCATGTGTTATTACCTTATTATGTAATCCAATATGGGACTTCATGTCCCTTTGCAGTCTTTCCGCTTACTCGTAGACTAATTCTATGATCTCTTACGACTGCAGATAAGGGTACAACAGTCTTCGGTGAAAAACTACGTGAACAAGTCGAAGAGCGTCTAGACTTTTATGACAAAGGAATTGCACCTCGTAAAAACATTGAAATGATGAAAGCTGCTTTAGAAAATGCAGATGGCAAAGGTGTGTATGCATCTCGAAAAACCAATAGTATTCTACATATGCTTATCTGGATACTATCTTGTTTCCCCTGCATGGGTCCCCCTCAGTTTGCTCTGGCATTAAAATTATTTGAGATTCCATTTTACTGTTGGCACGTCCCTGAACTAACTGTGCTTAGTTGGAATGTGAAGGAGGTGGAATATTGCTGGAGTACCCAATTTATTTAACCAGTTCCCAAGCTTGACCAGAAACTAAATGTTTTTTTTTGTTTTAAGTTTATTGAATTTTCACACATCAATTCCTTTATTTCCTTATCATGCAACTTATTATCTTTGGCCTTGTCGAACTGTATAACAGCTATGGATGTGGATGAAATACCTGTTGAGAAATCTGAGAAGAAAAGCAAGAAAAAGAAGTCTAAATCCGAGGATGTCGAGCCAGTGACAGAAGAGGTACCTAATGGTGAAGCTACCGAGGAGCCCAAGAGTGAGAAGAAGAAGAAAAAGAAAGAGAAGAGGAAATTGGATGGGGAAGTGCAAGCGAAAGACCAGGTTGCAGAGGTAACAAATGGCTCGAGTGCAGACGCCGGAACTGCTAAAAAGAAGAAAAAGAAAAGCAAGGAGTAAACAAATATGATGAATGATTTTATTATTAAAGTTGTAGAATTTGAAGCAGGAAAAAACTAAAGTTGGTTTGTGCTCTGCGGTAATGTAGTATCCTAGTTATTATTTTTGTTATAAGCTACAAACTCTTTACAATTCCAGTTGCCGGAGTTGTTTCGAATATGTTTTCAAGTTTCAAGCCTCAATGTCCTGTGAAAAAAACACATCTGAAGAGGTCCCAGGGGGCATATTGAGACGATTAGAAGTATAGAGGGCACATTAAAACTAATTTAGATTTAATAGTACGGGAGGCAAATAGCAAATAGGCCTAAATTTCTTAAAATTATTTTAGGAAAAGATAATTAGTGATATGACGGAAAATATATTTTTATTATTGTTTAAATATCATAATTATAAATTAGAAGAATCAGGAAAATTATTAAATTCTCCATGATTCTCCCAAAACAAATACTACATCACAATAGAAAAAGAATACTTTAGTTTTTTCTTTACTCCAAATCATGCGAACACTAAACACACCAAAATAGTGTTTTTTGTGTGTGTAAAATCACGATGTTATCCTCAACTGATTTTTCATTTTATTATACTTCCAAATAAGGACAGAATCGTAATTACACAATACAACTCTACTGTTTTGATATATATATAATCAACGGCATAATTAGGAGACAGTGTGGGCCATGCCCCCCCTAGATTTTCAGGTATTGGTTATAAAATGTGTGTTTTGTTAGACTAACTAGTTATCTTGTAGCTCAAATGATTTGGAGATGTTATTTCTCTACATGTTGGTTGGGTTCGTGTCCCATTGCCCCCCTTCGTATTTATCCCTTCATTCTAAAAAAATATGTTAGTTACATTTATATTAATAATTATGAATAGTTGTTCGAAAAAGATAAATGAAAAGTAGAAAGGAAATAAGTTTAAACAAATTTTATCTTTGAACCCACAAACCAGAAGAACAATACATCAAGACAAATTATGAATAATAATCCATATATGTACACATTTTGTTGGAGTAATTGGGGAGTATGAATATCTTTTAAATGTGACATGATTTTACTCCTCAAATAGTCAAATACTCTCTAGTGGTGTAGATGGGAACGGGGAGAGTATTCACCTCTTAATTACTCGTTATTGTCCATAATCTTACATGGAGTCGAATGAAATTGATTATTTGAATCTTAATAAGCTACAAGCATGTTGAAAGTATCCTTTATTATCGAGTTCGAATTGTATTAAAAATTCTACCACAATCATTTTGAAGTTTAGATTGGTGTCCAAACATTAATTTTATGTTCAGTCACTTTCGAGACATAAACTTGAGCCGATTTTCAAAATCTTATACTTAATTATTAAAACTAGTAATAATGTGGAATAAGAGGTTATTGAACACTATACTCATATATGATAGTGTAATATGTTACATATGAAAACAATTTGAATAGAGATTGACTTGGCCGAGTATTCAAATTCGAATGAAGTTTCGGGTACAATCGTACAACGGTACAAGTCTAACTAAATTCAATTCGATTAGGCTCGTTCAGAATCACAAGCCTAAGGACAGTGGACAGTTGGAGAGTTGGATTGCAATAGTAGTAGCTGACTCCGGCCCTTTTCACTAATGATTTGTAAAGCCCATTTATGATACTTGGACCGAGTAGGTCAACTATATTGACAATTCTACCATACGGCCAACTATATCATCTCTCCCACACACAAAACCCTACTAAACCCTCTTCACCCCCCCCCCCCCCCCCTGCCCCCTGCTGAAAAACTTCAGCATTTTTCCTTCAAAAATGGCTTTGTACTGTTTATACGAATCTTCATCAGGTTATGCGTTGTTTCATGCTCATGGAATTGATGAAATTGGACAAAATACAGAAGCTGTAAGAAACTCGGTAACCGATTTGAATAGGTTTGGGAAGGTTGTGAAGCTTGTTGGATTTTCTCCATATGATTCTGCTCAAGATGCTCTTAATCAGTGCAACTCTATTTCTGAAGGTACTTGCATCTTTGCTCCAGATTAATCAAATATGAAGTTTAATGCTTTAAGTTAGTCGAATTTACTCGTTTATGTAAGAAAGTTAAAGAAATTTATTGAATAAATGCTTTATAAATTTATCAGTAGTTTGTTTTTTTTGTTTATCAAGTAGCTGCAATTATTCATGCATGTATGAAATGTTTGTTTTTATGCTGCTTGTATAAATTTATCATTTTTATTGCTCTTAATGTGTAATTTTTGGTTTGTTTAATAGGGTTCATTTGTTTGTGATTCCCACTGTGAATTGACTGGTATACTCATGCATTTAGGAACTAGTTGTTTTTATTTAGTCATCTCAATCATCAACAACCCCAATGCCTGAGGGTGGGGAGATGGTATGTTACCCTTGATTTTGGAGTGTTGTTGTTATGGTTCATGATTAAGTTTGGTTTAGTTATTTGAACAGCTTTGTTTGTTATTAGTTTATTGTGTAATTTGACTTTCTGGATGCTTCCGACTCATGCATATGAACGATTTATGTTTTATATTGTTTCTGAGAGAATGTTTTCTTAACAAAAAATATGGGTTCATTTATTGTTACTACTACATGTTTTTTTGTGGTGTGCGATTTATTTCTGATAGCTTATGTTTTTAGGCCATATGACTGATGGATTGAGGATTTTTCTGGAGCTCACTCTGCCAAAAATCAAGGAAGGAAAGAAGCCCAAGTATAGTTTGGGTGTGGCAGAACCAAAGCTTGGTTCTCACATTTTTGAAGATACTAAAATCCCCTGCCAAAGCAATGAGTTTATCGCCGAGCTTCTTCGTGGAGTTCGCCAACATTTTGATAAGTTCCTTAGCAACTTAAAGGTACGTGCTTTGGTTGCTAATGTCTACACTTTTTAGACATTGTTTAATTGTCTAATTTGGACAATTGTTGTAGTTGGTTTATTAGTGTGATCTTCTCTTTTAATAATGTATTATGTTGTATATTTGCAGTCTGGTGATTTGGAGAAATCCCAGCTTGGGTTGGCTCACAGTTACAGCAGAGCAAAGGTCAAGTTCAATGTTAATCGTGTTGACAACATGGTCATCCAAGCGATCTTTCTCCTCGATACTCTTGATAAGGATGTCAACACCTTCGCTATGCGAGTCAGGTTTGGTTATTTCTCCTGTTGTATTTGGGATTGAGTGTGTTTAGGAGGCCAATAATTCTCTTGGTTATTTACAAGTGATGTACTGGCCTATCTCTTTGGGATTGCTGGTTTGGCAAGGTTCATGGGAGGAAAGGTGGATAAAGGTTTTAACTATCATTTTCTCTTAAATGCAGAGAATGGTACTCATGGCATTTTCCTGAACTAGTGAAGATCATCAATGACAACTATCTGTATGCTAAAGTTGCAAAATATGTGGATGACAAATCTACTCTATCAGAAGATAGTATACCTGGCTTAACAGAAATAGTTGGGGACGAAGATAAAGCAAAGGAAATTGTAGAAGCTGCCAAAGCATCCATGGGTACAAACTCGAATGATATTATAGCTTAACAACACAACTTTCTCTTACCTTTTTTTTTAACTTTGGTTCATGCTCTTCAGGGCAAGATTTGTCACCAGTTGACTTAATTAATGTGAAGCAATTTGCTCAGAGGGTGATGGACCTTGCTCAGTACAGGAAGAATTTGTATGATTATTTAGTTGCTAAGATGAATGACATAGCTCCTAATTTGGCTGCCTTGATTGGTGAAGTTGTTGGAGCGCGCCTTATATCACATGCAGGCAGCCTTACCAACCTGGCAAAGTGCCCATCCTCAACCCTTCAGATCTTGGGTGCAGAAAAGGCACTCTTCAGGTATTTTCCTATGCATTTCTAGTTGTGTTGATCAGAATACTTAGTATTATACTCATCTTGTTGCTCACCTTCTTTTGTTGTTAGGGCTCTAAAAACTAAAGGCAATACTCCAAAGTATGGGCTTATATTTCATTCTTCTTTCATTGGCCGTGCTTCTACTAAAAACAAAGGTCGAATGGCTCGCTATCTTGCAAATAAATGCTCCATAGCTTCAAGGCTGGATTGTTTCTTGGGTTCGTCTTATTCCTAGTCAATCATGTGTTATTACCTTATTATGTAATCCAATATGGGACTTCATGTCCCTTTGCAGTCTTTCCGCTTACTCGTAGACTAATTCTTTGATCTCTTATGACTGCAGATAAGGGTACAACAGTCTTCGGTGAAAAACTACGTGAACAAGTCGAAGAGCGTCTAGACTTTTATGACAAAGGAATTGCACCTCGTAAAAACATTGAAATGATGAAAGCTGCTTTAGAAAATGCAGATGGCAAAGGTGTGTATGCATCTCGAAAAACCAATAATATTCTACATATGCTTATATGGATACTATCTTGTTTCCCCTGCATGGGTCCCCCTCAGTTTGCTCTGGCATTAAAATATTTGAGATTCCATTTTACTGTTGGCACGTCCCTGAACTAACTGTGCTTAGTTGGAATGTGAAGGAGGTGGAATATTGCTGGAGTACCCAATTTATTTAACCAGTTCCCAAGCTTGACCAGAAACTAAATGCTTTTTTTGTTTTAAGTTTATTGAATTTTCACACATCAATTCCTTTATTTCCTTATCATGCAACTTATTATCTTTGGCCTTGTCGAACTGTATAACAGCTATGGATGTGGATGAAATACCTGTTGAGAAATCAGAGAAGAAAAGCAAGAAAAAGAAGTCTAAATCCGAGGATGTCGAGCCAGTGACAGAAAAGGTACCTAATGGTGAAGCTACCGAGGAGCCCAAGAGTGAGAAGAAGAAGAAAAAGAAAGAGAAGAGGAAATTGGATGGGGAAGTGCAAGCGAAAGACCAGGTTGCAGAGGTAACAAATGGCTCGAGTGCAGATGCCGGAACTGCTAAAAAGAAGAAAAAGAAAAGCAAGGAGTAAACAAATATGATGAATGATTTTATTATTAAAGTTGTAGAATTTGAAGCAGGAAAAAACTAACGTTGGTTTGTGCTCTGCGGTAATGTAGTATCCTAGTTATTATTTTTGTTATAAGCTACAAACTCTTTACAATTCCAGTTGCCGGAGTTGTTTCGAATATGTTTTTAAGTTTCAAGCCTCAATGTCGTTGTGTGAAGCAGTGATTTTCAATTTTGATGCTCGGCTTTTAACTGCGACTCATGTATGAAGGTTTAGAAGTTTGATTATCAGTTTCTTTTAAACTTCAGTTAGGTTCTCAGTTTTTATACTGTGTCGGTCAAAAAATGTTTGTCTAATTGCACATATATCGTATGTGGGGTCATTTTTTCACTTTGTTTACTCAACGTAACAGTTATGAGGATGTATAAAAGCTATGTTGAAATGAGAAGCCTATGTATCTTTCTAATTGCAACTAACTGATACTTCAAGAGGAATAGCAGCGGAAGTCATTCGACTATGATGATCCATGCTCAATCGCGGCACATTCTTGACCTATGCCTACCGAAGAGATTTCTGGGATGAGTCGGTCACATTGATACCAAACTAACATCGCTTTCCTGTCATTGTAATTTGTAATTTCTATGCTAAATAAATAAAAAATTCGCCGGAAGGGGGTATATAATCAATCGATCTCTCCTTCCTTTGAATCATCAGACGCATCCTTAATGTGCCGTGGTTCACTTTCTTCCTCTTCATCGTCATCCTTCATATAAAGTCCTAGTTGCTCCAAGGGGTTGCTGCTGGCCTGTAAGTTGAAACTCCTTAGACCATTTTGATCATCATCCAGGCTTGTCACCCCTATTAAACTTAGTTCTGGAGCAGAGGTAAGCATTTCTAGGTCTTCCAGGAACTGTGTATTCTCATTGATATCAACCGTCTTCTCCATCTGTGAGGTGATACGATCACATTATTGCATTCAAACTTCAGATCACATTTTCTAGAGTGGCATCTGTAAAATCTGTATTCACTTTACCTTCTGCAATGCCTGGCGAGCTGCTTCCCTCTCGAGTTCTCTTTTTCTTTTAGCCTCTGCTGCAGCCTCTCCTTCAACTTTCCTTTGAGCCATTTCTGCAGCCCTTGCCTTGGCAAGTAGACGAGCTTTATCTGGGAATTTATAATTTTGTACCCATCAGTGGTAGAAACAAGAAATAGTTCAGGTTGAGTTCAGAATTTATATTTTTTAGCGATATGCTGGAACATTTTGTAGAAGTCTAAGAGACTAGGAATCTAACCTTCTTTCTTCTTTCTCTCGAATTCTTCTCTCTCCAGTTTCAGTCTGTCAGGATCCATATTTTCATCCTGAGGCACCGCCAATGGTGTCAAGCAGCGTGAATATGATGGAACATATGTAATAAGTTTCCATTTACGATAACGAACCTTTTCTTTTGCTTTCAGTATAGTGTCTGCAAAGCGCTTTCTTAACAATGCTGCACGGTAATTGTTTCCAGGGGAGACTTGACTCTCTAGTGGAGCATCACCCCCTAAAAGGTTATGGAGCAGGAGATGAGTTCTGTGACTTTTAACATAGAGTTTCTTGACAATTTCTAGACCTTACCGCCCTCTTGATAGCCAATAGAACTTCCCGCATCAAAGTTACGCTTGAAATTTGGCTGCACATCACCACTTAAGAGACCTGCAGTAACAAAATATTTGTTTAACATCATAAATCATCAGCAACACAGAAGGAGAACATGAAATCAACACGAAACTCTATCTCTACCTTCAACGCCTGCGGCATTAGCACTGATATAACTTTGTTTCTGCTCTAACCTTTCCCTAGAACTGCAACTTTCCTGGCACACCCATATGGTACAAAGCAATATGAGTTATTCTCTTGCATGAACCAAGATATGCTTCAACTAGGTCACCATTCATAGCAATACTAAACAATACTTCCATCAATTACTTGATCACTCAGTATATGCGAATATCATACCTTCTCATCATTTATTCGCGCTTGATTCTTACGGTCATCAGAATCACCACGAGATGCACTTCCCGTGTCTGAATCTGGTACAAGAAGGATAGGATAAGGAGGCAGGTAGATTTTAGAGAGAGAATGTGTGTCCGAAAACTTATGGATGAGCTAGACTTGAAACTATTTTAACAAAATTTAGTATATACAAAAGCAATGCAAATTGATATGATTTCAATTCCAACCCCTAATTTCTTAAATTATATATTAAAACTAATTCCAAAAGAGATGTCTTCTTTTTATCTAGCTGCACATTCTATAAACTCAGAAGTCAGAACTAATCAACAACCCTAGGGTACTGCATTTGATTGTTAACAGCCCTGAGACTCTGCATGTCATGCTCAAATTACGGAAACCATTGGACAATTTTCCCTTTTCACATTCAAATGTAAAATTCTCAAACACTTAAGGGGCAGAGAGTATACGAAGATTACTAAGAAATGCTAAACTTTTAGAGCCCGAGACCATCACCATGACTGACTCCTGCACATTTTTTACCTTGCAATTACAGTTAAACAATTTCTTCCTTGCCTCTAAAACAAGGGAAAATTCAAATTTTATGGTTTCAGAAAGCACCAACCAAACAGCATCCTACTGTAAAGCAGTACATCGGCTTTCTTTCTCAAATTTTCAAAAGCACTTGTATGAAGGAAAAAACGCCTGGTTGAACTTTACGTTGAAGGAGACTATACACCTTCTGAAGGTTTCAATAGTCAAAAGATCACAACCTTTGATTCTGTAGCACCTTTTTAGATGGTAAGTACAGACTCGATAAGGAGAAAAAAGAACCTACCCTCAAGAACTCACAAAATTGAAATTCAAGTCACAATAATTCAGATCCATATAAATGCCAAGTATGAAAGGACAGGCAATAAGAAAAATTATGGAAAGACAACAAAGCATCAAGGATTTGCCCATGGGAAGTTCATATAACACGAACCACTGGATGATGAGCCAGAACCACTACTGGAGCTGCTCGAGCTACTATATTTATTGTCTTGTCCAGCTCCGTTCTTCTCTATCTCCACAGGAGGAAATCTTGAAATAGGTGCATCATTTCCATCAATATCAACATCTTCATCATCTATATCATTTCCTGATTAAGGTGACAAGTAGGGAAGAATCACTAACTAATTAAAATTGGGGATTTGGGAACACCAATCATATAAATTAGTTGATCTGCACAGTTGACAACTTACCTCTGACTAGCTGCACTGATGAATTGCTGAACCCTGATTCATTGTGAAGCTGCCACGAAGTAGAAAAACAAAAATGAGATAAAATGAAAATCACCCATACGCAAACAAATTCTTCAGTAAAAGGTAAGAAGTCCACAAATAGAAGATGATGCTACTCAAATATATACCTCGATTTCACAAGGTTCCATTTTCCCTTCACTTTTCTGCTTATTGGATAGATAGTTATTCAAAAGGTCTCTCAAAGTGAATAGAGTTTCATCAGACAATGAATCAAGATCTATCTCAATTTCACCATCATTAGATTCACTTGAACTATTAGTATTCCTCTTCAAAAAGTCAATAATACTATCAGGTAATTCTGCAGCTACTTCTTCCAATTCTGAGCTCAACTTTTGCTTCTCATCTAGAGTCATAACACGCTTAACATAATTTTGCTTAACTTCATGTTCTATAATACCAACTTTCTTCCTTATGTGTGGCTCTGAAGTAGCAGTCTCACTTTCGATAGGCAAGGGGAGGTCTGCCCTCATTGAAAGCTTCTTCTCTATCTGCTTCCATCTCACCTCAAAAAATTTACTAAGAGTTTTAGCCATTATATGAACTTCATTTCCTGGAGGGTTATAGGTCATTGCATTACTAAAGGTCAACCTAACATCGGCAGCAAATCCTAATGGTTCTGAATATTTTCCTGAAAGTAGCTTGCTCTTGATAGTGCCCAGATCCATTGGCTGCTTTATAATTGTGAAGTAATCTGGGATATTTAACTCCACAATATCAACTGGAGTATTGAAGATATGCGCCATTGCATGTGACATTAACCGATGTAAAAGAGTCTCACACTGTTTCATTAACATATAAATTGTCGTACTAGATGGCAAGGCTTTCGCTAATTTTGGCCGTCTTGCTCCTGCACTTTTCATGCGAGGCCCATTCCTCCCTCCAGAAGTTTTTTGCTTCCCTCTAAGCATGGATACTTCATTCATAGGCCTACGTAAGTTCTCTAAAGCAGGTCTCCTAATCCCACCACCCAAGCTATGAATATCACTAGCTTTTGAAGGCAAGGAATTTGATTCGATAGAACCAAGTCTCCACAGAAGAATCCGAACTTGTTGAAGCTCATTATTTAACCTTCGCTCTAAATATTTCCTCTCAGAGTGTGCCATTTGAGAGACTGGGAAAACCTCAATAGGCACTCCAAAATTATCGTAATTGTCCCCATTCCAACTGATACATCTCCTCTTTGGTGCAGAAGAACCCTCTGAAGCCGCCATTTCAGTATCCACCTTTCCTAAGCTCCCCATCCTTTCCAACTCAGTCATCGATCCAACAACATGGCGATAATCAGGCACAAAATGAGACGAATGCCCTTCAGAAACCTTCCGTGTTTTACCCATCATACCATCAGTTATTGTTCTACAACACTAATTTTATTCATTACCCCCAGCAATATCGAAGTATTAACTTTCCAACACAAAATTATCTAACCAAATATCACAATCTGATACTTTTCAGTCTTGATTTACCAAGCCAATAACAGCATCATCAAATACGCACATGAACTAAAATAATCCACACCATGATCTTCCTATGTTACAATACCATTGAAGATCACAACTTTATGCAAAATTATCAAAAACCCAACAACCCAAATAATAAAATCCAAGCCAATTTCAAACAGCTATTAGGTGTAAAATCAAATGTAAAAGTTCCAACCTTGAACCTAACCTGAATTCAAAATTCACTTCCTCGATGCTTCCCAATAATTTTTCTTGTTATTCATATAACAGAATTGACTTCCCCAAAATCCAAAACCCTAAATCACAATTCAAAACCAATCAATACTTTTGTATTGTGTTATTTTGCCTTTTACAAACTGGACAAATTATTGCAATATTTCTCTATTGTATTATTTTGCCTTGTGGAAACTGTACAAATTATATAAATATTTACTTATAATATTTCTTTGAATTATACAAACTGGAAAAATTATATAAATATTTCCTTATAATATTCTTTTGAATTGTACAAACTGCACAAAATTATTGCAAATATTTCCTTATTGCATTATTTTGTCTTGTATAAACTGGATAATTTATTGCAATATTTCGTTATTGTATGAAAGTATTAAACTGTAAAATTAGAAACAAATATTTAGGAAAATAAAAAAAAATATATTAAAAATTATAAACAAATATTAGGAAAATTGGAAAAAAATAGGTACAATTTATATTTACATATTTTTAAATTTCTTCTCACATTTGTAAATATTGTTTAACCTTTATTTGTAACACTATTTTAATTAATATCTGTTACACCATGTTAGTAAAATAGGTAATGTGTCATATTCGTTGGTTTTTATGGACATATATAATTAATAGGAGTAGTTTTTTTTCGTATAGTATGTGAATAATACGGCAAAATGAGTTTTTAAGCACAAAATGCTTATGAAATAAATATTATTTGGGTATAATACATGCTTACACACTTATTTTACTAACATAAAATGATTTTACTTTTCAACAAATTATAAACTTTTGAGCAAAAAGGGCCCAATTTGTGCAATTTTACTAAATAATTCGAAATCACACATTAATGTTGTGGCTTGTGGAAATACCAACAGGCCTTTTTACAAGATCAAGAAAGAGGACCTATACAAATATAAACTCAATAGAAGAATAAACTCTTTTGTAATCTCATATGATGAGTTACCATTAACTACTAGAAGGAGCCTGAGGGGATACAGATTCAATCTTGGTATTCAATTCGTCAGTTGCAGCCACACGGCTATCGGTTGATATTGTATCAACGGCTGACCCTTTCTCGTCTTTATCTATGCCCGCAACCCTGGTAGCAGCACCAGCAACGGAAGATAGACTTTTAATGCTTTCACCAGCTACATCCACGGTGTTATCAGTTGCTAATGCATCAACCACCAAACCTTTGCCGTCTTTATCTATGTCTGCAACATTGGTAGCAGCACCAGCAACTGAGGATAGACTTGTAATGTTTTCACTAGCTACATCCACGGGGCTCTTAGTTGTTACCGCATCAACCACCGAACCTTTTTCGTCTTTATCTATGTTTGTGACATTGGTAGCAGCACCAGCAGCTGAGGATAGACTTGTAATGCTTTCACCGGCTCCGTCCACAAGGCTATCAGTTGATACTGTATCAACCACTGAACTTTTGCTATCTTTATCCATGACTGCAAAACTGCCAGCAATACCTGATACCGAGGATGGGCTTGTAACAGGATTAGTGGAAGCAGAAATGTGTTCATCTTGTTGTTTTGGCCTGTTTAGAACCTTGCAATGTGGGCAATAGTAAGTAGTATAAGGAAAATCTTCTTTCCTTGCAAGCCCTGCAAATTGAAAATTTCAAGGGTCAATTTCTTCAGAAAGTTATATGTTTGATACATTCAAAGTCGACAGTATCCTAGCTTACCGTTATGGATGTGGCAGTTCCCGCATATAAGTGCATATGACTGGGTTGGATCTTCTCCAACAAGTAAGGCTGCAAGTCGGGATATCCAACTCCCATCATGTGGGGTAGAACCTGTTGGCTGAAAATGATCAACCACCATTGGATGATGACCATGACCCTCAAGATCATCTATGGTTTGGAGCATATCTGAATTGGGGTGATCAAATATGGTACTATCTACACTATTGGCTCTGTGTATCGACTGCTTGCGATTTCTAAGTCCACCAGGTTGAACAAGCTCGACATCACCACTTTTTCCAGTAGAGGTACTGAGCATAGACTCTTCTCCCAGAAAAACTCTCATGCCAGAGTCAGCGCCCAGCTTGGATGCCAGAACACTGGCAGCAGCAGCCTTTGCAGCTGGATCAGTGTCGTACCTCTACATTACAGATCAATTGTGTTAGCATAACATGACACATGATCGACATAACAATTCAAGCTCATAACCAATGTACCTGCTTGGGAAACTCAAGACTAAAATATGCCTCTATTTGTTTCATACAATGAAGATATATAGGCGTGTGCAACTGTTCTACTTTGCAACTGGCCTCGGCTCCAACGAAGTCATAATGCATATGGCACAAGATATCTACTGGTAGAACTGGAATGGTTTGTCCAATAGTGTCTCACTAGTTACACTAAAGATATGTGAGGGTGTGAGAGCACATGTTTTAATATTCAATCCGTCCTAGTAGAGAAGAGTCTAAGTTTAGTCCATAGAGGACTAAGCTAATGACAACAAATCAGCATCTGACAGCTAACATGAAACAAATTGGGTATGGCAGCAGAATAGAAAAGTACTGAACTCGTAAAAGCTCATGGATGGAAATTAAACAATCAACAAAGCAACATCTAAGACAAAATACCTGAATAAGTTGTTGTGTGGTATAATAGTTAGTCCTCTCCTTGAGCTCATCAATTTTTTCTTGCCTTTCAGCGCGAAGCTTTTCTAAATTATTCTCATCCCAGCGGTCACCTGAGAGAAAACACATAATAAAAAGAAGTGAAAAGCCACTAGTATTTGCACAACATATCTGTTTAATCAAGCATCTAGTGATTTTTAATTTCTCAATGAACAGCCGAACACCCAAAAACAGAAGAGACAAAAGTCAAAAGAACAGCCAATGTATATTAAGCATCTTTCTCAAGTTTATTGTATGCATTAACATTAACATAAACATTAACATTTACGTTGACATAGTATATTAAGCAGCCTTACCCCTGTCATAACAAGGAGGCTGTTTCCAAAAAAGTGTATAGAAGCTAAAAATTCCACCTAACATAGTTATGGTACCCAGCCAATGTGAGTCTCTGGATAAAGTACCACAAAACATCTTCTCCACCGCTTCGTAGCCGGAGCAGACATGTGGAGTTCGCTGGAGGGAAGAATGGCGGGAATGATTTCTTGCAATGCAAGAGAGCTCAAAACCAGTACCGGCTACAAGGAAAGTTCTCATCAAGTCTACGCGGACTTCCCCGTTAAGTATGAGTGGTTGAGTGAATTTATGAACGAGCTATAGTTGGTGGAGGTACTACTACCTGTAAGAACTATCGCTAATAAGGCGTAAGAAGGCTTTCCGTTCAATGGAATCCCTTTCTTCCTGTTAGAGAAAGGAAACGGTAGCCCAAACAACTGTTCCATCACAGCTGAATTAATTGAACACAAGCTGCATAAGTAGTTACAGCAAGAAGATGAAAAGATGCATTCACTAACACAAGTAATTATCAATTTAGTAAATTGGTTCCACTTTGCCATAAACCAAAGGTTGGGCAGGTTTGATAGACCATGAAAAATAAGACTGATCCCAGCCTAAAGTTAACAATGATATTACAGAATAACAGAAGAACAGGCAACTAACAATATATAGTACCTCAGTAGCTCTATCTTAATATTTTGGCTACAAACTCTAATTATATCAGGGAAAAACCTGGCAAGATACTAGAAATATAGAACGGAAAGAAAATTAAGGCCTCATCCTAAAAAGATATGAAGTATTCAATACGAATCAAGGCATGAACTTACACATCCTTGTGAACTTCTCAAAAGCTGTATACATAAGAAATGCTAACACGGGCAAAAGAAAAATTGGTAGAACCCGCATGGCTCTCATTTGCCAGCTCAAGTTCAAAGACCTTGTAGTCATGATGGCAAATCCAATTGCAACAACCTGTATGCCAGTTTTAGCCTTATCAGAGATGGAGGTGATTATCAACCATCTCAAATTGGTTCTTCAAATACAATAATAAACACACAGGGGGGAGTACATGCGTTACGACTTCATTCAGTTCGCAATAATATGAATGCAGAAAAATTTAAGTGAAACTGCTCAATAAAGTTTCTGGAAGTATATTCAAAATTTCAAATCCATAGGGTGCTGCATAAAAAATTAACTGTTAACAAATTCTGATTTCAACTTAACTAAGAGACACCAGTCTTTCTAAGGAGATTTAAAACACAGAAAATAGTTCCCAGTTCCAATCCTCTTGTTTCCGAAAGCTCAAGAAACTATGGTTTTCAACCTCAAAGCTGAAAGAAAACAGCATGAATATAAACATGCTCATACATTTAGCAAAAGAAAAAATAGCCTTACGAAGCTTAGGAAGATAAAGTAAAATAATTGTTGAAGCCATCAATGCACATACCACTTAATTGTTCGGCGTTTCCCAGAAACTTAAGGTTTTCATTCAATGATCAGTACTATTTACATAAGCACTCTTCTGACATAACAAACCCCGTTATTTGTAGGGTACCCCATTTACAAAAGGTGTCACGACTTTGTAAAGAACGAAGAGAGGGTTAAAGCATATGTATTGGGTGATAGAGTATTGTATGCTAGATGAATTACACATCACATTTCAGCAAAGGAACATACACTGCAACTATGACTGTAACAATGATGGAAAACAAACAAAAGAACAAGTAAATAGTTACAATTAGCACATTAGTATTATACTACTACATGTACATCATGGATAACTAACATGGAATCCTATTTACACGTAGGCTTTCCTTCTTTTGGTAACCTCTTACAGTACTAATATCTAATGGAAACATATCTACTCCTCCATCTCATAATGTTTGTCCAGTGTGACGTTTCTCAAAGCTTAAGGGAGAAAATTCTAGGCTTAAATTCTGACAGGCCCCTGAACTTTGATCATCTGGTCAATTTGACCCCTGAAGTTTGAAAATAGTTCTACTTGCCCCCTGAACTTTCACAACAGGTCATTTTGGCCATTTTCATAACTGTTCAGGGGCAAATTAACAAATTTTAACTTTTCATGAAGGACAAAATAGGAATTTAGTATATAATAGACATTTTGGGGTCACTTTTAATAAAGAAAATATATTAGGGCTTTTTAAAAGAAAATAAAATTATTAAAAACAAAATAAAAATATTAATTTTATATTAATTTTAATTTTTTTAAATTCTTTTATTACTTTGTCTATTATAAATTGACTCGTAATGCCTATTATTGTTGTATGCCTATTTTATCCTTTATCTTAAGGTGAAAATGATCAAAATGACCAGTTAGGATAGTTCAGGGGGCAAGTAGATCTGTTTTCAAACTTCAGGGGCCAAATTGACCAGATGAGCAAAGTTCAGGGGTCTGTCGGAATTTAAGCCAAAATTCTAATACTGGTAAAAGTACACTTATTTCAAAAATGCATGTAAAAATTGGTCTAATTAGACCAATTATAGGAAATGGAAAAGTGAAAGTAGATAATCTTCACGAGATGGAGATAATCTTCATGAGATGGTGGGGGTGATAGTTTTCAGCGAACCTAATATCTGCTCAGTAAAACATTTTATGGAATTAAAGCATTAGTTTGGTTAAGAGTACATTGATTAACCCCCATTGCTTTGTTATTAGCTAATATGACACAGTATATACTTCGTAATCACAAAACAAACAGATGTAAAGGACTTCCTTAGATTATTCTCATGGTTGCTTCATAAATTTAAGCTATAAAAAGGGAAGTACAGAGTTACCTCCAACGCTAACGCAAGAAGTACGAGATTCTTGATTGTTCCCCTGAACCTATGTGACCGCCTCCTCATCCTAGAGAGAATAACAGCCTCTTGCTTGGAAAGATACTCTAGCCTTTTCTCAAAATCACTTCCATGTGATCTAAATATCCCATTAAATAATCTAGAGAACACTCCATTCTTCTTTTTTTTATTCTTTATACGCTCATTATCAGTCGCCTGTGGCACATCACCGGCAATACTTCCATCGGATTCCTTTTTACTATCCCCGGACATATCCTACCCAAAATTTAAATCCAACCATCAGTAAATATCAATACTTGAAAACTAACATCATTGATCCCATGATAAGCACCTAACAACACACTCACTAAACTACTAAATCCATTACATTTCATATATTTAAAAGATATTACACCAGTCCCTACAAGATTGCCTAGTCTTGCTTTGGATGGTTGACTTTCTAAATTTCGAACTCAAATATTTATTATATGTTATAGTATAATATTCGGTGTAAAAAGACCAAAGATTGTATTTTTTTTTTTACCTAATATACTCTTAAAATAATAATCTTGAGTGAAATCGAAGTTCCATACAATCAAAAATCAAACTGTACAATATTGTCTTATAATACTTAAAAATGATTTATATTCAGATCAAATTATAACACAGAGAGACAAATTTATTTGATATAGAATGACGAGAAATAGGACAAACAAATTGGGACAAAGACGCTAACCTCTGATCAACGGAAAGCCAAGATCAAGATCAGAGTTTTCGACGAATCAATGTCTGGATGATTTCATAATATCAAGTAAATAAAAGAGGGGATCAGAGGTTTTGTCTATTTTATGATTGTAGTGCTATATAGTTCCCCATCAGGCCTTCGCCCCGATCAAAATCGAACTGATTTCGGTCATGTACAAAACTTGATTTAGAATAAAATTATCAATAATTTGGTCTGTTTACTAATTTAATAGTAGTACGTATTATCTATTTATATTAAATCAAAGAGGTTTTCTTGTTACTACGAGTTCAATTTATTTGACGTTTTCAGTTTTCGTGTAAAATTTTGACAGTTAATCACTTTTGGTACTATAAAAGGTGGCACAGATAATATTGATATATGAAAATACTTTCAAAATAAATCTAGTCAATTCGAGTTTTTAGCCTATTGAAATTTGGAGTCCAATTGGGTATTGGTTTAGATTTGGTCCACAATCGGGTGATACATATCAAATTGACATATTTCGAACCGATTCTGAATTTTTAAGTTTGGATTCGAACTTGTACCAACCAATTTCTACTCGGCTCGGTTTAGGATCAAGTGAGTCAAGATACAATGGAACTTTGATCAATTCGGCTTGATAATAGCTCCATATCTTTTGTGAGAACAGAAACAACAAATATGGTCGGGTTGAGGGAGGTTGATAACTAGATTGCAGGCAAAATGTGAAATAAATTTCAGATTTCCTAAATTGAAACCAAGGAGAACAATGTGAAACTATACTTTCATTCTGCACTCACAATGTTTTTTAGAACATGTACAGGTTTGACCTCAAATGCAGACTCCATTCAAGAATGGAAAACTTGTACAACTTCAATACATTTGGATGATTAAGCTCAAGGAAAAGGACTAAAGATGTATTATAAAAGCTATGGATCGTTTCGATTTTTCAGACAGCAGCAAAGATGGGCCATCTGTGTATAAACTGGAGTTGGTGTTTCCTTCTGCTAACAAATTGTGATTTATCAATCTTTGAACTTGTTGGCGCCAACTGAGCTCTTGTTTGTAGCTTCGTTGTTCCAAGATGGATCTACGGGAGGAAGCTGGTACTCGTCAGGCGTAAGGGCCAACGCAAAATCAGGCAATGTTGGTGCAGCGTCCATAATTCTACAGTTAAGGAAATGGATTATTAGAGGGTTTTTAAGATGATGTCGGATCTACACCTTCCAACTACTGCATTGTTTCATCATGTACCGTAGAGCTCTTGTATTGAGAAGTAAGGAAGACTTACTTTTCATGCGCATAAAGGTCTCTGTTGATCCGCACCTTGCTAGAAATATCCTTAGGGATCTTCTCCATTAGAAACTTCATAGTGCCCCAAACAGGGGGATTTCTGTATCAGAGAATTGAAGATATACTGAATACTAAAGCAAGCACAAAAATCAGCTTAAACTAATAAAGGTTTTAATCTAACAGATGCAGGACAAATGAGAGATGCACCTAGATGTAGGAACTGCTGCATTGAAAGCTTCACATGCCTTATCGCTTTCTTTAAGATATTCATCTGCAGCTTGCAGAGCAGCTACAGCTGTGCTATGGGATCTTTCTGTGTTTCCTTCATCGAGGATCAAACCATGAAAATAATATGCTGCAGCCTGGTTAAAGGGCATGTTGATTAATGTCGAATAGAGGACTCATAACTTGAAGTAGCTGTTGTGATGCATCAAACAGAAAGATGAATGAAAACAAATATGCAATTATTTCAACAATCATTATGTTTATGTTGACACTCGACATACAATGCTTCAGCAAAATACAGAAAGGGGTAGTTGATTAGCTTTCAAACTGATTCACATTTGAGAACTGAGATGCAAAGGTCTATCTAATACAATTGTGATTAAATTGGAGGAAAGGAACATAATCATAAATTACCTTGGCGCTAATGTATCTCCATTTCACAAACATCTTATGCTTTTCGCCCCATCCATTTGATAATGGGAGACTGATAATGTTATCTTGGGCCTACACAATAAATTGATTTCAATAAAAGAACAGAAACGGGAGGGGAGGGGACACAAGGTAGATAAGATTTTCAGTGTTAAAGCAATTTCCAATTCAATTCAATTGATGTTCTAGTTTTTCTATGTCAAGCTTCGACAAGTAGTTTTTTAGGTATATTATGTAAAATTACAAATATTATGAAAAAAGTTTCAACGACAGATCCAATGAAATCAAATTTATATTTATTAGAATAAAGAAGAAAAAGTAAGTGATTGTTCAGAGCTTGACACCGAAAGGCCAATGATTTTTACACTCCAATGAGTGATAATGACACTCCACTTTTAGTATAGAAGTGGATGAAAAATAACGAAGGAGTGGAGTGCTATAATAAAAAAGTGGACTGTAAAAGTCATTAGCCAAATGAAAAGTGTCAATGAAAATGAACTAGTACTCCGTAAAAGTTAGCTGGTAAATTACCTGTTGCCAGTATTTTACCATCTCACACGCAAGTCTTCTTTTAACTGCTAATGTAGCCTTCGTACTGTCAACGGCAAGACCAAGTTGAATGTCAACACCCTGACCACCGAAATGATTCAGAGTTTTTGCCATGGAGGCAGTAATAGTGATACAAATTAACCAATGCAGGAAAATAACAGCATATCAAGAACTTCACACACAGGCAGGCACCATTAAGAGACGTCTGAAACATATTAATTGAAAATGGAAATTGTTCATAGAAACTGATGGGTGGTGCCATCTAATTTGTCATCTCCTTGAATTTACACCTTCACGAAGTTATATTTCAGGAAGAGGCAGAATCTCCTTGAACATGTTTAACTTACTAGAGTTTAGGCGATAGCTCAATAGACTGGCACTAAATGTAGCTGAGCTAAACAATATCTTGAGTGATGAATAATGCCACAAATAAATAACAGTGTGTTTGTAAGTGATTGTATCTCCGTCTTCTATAATAACTCATACCTGCGCCAGTGCTTCGAGGCATAGTGCTCTTAGGTTCCCTTCAGCTAGATCTACAGGAAGATTTCTCCTGGTACACCATCATTTGTCAATAGAGAAAACAATGAAGCTACGTATGTTATTACAAGCTGCAACTAATATGTAATTCTGTGTATTACGTTCATGTACCTGAGTTCTGTAGGGAACTTGGGAAGAACTTGTCGGACAGCGCAGTCAAGGTACCCAGCAGCCTTCAGAAACACATCAACTGAAGACTTTCTATTTTCTGTTGCATCAGTTTCATTTTGATAAGGAGAAGAAAACAATTGAAATCGAACATTATCTGTAAGAGCTAAACACGCAAGGCATAGAATTTCCTGACATGCACCAAATGCTCACCTTCGGATATCTTTGGCTGATGGCCATCAGCATATGTTCTTGGAAGAAGCATAAAGTTAGCTTTAAATAGTGAGAGAGTCGCCATCAAGTGCAAAACTGACAATACTTCATACCAAACACTAAACATTGCTGTCTCCTGAAAATATTGTAATGGTAAGTATCTCCATATCAAAGGTACAAATTCAAACAAAACCACAAAACTGAAGAGAGAAACTATTATTCATGCCTAACCTCTTTCTCATCTTCTTGATTGACCCAAATAAACTGCACATTGTTTTGGAAGGAGCTACCTGTAAAAAATTGACACCCTCGGAATCAAAATTCATATTAACACGTTAATTGTATTTACTAAATGGCCAAAAATATCGAATTACCATCTTTAACTAGTCCTAAAAGAACAGGCAAGTAATCCTCAAGAGCTTGCAAAAGATCATACAGGATCGGACCTAATACAGGAAACGATGTAGATTCAGCAATTTGAACTAAATTATAACTTACATGAACCAGACCATTCTTTAAACAACTGACCTTGTTGGCTAACAGATTTCCTTTTTGTTCTTGTAATAGTTGGAGCTTCTTGCATAGCCAGAACAACTATTCTAGTCCTAAGAGCATTAAGTCGTTCCACTAAATTTATCGAAAATTCATCACCAAGCGATCCAGAGAGATCAACAGGCTTAGGTATTCGCAAGCCAGGAACAAAAACAGAAACTTCCCCGATGTTTCTAGGCCCTCGTTGGCTTCCAACGCCATTGTTAGGAGTAGATATCAGGCATCCCATATTCTTGAATATCTCGTCTCACTCACCTTTGGTCAGCAAAACGATTAGAACAACTAACAAAAAATCATAAGAATGAAATAAGGACTCACAAAGTTTCGAACGAATAAGCTATAACTTGTAGTTCCAAGTGGCTCATTCAATAAATAAAGATAACCACAAGAGAAAAGATCCAATTGCATAAGAATCAACATGTTCGAAGTCTATGTGCAATTAATTAGAATATTAGTCAAAGTCTATCACAAGTTGAACTAATTAACAAAAATTCTCCAATACTTTCTGCATAACAAAATGTGTAGTTAATTACTCATTACAATAAGTACAACAAAACGTTGAGCCCCAACGTAACTCACGCCCAGCCACCCCGCCATAGAGTACACGGAGAAGGTTGATCATGTGCCTCGAAAGGCCAGGGTACTAACAGTACGTCAACCGAACCAATTCAATCGAGACCGAGCAATGAATTGTATATAATAGATTAATAAGTACAATGCAAAAACAAGAGGGTAAAGAAAGTGACATAAATTTCATATACAAGCCATGAAATTGACAAGTGTGATGCCTCGAATCATTTAGATGTATCTATCTTGCACTTTTTCTAAATTACTTCAACCCTGCCTCCCTCTTCTTATTAAATTCTCATTTCAAAATGAAGCTTTATAGCTACCTACAAAAAGCTCGAATCTTTAACTTTTGTAAGAAAGTTTCAATGCAATAAACAAAGAAAAAGGACATATCATACACTAAATAATGTTCTTAATAAAGGGGTCAGAATCAAACCTTCTGTCTACCAGATGGGATAAAACTGCATTAACTATAAAAATCAAGAATGGAATAAAGATTGGATTTTTAATGGTTTTCTATGAGGATCTTTTTGGGTTCAGCTGTTTAAGTAAGAAAGTGAGATTCAACTGAAAAAACTAACTCAATTCCTCATAATTGAATTAGTATGTTATTTGGATGTCTTTTGATACAAAAATAAACAGAGAGATGTGAAACAACCGAAACAATAAGAATAATTTTGGGGGTTGCAGAATTGTGCTAAATACTACTACTAGTTCAGAAGCTGTCATTGTCATCATTTTAGAGAGAGAGAGAGAGAGAGAGAGAGCTTCGGTATATATTGCTGTAAGATTTAAGAATGTTGTTCAAGGTGCTCACAATATGAACATGATGATTGATAGGAGTTTGATTTTTTCTACTATTAATATCCCATTCGAGTTCGTAGTATGGGACTTGTCTAACAAAATTTACTTGACTCGTGTTATTCACTTAGTTTAATGTCTATTTAATATAAAATAAATGAACATTTGATGTGAATCCTCGACTCCTCGTTACTTGGGGAATAGTGGATATGGAGATATTGAAAGAAGGTGTATTTTTCTTTTTATTAAAATTAATTATACAAAATAATAATATAATTTTTTTCTGTATGATACAACTTAGAAATATATAAGAAATGACGAGTTGGTGATCTAAATTCCAACATAGAAAACGTTATTTAAGAAAAAAAATTAAAATATATTGGCTTATATATTCCAAAATTCAGATTTATAAATAATAGAGTTTAGTTGTGGAATAATAAATTTTACTTGTGATGTATAATCAGGAATTTGATTTAGTATTTTTTCAATGTCAATATTTTAGGAATGCTCAGCAAAATACATGTATTTTTATATCTATAGTAAATTTGAATATAATACGAATGATACCTTTTAGAGGTCGTTTTCCGTCTTTTGTCCATATAGATTGTACTTTATTTTAGTCTTTTTCGTCTTATCATTTATGAAAAATACAATGGAAATTTGATGCTTAATTTCCATTCTGAATGGAAATTGAAAATTCTGAGGAAGCAATTCTCGAGAAAGGTCCAACATACTTACATGACCACAATGGGAACTATAGCAAAAATTTCAAAAATGAGTAGTTTAACATTATTGAAATACTCATTTAATGATGTTTCCATGTGCTCATTTTTAACATATTATGAATCCAATACAACGAACTATCATCAAGGTGCTAATTCAAACATGTACATTGTATGTTAAAAATTATTATAATTGAGACGATTATGCGTTTGGGTTATATTTAATAAGTAAATAAAAAATATCAATATACGATGCCAACGCTCATATTATGATTTAACTACATTTTTCATATATCCTGTAAAAAATAACAGAAAAGATTTATCGCATTATAAGTATATTTATTAAACAATAGACTGCTCAAATAGTTATACTAGTAACAAGTGGAGTGAGATTTAGTACTCGTTGATTCTAACATATAAAAACATCACGTTGTCGAAAAAATTTAGTACTCATTCCTAATTTCAATTTCACTTTTTAGATTTTTTTAACTATGAATTTTCATTAATTGATAAAGAAAATAATATAATCATGTGTTATATTGTTAGATTTGTTTGAATATATATATTTCAAAAATCAACTTGTTATAACTTTTCTCCATTTAAAATAATAAATATTTACATTTCAAGTTGTATCTCGATGATCTTTTTTTATAGAATCTCGATGACCTTCTTAAAAGTGAAAGAAAAATAAAAAATTGAAATGGATGAAGTAATACGTTCAAAACAACGTATCATATTAACTAACTACAACCTATACACGTAGAATGAATGAGATACCCCATAATTCTCCTTATACTTCAACCTTTTTCTTATCCCATACTTTTTATATTTTTTTTTTCTTTTTATTTATAAACAGTTAATGATGAAAAATATGAATATAATATTATCATAAATAATAATATAGAATTTCCAAACTAATAAAATAACTATGAGACAAATTATCATTAATAAATTACAAGATCGATTAGTTAAAAGATCGAGTCAGATATTATAGGTTATTGTCTTATTCAACCATCCACTTAAAATTTACTTTTCAATACAATCAAAACAATTTGAGATATGATTTCTTTTTACAACACTATCTAAGGTCTCAATTTTAGGACTCATTTATTTTTATACAAAAATTAAAAGAAAGAAGTTATTCACATAACAGTATTTTCATTCAATTTCTCATCTCATATACAGTATAAGATTTTTATTTTAGATTAGAAGTGGAGATGGAATAAAAAATAATATGAGCCCATTACTTATCTTTGCATACGTGTCAGTTAGCTGGCCAATTGAACATTTCCATAATTTAAAGCAGTTGACCAAAAATCGTGGCAACATATAATGGGTTGGTGGTAGTAGTAGGCAGCAGAAAGCAGTCCACCTATGCCTTAAATGGCAACATCACATGATTTCAACTCCGAGAGGACATGTTAGGTGGACACGTGTTCAAACCCTTACCAAATTTTTGGGACTTTAAATCAAGATTAGGCATGTGAACGAGCGGAATATCTGAAGGCTTGATTCGGTTCAATCGTTTTGAAATTCGAATCGTATTGTGCCGAAAATCTTTTCAAGTATCGAAAATGAATGTTCAGTTCTATGTTTGCTTTTCCGAATTGATTACGAATCAAGCTTTTTCGAGCCAAATATCCCGAGCCGCCGAGCTTTTTTGTACCTAATTAAACAAAAAAATTAATTAAATATATGAGTAATTGGAGATGCATCAACATTAAATCTTTAATTGAAAACTAGCAAGAGGATGAGGAGATGAGCGGGGATTAGAGTTTGAAGTTCTTGTTTTCACCGTTTCACGGCATAGATTACATCCATGATTAATGAAAATATATATGATTGGTGCTGCCTCCAAGAATTTATAGTATAAATATATAAGGGAAGGCCGAGCCGAGCTACTCGAGCTATTCGGCTCGTTTGGCCGAATACCGAAAATGAAGGCTAGATTCTATGTTTGATTTCTCGAATCGATCGAGTCATGAGCCGAGCTTTTCGAATCGAATACGAGCGAATTTTTCGAGGTTTCAGGCTCATTCACATGCCTACTCAAGACTCCCTCCATTCCCAAAAACGAAGATACCCTCGTCCTTGGGTGTCGTTGGAGAGGCATATCGGTTGATTAGGTAGATTGTGAAATGTGTTTTAAACGGTCATGTAATTTAAATTTATTTGTTTATTATTTTAACAAAAAATTATGAGGTTATATTTATCAATACTTTAGCACGCAATTCTTTACTAACTGAATGCTCCAACATCTTTTTTTCATTATCTAATTCATAAGCACAATGTGTTTTACTTTACATTAAACTTCAAATTCGCCTAACATGAATTACTACTTCTTACTTACTCAATATTTTATTCCTTCTATTTCAAAACAATATACTTCATGTAGATTATATCGAACTTTGACGAAAAATAACTTTTTATTTATATATTAAAAAATACAAAATTGATATTACTGTAATGGAAGGAGTCATATTTGATTAAAATATAAATAAATTATAATATTTTGATCACCAAAACAACATTAATTTACCAGTATTATAAGCTACATTTCAATTTATTGTTCTCAATTTGTTGATGGTATTAAATATATCAAATTATATTATGCCACTTTCACTTTCTATAATAAATTAATACAAGAAATATAATTTGAAATTAGTGAAATTTTAGAGACAAATATAATATACTATCTTTACCATAAAGCAGAAGATTAATTTTAGTTTTTTCGAATCAAACTTTAAAGGTTTTGGTAACGAGTTCACATAAGTCCCAAAATTTTGATCAAGTTAACCATAACTTAATATCCCCAAAATTTAGTAGTTTAAAAACCTTAACACATGTGCATTTTTCATCATTAGCTCGTACCTAAAAAGGCACAAGACAAATTGTAAATAATATAATTGTATGCGATATAATCGTTTTTAAAATATATTTTTGAAAATATCACTTTTTTAATATAATTTTTGTATTAGTAAAATAAAAATTAGAAATATTTATATTTTAAGACGTGTTCGATTATAATAAAAATTTAAATGAACCCTCCCTTTTCAAATATAGGAGACATTGATTGTCCAATAAGGGGCCACATTAAGATATGATGAACAGTAAAGCTGACGTGTTATTCAGGCAATGATATGATGAACGTGGAGGGTGGAGGCGCTTCTGACGGTTTGGGATGTCGGGTTTCTTATTTAGGTGAGCTGGATTTGCTGTTCTCTGATTTTGTCGTAGTTGCAAAATATCCCAAGCTACACGACAAATATTTCATTCTTCTAAGATTTTCTAACCTCAATTCGATTTAAATTACACTTTTTTGTTTTAAATACAGTAAAAAAAATTAAACACGAGACTTTTTTACAATTTATATAACGAAATTAAAAAAATCTTTCCATATTTTTTAATACTATTATTTTATATCAAATGGATTTATTTATAGACATTGAATATTTTTAATTCAAATATAAATGTATATAGGAATTATTCTGGGATAAAACATACTAATTTTTTTTATAATAATCATTCTTTTTGTTTAATAATCTTGATCAATATCGAATGTCATGATCTTCATCTTAAATATCATGATCAATGTATTGCTTTTTAGTAAAATTCAATTGATAAGCTTAACAATTGAATTTGAATGAAATAATTTCTGAAATTTTGGATGAAAAGCACAAGCAATAGCGAATCATGGAACAATTTCTACGCAATCATCGAAATTTATTTGTGTTTCGTTTCGGTAATTTGAAAAAGAAAATTTTCGAATCTTTCGACCATTTCCTACCTAATTTTTTAACCATAATTGTATATCGGTCTTTGTATTCGGCCACATGTATTCGACATCGCATCAAAGGCTTAAATGAATTTGACTCACTTTAGTTTTTTTTTTTTTGATAGATAGAAGAAAACATAGAAGTTATAATGGAAGGATAATATCACCTCCATTGTGTCTACAGCAAAACATATAAGAATTTCGATCTAAAACATAAACATTTGAAGCCCTATTACAATATTCAGAGAACTGAAAACTATCCGAATTAAAGATTGACAAATTTGTTCTCCATCAAAGACATGTGTCATTGATCTTGTTCTCTTTCAAGAAGGTCTTCCATGCATCCTTTCTAGTGAGACCATGACAACATCTAGCAAGGACTTGTGAGAAAAGTAGATCAGTGAACAAATGAATAGAGGTAGGATGTCTATTAATTGCCAAAATTAAACCGAGAAGGAATGTTTGAATGATTAAATCATCAAAACTTGAAAGGGAGTTGCTAGTAGTGCTGGCTTGCGAGTCCGATTGTCCTCCGTGTAGACTGCCTGATGTTGTAAGAATCTGAAAATCATATTGATCGAAAATAGATATCTGCCAAATGTTTTGAGAATTGGCTGCAATTCTGAAAACAACTGAAAGTCTGTTCGTTAAAAACATCAACGAATCAAGATTATCAAAGATATTTCTAGAACCTTGAGGAATATGAAATTTGGAGTGTGGATCAATCTTCCTCCAAAGATTGAGAAACGAAGTTCTCATTAATTCCAGGGACCGAATATTCAAACCAATTCTATTGAAAACCGACTCACTTTAGTAGTCCTATTAACAAAACCTCCATTTAGTTGCTATTCCCTTCAATTTATTTTAAGACTTTATAGGAGTAGTTGTTTCACATATATCAAGAAATGTATCACTCACTCATAAAAATAAAAAATTCTGCACAAAGAAAAATCGAATTCATAATAAGGAAATATTATGCATGATGTATAATACTTCATAATCTGATACAACATAAAGATCTTTTCTATTGAAAAGTTATACATTTCGACTTTCAAAACATTAAATCTAATGTAATCTTCGTTAAGATTTCTGCAAGATATTGTAAAGTTATATATTTTTTGTGCTAAATTAGTATTTGAAATCTTGCTTCACATAAGAGCTAAACTAGAGCTCAATGAGTTTAAATTCATCCACATATAAATGAAGCACAACATGAACGCTGCTTAGTCTTTGAGCAGTTTTCACTACAAAATTTAATTTTCTTCTATTTTCCTCAACTTACAGTTCCGTGCCACACAAGGTATAAAATACTATTATCAAAGTGTGTGTGTGTTAATTCATAAACACCTCATACACTCAATCATCTAAAGAATCAAGAGTTCATGAGTAGAAGCAAAAGGGTAACAGCTTGTAGCTGTTTACATCAGTTACCCAGACCTCCTTAAGAATGTTAATAAGCCTAAACCAGCAACCAGTGCAGTGCCAGCTGCAACCGCGCTATATGCTGATGCCCATGAATCAGCATTTGCATAACCCGTGCTCCTGGTGCCGGATGCCCTCCTACGGCCAGATGTTCCTGAGTAATCAAGGTACAACCTTAGTCCCTGCCAACATAAGATGAATTCATGTGTTAACCCCTCATACGTTAGAATTCAAATGAATTGGGAACCAAGTATTACAAACATAGCTAAATGTGTTCTCCAATAGATAGCCTCACCATGGCGTACTCTCACGTTAAGGATGACATCTACTGTCAAATGCTTATATGAAAAATGTAAAAGTATACCTTCCATCCGTTGGACTTCGCATGCTCAACAGCAGCAGTAAGATCGCTGTCTGATGCAAGTACAACTTTATCCTGATCTTCGTCATCATACTGCAACACAATAGTTCACCAGAAGTAGACATTATAATTTCGTCTATTGAGTGGGATCGGTAGGAATAAAAGAGTATCAAACAAGTAGGAAATACTGAGAATTATTTCAGGGAAAGGAGAATAAAAGAAAATGTCTTAGTTACAAGAATCTGAGGAATTTTATGGCGGTCAATATCATCTCCGACTCTCTGAAGGATTGCGGTTATAAGCTCCGTTATACTCCTGGTGTCTGTATTGAAAGCAATGGATGAAGTATAATAGGTCATCAGTGGAGGAAAATATGGATAAAGCAAATCTTAAAGAAGCCGGTAAACATATCATAATCAAACATGTAAAATAACAGGAAATGTTATTACTTTTGCCTTTTTACAAATTCAAATTTTAGATAAAAGAATCACATTCACCATCATGACTTAAGAAATAAGTGAATGGTAAGCAATCTACTATGAAGCTAATGAGGACATGACACTAAGAGACTTCAGAAGGAAAGCTGCTAAGCTTTAGCAAGCAGTTTGTTTTCCGGTTAGTTTCGTCTCTGAAATCTCTTTTCATTTCTTTTCTTTCCATCAGTACCATACAAATGAAGTTATAGAATAGTCAGTGGTATGTGTATAACATGGGATCGACAAAAACAGATGCTGGAAAAAATGAAGTCCATAGAAAGGGGGAAAGGAAGCATCATGTCTGAATAATTGAACACAAGTTTGGATAAGCAAACAACTAGAGCTCAATGAGGAGGCTCAAGGATTGGGAGTACGGCTTCTATCTTGGATTAACTAATTTAAAACGTACCACATGTGAATCTATGCATTCTGCCCCTTTTGTCTTGGATCTTAAAAGCAAAAGTGTTTGGTAAGCTTGCCGAAGGATAAGGAAGAGATTTTGTTGTTCCTGCTCCCTCAGAAACCATATTTAATGAAGATCCCTCACTGTCATATCAAACTCAAAAGTATGCATCAAATTACTACAAAGGGGATGAACTGCATATCAAACTTTGGAAGATAGGTATCAAACCTGCGTATGTCGTCCCCATCATCAGGAGATGTGGCCATAGCCGAATCCCAAAACTTTTGCATCATAGTGTTTGCGGCCTCATTATTAATTCCTGCAGTATTTCCCACCTAAAAAAATACAAAGAATACATCAACATCAACATGCCCCAGTGCATCTGAAGAGTTCCCCACCTAAGCGGGGTAAGAGGTAAGAAAGTACAAAGAGAATGAACCATAACTATTTTCAAGAAGCAGGATGATAGGTTACTTTTGAGTTTGGACTCATAATGTCATTTTATAAAGTAACTCAAGCCACTCCCATGTTATTCCCGCCTGTAAAAGATTCTTCCAAACTTAAGTAGGTTCACAGGAAACCAATTTTCTCTACAGCTCCAAATAAAACTAGAGGAAGGGAAAGAACAAAGAAAAAGGGAAAGCGATTAGGAGACCACGGCTTGAGTAGGTTTACACAAAACTGAATCCTGGGTTTGAGATGGCCGCATATAAAGAAAAAAACATCACCAAAGGGGACCCAAAGCACATGCAGAATCAAATACATAGAGTTTCTTAGAAGATACGGGAAGTTTGTATTCAGACAGCTGTAGGAATGTCACTTGAGGCCGAATACAGAAAGTTTCTTACCAAGTAAAACCAATATACAGAGAAAAAGAAGGGAGAGAGTTTGTTACTAATGTCTATTGGTCTACAATTGAAGAACGCGATAGCTAGACTTCAATAAATTACTCCCTCTGGTTTTACTTGAATGGTCAAAGAGTACGGTAATAAAGTTGATCGACTCAAAAATTTATATTACTGAGTAGCATATATGTGTTAAGTCAAAGAAGTCTGAAACTAAAAAGAAAGAAGTAAAAAATAACATAAAGAAATCTCCTACAGCACCACTCATATCAACTAAAAAAAATCCAAACCATCTTTCACAACTGAACAAGATGACCAGTTTTAGAAGGGATGAATATTGAAAGATTCCAAAGTGAAGTAAAGCTAAGTAAATGAAAAGGCAAAACTAGATCAATATCAATGTGCCAAACATAATTTGATTATGCGAGTATGTGATCATGAAAGACACTTCCCCTTATATTCCCAAAATTACCAAACACAACAAGCCTACTGATTACCAAGTCAGAACCAAACTTACCGTGGCTACAGCAGCATGCGTAATATGAAGCACATCAACAACAGCAACTGCAACTCCATCTGCTTCAACAAGGCCATATTCCTTAATCATAAATTCTTTTCATAAATATGTAGATCATGTCAAAGATTTTTACCTCTGTCAACAACAGGCAAGTGTAAGAATTTCCCATCATGCATTGTATGCAAAGCGTCAACGATAGGTGTGTCAACTGTAGCACACTCTGGGTTCGGGGTCATTACCTGGATATGTGACAAATTAAGGAGATAATTAGAATAGACGTGAAATTGAGGATATCAAGGACTAGGGGCGGAGTCGACAGTGAGAGCATACCCACGAAGCACATAAACATTAACAATTATCTAGATAACTAAACTGAGCATATAGGGAGCAGTGATCACAATAATTAATAAAGATACTTAAACTGATTCAAAATACTTGAGGTATGGGCAACTTCATTGGCCAATTTGAAGTTGTCTAAAGTATTGATCTATTAGAAGTAGGTATATTTTATTTTATACCCTCCCGATACTGCTGCGAAGGTGTGTTGCGAACATTAATTTGTGGATATATGTACCAAAATGTCTGAAAATATGTGATGAATTCAAAGAGACACATTAATTGCAATGCAATTGAACTCGTCTCCTATCTCGACTTTTACCACTAACGGAATAGAGTGTAATTCAACATAAACATGCCTCAATGGCTCTTCAGTGGCTCCCGCCTGAGCAAGGTAAGGGGGGGGAGGATAGTACGTAGCCTTACCCCTGTGGGAACAAGGATGTTGTTTCCCGGTTGACCCAAGAGTGAAGTGCAAACACTATCTACTCTTTCACGATAGATAACAAGTAGGCAGTGTCACGAGCCAACTTAATTTATTCCATTATATCCTAGAGCCAGAGACGTTAAAATCTTTGACTCCACGGGACATGGAAATAATATATAAAGTAGCTTAATTTTATTAATATTAAGAGAGCCTATTTTTCTTTACCATTATTCACCCAAGTGTGTATTTATATTACTTACTGTTATTCTGTTTCCCTCCAATCTATCTCTTGATGATGATAGCCTATGGTCTTAGAATAACATTCTACAGTGCACGGTATCAGGAAGGAAAGAGAGCAAAGGGGAAAGGATTTACCTTTTCAACTAAAGTGGAATCCGCTGGAAGGTCTTGGGCAATCACTCGCATCAAAATGTCCTTTGAACTGCAAAATGGAGAGTCCAAGTAATCCTGGCACAGAGATTGTAAAATCAATATTCGACTTGTAAGATACGAATAAAACTCACGTCAAAATTCCTCGAGGCTTGTTTTCAACAGTTACAATCGCTGCGCTAGCGTGAAATTCAAGCATCTTTTTTGTTGCATCCACAACGGTGTCACTTGGAGAAACTGTGACTATCCTGGACAGCACCACCCAGAAAGGAAGAGTCCCACAATGTCAGTTAAAGAAAAATTATTTGGACAGATGTAGTAACAGACAATAAAGTAACCAAATAAGCTAAACAGACATTTGAGAAACAAAAGTCAAGATATTACCTACTTTGAATTGTCAGATATTATCGTAGACAAGGAGGGCTTGAACATGCGCTCTCGCAGTGTTTCAATAAATGTATTTTGACCTACAATTGACCAGTCCAAAGGAAAACCCAAGATTAAGTGATTACATGCACAAGCATTCATAAGTCTATTATTTAATAGTATGAATATGTGTTAATGTACAGCAAAGACAAGAACAGTATATATTGTGTTCTGGTTAATACAATTAATGCAATATTCTCCACTAACCAGAAACAGATGTTCCCCAGTGTTTCTCAACACCTTCAACAGCAGCAGCAATAGCTTTTCCCTTCTCCGCTGCCCTTTCCATGCGTGCAATCGCGTCATAAAGACATCTTGCTATATCAAGTATGGCAATAACTTCTCCCTTATCTACAACAGGTAGATGTCTGAACCTTCCTGATAGCATGGACAGAGCAAAAAGGATAGCTTAATAGTTACTTCTGGAAAGAGATGCAATATGCAGTCTACAAAGGTACAAACCTTGTACCATCTTCTGTAAGGCTTCCACAGCTAGTGTGTCAGAAAGTACAAAAACTGGATTCCTTGTCATTACCTTTGAGACAGGAGTTTCTTCTAGATTGACCTCTTTAGCTATTACTCTTGTTGCTATATCCTTCAAAACCAGGTTTTCATACAAAGGATAATATACTTCTTAAGACGTGAGAGAATGAGGAACAAAATCAAATGCAGAGTTCTATTTAAACCTTATCGGTTAGAATTCCACAGAGCAGTGCATCAGAGTCCGTCAACAGTAAGGCGTCAACTCTACGAGCAGCCATCCGACGGCAAGCCTCATGTATACTTGTAGTGTCAGGCACAGTCAATGCTTTGGACAACCGCAATCGCCTCACTGTTCGTTCACCAGTCAATCCCCTGTGTTTCAAGTATGAGCTAACTTTAGATTTAATACATAAATAACCATTTTGTACTTTCTCACATCATTTCATTCTCATCTGATATAGGCCTACTTCAAACTTCGCCTGTTTTTGTACAAATTTCCAATGATCCTCCCAGGCGCCAGCCTAATCAAACTGGCATCGGCACCCAAAAATTCATGGATCAGCTTCCTCACTGACCCCTTCACCATTTACACTTACTTTATCTTATCAGGATTCAATATTTAATAATGTCAATGCCATTAGTTTGGGTTGTGTAAACCAGTTACTACGAAGGGGCTTAATTTCTTTAAAATCATCACAGCTATGTCTGATTGGGTTTAATAAAGATATAAACGATCCCCTACCCCGTTTATTCCAGACTTCTCTTTCCCATCTTCTGCCACTCAGATTAGCGCTAACTGCATAACTTATAGTACGTGTGAACAAGTTAATCTTTTCCTCTCACTGAAAGCCCATTGGTAGTTGTATATTTTCTCACAAAACACGACCTCTGTATAATTTCTGGAAAGTTGCGGACTTCAATCTATCTGATCCCCACATATTCATGCCTACTATGGAATTGAGTATACAGTTTCACAATATAATAGAGATGTGCTATTGATGATCAATTGGAATAAATTCAAGTACATGCAAATAGATTGCACGATCAATCTCATTATCAAACAGGCAACTTCTATTGTTTTAAATCCAAGTCAAACTGAGAGAAAATTCAAAGATCAGTAACATATTGTACAAATTACGTCCAAGTGCGCACATTTGCATGTTGGTAATTGTTCAAATATGACCAACTTGAAAGCCAAAACTCTAGCAAGGAGCTCTCTACAAGAGATGCAGAATTATAAAAGTGGCATGATGTCAACAGATGTGGTTTTCCTGCTAAAAAGATATACTAATCAAGGGTGATGTTCATTTGTCTTCTAAAAGCATTAGGAAAGACCTAAGAATTGATCAAAGTTTAGTAGCAACTAGTTTTGAATTTTGCTTTTGGTAACATAACAATTGACTATGCCTTTGCAGTTTGCACCAAGCATATAGTTTTTGCGGAAGATGAAACTCGATATGGAGAAGCAAAACTATGGCCCCTAGATGAGGGAGTTCATGCACTTCTACTGATTATTAAAGATGACACATGGGGTGGTTTTTAAACTCATGTCCTCATTCAAACAAAAGTGGACGAATTAATAAATTAGCAAAACAACAATAATGCTTCCTTAATTAAGTAGGATTTTAGCTTGGCCAAATTTCTCAACAATTAAATCAATAAGATGAAGATAAAAATGAAAACAGCAGTAGATTTTCCTATTTTTCTCAGGTCAAAGCAACCGATTCCCAGGCCAAAATTCAAACTTTATAAGATACAGCAAAGTATAATTATGCATACTATAACTTTCAACTTCAACTCTCCATCAAAACAACAAATCTAATTAGAGTTTTACTTCTATGTTGCACTTTGTGTTACACTTAAGGTTACACTCCATTAATATCATCACATGTTTTGTCTTTAATTTTACAAATTAATTTATAAAATCAACCATTACGAGTGCCATGATCTTAACAGTTTCTAGTAGAAATTATATCATCACATGTGTTTTGATTCGAATCTTTAAATTAATTTAAGAACTCAAATATTATGTCATAATCCTAATGGATTGTATTAGATATTGTAACACAAAATGTAACATACGATCCAATATCATCTAAATGCATATAAACAACAACAACAACAAACTATCTACACATACAAATAATAATACTTATAATATGAAATTCACATTGTAAATTAAGGAAAAGGAACGGACATGGCACGAGAAACCGAGAACGATTTTCGATGAGGATGATCATTGGGGATACTTGCACCACTACTGACATCCTCTCCGGCAGCAATTGAATTCCTACGAACCAACGAGGGTGAGTTGGTCAACGTTACGCTCTTCCTGGATGATCCTCCTTGACTCCTCGGCATCGTCAACAAATTAACTACAAATAAAACAAAAAATATTTAGTCATTACTCATAAAAGTCAGCACAATAGCATAAATAAATAAATTCACATTTCTACTCCCTCCGTCCCAAAAAGATTGTCCAGTTTAATTTTCAACAGTCTAAATTAATCAATTGAGTAGCTTAATCAACAGCCAACACATAGCTTTGATTTTAATAAACAGTGTCATCTTAATAGTAAAGTAAATTAAAATTACTAGAGATATACTTTTCACCAAATATTGTAGTCGTCAAAAATGAAAAAACTGGACAATTAATTCGTATGGATTTAGTAAATTCTTACTGAAAATGAAAATGCCAATTGTAGTTCAGATGGGGCTTCGGATTCTTCTTCAATTGGAAATTAATTATTGAAATATATTGTAAAAATATGAATTTTATGTAGTGAAATAAAATAGAAGATGGTGCTGACGAGGAGGAGATGAGGGTGGGGGTGGGGTGGGGGGTGGGGTGGGGGGTGGCCAATAGGATAGCGCTGCGTAGAAGAATCTTTTGTGTTGTTGTCCTGAAATGAAGAGAGGAAGAATAAGGTTTGTCAATTTCGTATGGTTGACATTATTTGAGGTGATTCTATGATATGATGTAATTTTTGTGGCAACTGTTTATAAATACAACTCATAATCTATACTATACTCACAATATTTGATTATTTAATAATTTAATTAAAAATTTAATTAATTTTTTATTTTTTATTCTAATAATTGATTTTACTTTTAAGTGTAATTGTCTATATTATATAATAATTTTATGATGTAATTTTTGTGGCAACTGTTTATAAATACAATAATGATTTTATGATGTAATTTTTGTGGCAACTGTTTATAAATACAATTCATAATGATTTTATGATATAATTTTTGTGGCAACTGTGTATAAATACAACTCATAATCTATACTATACTCCTTTCGTTTAAAATATTTGATTGTTTAACAATCCAATAAAAAAATTAATTCATTTTTCATTTTTTACTCTAATACTTAATTTTATTTGTAAGTGTAATAGTCTATATATATATGATATAATACCATTGGGATCTTTATTGATCCTTTACTTTTTGGTGAAGCCTAAAACATCATCTAAGTTATTTATGTGGCGTTATACTAATTTAACACATATCCATTTAATATATGTTATATTAAAAAACAACTAACATGTTATGCAATATATATAAACATATATGTTTAGGCCTGTTTCTTTTCTTTTTAAATAAGTGCCCAACCAAAGACAAATCATAAGGAGTTATGTCATACTATTTGAATTCACAAATAACATAAGGATTATTATTATTATTATTATTATTATCAACTTTTCTTTTTACTAAGTTTTGTTATTATTCATAATTATTGTGTTAAGGAACACTTGTCATACTAATAACTACAACTCTTCAATATTGTACTAGTAGTTTGAGTACAGTTTTGTCTGTGCTAAGACTTCTATTTTTTTTTTTGTAATAGATTTTTCTGTAGTTGAATTATGATTCAAATTCGTATATTTTTTCAGAATACCAAACAACTATTATTATATAAAAATAAATATTTATTTTTAAAAATTTGCCTAAATATATATGTTTAAATAAATAAAATTATATATAATTTAAAAAAACATTGAACAGTTATTATGTAGAACTTGATGAAGATTTATGACCATGTATGGTCGAGTGTTAGTCATGACTTCATAAGACCAGGTCAAACACTAGGTACATTCCATTATGTATCTTTGGTTTTTGAGGTTGGGTCTTGGTCTCTATCCGAATACCCGATCTCCATTTGATTTCACCGATTTTGTGATTGCTTGAGGTCGGGACTTTCATATATAGATAAAATTCAGAGATACAAGTCAATCGATTTGGGGATTCTCAAACCCCAAACGTGAGTACAATATAAATAAAAGACATGCAAAAAATATGATAAGCCCAAAACGATGTTAGTCCAAGTCCGTTAAGCACCAGATCCGTATGAGAAGAGACCATAAAGAGTCAAACTTATCAACCCAAAAGTCACACTCACCCGTTCACCTTCCAACCGTTTCACCATGAAATTCATTGCATCTTCCAACCCAACCACGACCCACCATCAATTCCAACCGAGAAGGCCCCGTGAAGAGGTATCCCAAGAGTTATCAACCCAAGAGTCACAAAACCCACCACCTTCTAACCGTTTTCACATGAAGATGTTTCACATTCCAACAGGGACAACCAAGACCAACAGACCATCATGGTGGCCAAAACCACCAAAAGATCGCCGGAAATGTGTGTGCATCATCATCATCATCAGACATTCATCATCAACAGTCCATGAACAACATAGTAGAATAGTAAAAGAAAGATAAAGCGAAGCAAATGCAAAATGTGGAAGACGGTGGAAATCAGACAAGCAAAAACCAACCTTCAAATCATTGGGGTGTGAGGAAGCAAAGTGCAAGGATCAATCCATGAAGTCGAACTAAAAACTCCCAATAAACACAACAACTTCCAACCACAATCAAACCAAATCGTAATGACATAATCAACTTCAATCCAAACACCAACAAGTCGCAAAAATAGAGGAAAAAGAGGAGGGCCAACCTGACATGGAGAAATTAAAATGAGATCACCTTCACACATCCACCTTCAATTAATTGGAGGGCGAGGTAGAAGTAATGGAAAATGATGATCCATTAGAGCAAACCCAATCACCAATAAACAATCCTCAAGAACAACACAACTAAGACTGTTCGATTTGGATTCAAAAAATGCAACATCTATGATTAAAAAAAGAAATCATTATATGATGTAATGACCAAGAAGAGGATTCAGGATACAGAAATAGGGTGACAGACTGACAGTGGGGTGTTTTGAAAAAAGAATTAAACATGATTTAAATTTTAATTATTTGAAAAATATCTCTAATGATAAAATTACATTAAAGTATATCTTATAATTTTAATAATTAGGTAATTCCTTCTTCTTCCTTCGTATTAAATACATTTTCGCATATTTTAATTGTGTTACTCTATAAACGATCACAGACCCTATAAAATCTAAAATCAAATAAAACCTTCCAACCCTCTTTAGCGCGCCCGCCAAACCCCCACCGCTATCAACGCCTCTGCTCTGTGTAAGAACCTCAGCGTATACGGTATACCAACAACTGGGAATTGTTAGAACGACGACGTATCATCTTTACTGGTTTTAGCTACTCTACGCCTTACTCCTCTCCAACAATGCCTCAAGGTTAATTAATACCCGACTTTTTAAGTTTTTAAAAAAAATATATATTATATAGTTCCTTTAGTGAAAATTTGAATTATGAAATTTTAGATTATGGACCTGAATATTTTGTGTATGCTGTATATTATTTGGTGAAAATTATAATTAGTATTTTTCTAACATGTTTATAATTCAAATCAATGTATTAGGTGTATTAATTAAGGCTGCGAAGTTGGTTAGTTTTGACAATTGAAAATCGAACTAGACTATCTTCGGGAGACGGGGATCGAGTGTTATTTGGTGAAAATGTACGATGTAATGGTATTGTTTCTGTACTTCTAATAACATGATAGTTTTGGTTGTAATCGAAGTTAAGAGTGTCAATAATTATGCAAAGTTTGTTATTTGTTAAACTGAACTTGGGAATATTTTAGTGACGGAGGTAGTATATTTAGATTAGTCAATGATGTGTTGATGATTATTGTTGTTGTTGCAGAATTACCGGGGTTTTATTATGACGAAGAGAAGAACAGATACTTTCCAATTAAGGGTTCCATGCCTGGTTCCTCATCGCGTAAACGGAAGCCTTCGCCTGATCCTCCAGCTCGTAAGAGTAATCAAGTATGTAGGATCTTTCTACCACTATGTTAATATAGAGAAGGTTTCAAAATGGATATTTTATCGATATCAAACACTCATATTGATTTGAACCGCTTATTGTAAAAATAGGCATTTCACCACCCCTTTCAATACTTTTTCTTGGATAAAGGAACAGATTACTCGATCTATTTCCGTATCCCAACCAAACTATAGTGTTTTGTTGTAATATATGTGTGTTGTTACCTGCTCTGCTAGTTCTCTGACGCTTAGTTCTGTATGGATGTTGAAAAGGGTTTTGAGTCAGTATATACCTAAAGCATGAAATATGTTTCGATTGAAGGAATTAATTGGAATTTAAACTTCTATTTCATAAATTTTGTCATTGCACATAGGGGTTTTTTTCATGATGGAGTCAATTTTGGCTATTGCCGCAATGCAACTTTCAAAAGGAATTAGAAATTAATTGAGAGATTATCAAACCTGCCAGATTTAGTTTGGCATCCTGCTGCCTAAGGATCGACTCATCCCTGGCAGAATACAGTTTCGCTAGGTGTTCTAATTTTTACTTTATGGCATAAAATTTTCATTGCTCTATAATATATGGTTGATTAGTTGGAACTTAAAGGTATTTTTACTCATTGTAAAAGGCCTCTATGAGGTCTCATTATGGTTGCTGGTTCTTCAAGCTAAAAGTTTAAAATCCTCAACCCATATCCAATGAAGATTTTTGTTATCTAGGATTTATGTGGATTAGGAAACTATTCATGTAACAGTTGTATTTTGTTATTGAAAGTTTGATGGATTTTGGTAAGACCCTCAGTCCATTCCCATAACAAGGAATCTAAATCAGCTCTATCCAACTTGGGAATTTGAAAGATGGGAAATTCCCAAATTACAACTGAGAAGAATAACCAAAACTCGAGAAATAAAAATGATTAAAGCAACTTGAGTTAGCTATAATTGATTCAATGAAAATGATTGTGTCCTTTGACTGTAGGGATTTTCAGGATTTTTCTGTTTCTATGTACTCCATAAAATTTGTACTAATACTTGTTAATAATTGTCAGAATAAAGGAGACCAGTAATTGTGATAGGGTTCGACTGTTCATTCTTCTTGATTGTTGGTGCTTAATTTAGGCATAAAAGAACTATCATATCTAAGCTTATAAGCTTGATACAAAATAAAGAAGTTCGTGGCTGGTCTTCTTTTTCACTTTTGTTTGTGGTGGTAGCCAGGAACCTTATAAGCTGTTTTTATTTCAGTGGAAAAAGCTCAGATAAGACGTTATATTTTAATTATGGGGAACCCTTTAGTTTGTTGGGGAATGAATTTATACTAGAATTAGTTAATTGGAAATCTTAATGGGCTTTGCTGCTTCTTGTTACTCCCCCAAACTCAATTAAGGGACAGAGTTGCAGAAATGCTCTCTTTCCCACTAAACATCATGGAATGGAAAATCACGAGGTAATTTACTGAAACCACACCGTCCTTGTGTACAACGCACACAAAATGCTAAACAAGAAGTATTAAGTAAGCCCCGCCCCCCCTCTTCGCGTTTACATGTTAATTAGATGCTTCAGCGGCTCACTAATTCATTATTACTTGTTACCTTGCAGTTAAGTGGGTCATTTAGACGTCAGTCAATCAGAAATAATGAGCTACTTCTTGTTAGGGAAGTATGTGGCAATATGATAGCTTCAAGGAAAGGGAAAATTAACTTTCAAATGGAATATGAAAAGAGACGAGCATCACGACCTCTGGTATTACTCCTGGCTATAAGATTCTTTTATATGAGGGCATTTTGTTTCTCTTTGTTTGTGGTTATTACGAGGATGCCAAAATCAGTTTATATGTTTCTAGAGTTGTCAACGAATAAGGAAAGAAATAATCTAATCTAGTAACAATGAATTTATCAATCCAAATCAATTACAGATCTCTTACTATATCAACACAAGATATCTTGTGATCTAAGGTTTATGAAGTTAAGACGGACTCAGCGTTTCAATTTGGCTTTGAATCTAGGTATGGTTAATGACATTATACCGTCCCTAAACACAGATAAGAAACTACATCGTTTACATACAATATTAACAATGGTTAGCCCTAAGTTAGGAAAGTCAACCATGAGCTGAAGAACAGTACACAACGGAACCCTGTGAGCATCTTAATAACTTGTCTAAGTCATTTACAATAAAAATTTCCCCCAAGGCTTGAGATGCCACTTATTTGGTCATCAGTAATCTCAGATAGGACTTTTCAATCACTGATGGCTAAGATCATTGAAGTAAATTTTATTAGAAGTCGGGTTTAAAGGTAAAATGCGTAGAATTACTTATAGATATAAGTTAAAAGGGACTAAGATGCCATCATTATGAAAGAGAATATAATAAGTAAACAATTGTTCTTTTTGTTTCTCTTCTCTGCTAACGAGTATCCAGCAGATGGTATTTGTCAAACTAAATCTATTACCTCACATCAGATTTGGAAATATCATGGAACTGAAAGGACAGTTGATCATGCATTGGATCAAGCAAAGATTGAAATCAACACTTCAGATGGAGTTACTACTTCAAATGTTATGGTAACAGGAGGGATTTACAGCTCATTAAGGTATGTCTTAGCTGCTAGTGTGTGGTTGTTCTTGCATCATTAATTGACTTAGACTCAAGACTATGTTATGTTGTCTGTGGAAGCTTATGGATCAATTATCTATACCAGTAGTATAGAACCGTACTTACTAATAGCAGACCATGTCCTCTATGAATCATGTACTTTTAGATCGCTTTTCTGTTTTAAAGTGTTTTCCCAATGTAGCTCAATCTAAGTATCTGACTTATGGATTTTCTTCTCAGTTTGTATGAGACGCAAAGAGCTATACAAGAGCCAGGCCACCTAGTATACTACTCGCCAAATCTTACATGGCCTTCGGAAACAAGAGAGCAATTAAATTTGGTGGATTTACCAAGGGATTTGGGGAGATATCCACTGGCTACATTGAACATGTCATCTGATATCTCCTGTATAAAAACGTTACCAAAGCACAGTCTCTCTGATGCTAATTTTCTGTATCCTTTTGGAGTTCTATATGAAGCTTTGCTAGCTCCATTTTATATGCTTTTTAATGCAGTGCCAATACATTATAAAAACAATAAGGGATATTTTAAAATTAAAAATATTATTCGTCGAACATTTGAACTTCACAATTTTGCTATTTAGTTTCTGTTGTTTTGACTTTAGGTAGGCTATGTGAAGTAGATATTGTCATGCATTCATCGTTATGTACTTCATATTTAAAATTCTAAATGATATGCATTAGGAACCTCTTCGCTAGATTGCACTCCTACACTCACAATTTGTGTGTAAAGTCTGTGACTTCATTCATACTGTGAAGTTACATTTGAATTTTCTGGCGTTACCACTGTTCCCTCCTATACACTCTTACTTGGTCAAAGGAGATCATAATTTTTTCATTCACCTATTCTGGGGTGATAATGTTTGAACATCAATGACCTGGATGTGGTTCACTATCTGTAGACTTCCTGGTCTAAAGGAAGGATGCAAGGTTGTTGCTCTACTTATTATTCATTTAAAATATTGGTCAATATATGTTTATGCTATGTTGTTAGTTTTTACCTAGGGAAAAAAAATCTCTTTGTTCTGTTATTAGTTTCTATATAGAGAAAGAAGCTCCTATTGTGAGCCTTGACATTTGTCAACAGAGTCACCACCCTTGACGGAGTAGTCAATAATTTGCGTCTCAGAGGCCCTGTAAATTACTCAGGTGGAGATTCGATCCGGATTGAGAGAGTTATTTCAGTAAATAGTACAATTTGGACAGCTGATTGCAACTCTGATGGCAGTCGAGCTATAATTGGCAAGTTTTCTCTCATAGTGATTGTATACTTACAAGTTTGTAAAAGTGAGAGGCTTTGCAGTTTTGAACAAAGCCAAAATATAGCCTCTGTTTTACACACACTAATTCATGCGTTGCATATAGCCTTTTCGGGGATTAAGCATTAACTTTCAATTAATTATGCTCTTTTAGCAAAAATGTACATGAGAACTGAGAAAAAATTTCCGTAAAATGATTCAAATCTGGGGAGTTATTGAGGATGGGCATGCTAGACATCATATTGGATTAGCATTTATTTTTAATTGTTCAATTACTCTTTTATGTCACAAATATTTTCCAGTCTCCAGTTTCCATGCTTAAATGAGCTCCATGTAAATCCAGTCTCTTCTATTTCTAAATGGGACATAACCTTCCTATAGTTTCTGAACTGTTGGCATAGAATTTTGACGTTCCTTCTATGTGCACTGTTTTCCAATAGGTACCAATCTTGGAGCTTACCTGGTAAATACAGAGACAAGAAGCCGGGAGTATGTTTGCCGCTGTGAAAGTGATGTTTTATCAGTACAGGTTGATCGTTCGGTGAGTATGAAGATTTATTCTTGTTAGTAACAAATTTTTCAGATATTTGCTGTGCATATGTTATGCAGAAAATGAAGGATTAAATATGAAGTATTGGTTACTGGTATATGATGCATGATAAAACGAATCTGCTTAACTGATCATTTAATATGCATGCTTGGAGCTCAAGGCTTGTTCATTTCTCATCCGTGATATTGATGTACCTTATGAGGTTATAAAAGATGGTTAGTAAGATTGCCCTTCGACCAATGAATACTATTGGTGTTCTGAAGATGGATCTAGGAGCACATGAATGAGAGAACGTGCTGTTTTTTATATAAATATTTTGGTTTAGTTTAAGAGAGCTGCAATATTCCAAGATAGGCTTGGTGGTGAGTAATGAGAGAGAAGAATGCAGGCTTGGACATTTAATAATGACCCAAGATTAATTAAACAAGATTTCAACTAAGCTAATAAGTATACTTTCAGTTCCATTCAGTTTTTTAATTTTTAATTTTTCTCTTTGATTTGAGAAGGTTGCCTGTTAAATATTACATCTATGTATCCAGTATCAAACTTAATATGATAGTCCACGTGCATTGTTAATTTGATTTCCTACTGATTTGTCATTGATAAGGAGTTTCTTTTATCGTTTCACAAGACAAATGACCTACGGTTGTAGTGATGAATGAGAAAATATTATGCACTCTTTAAGTGGTACACTGTTACATGGCTTATTCATCTTGCCCAGTTTTTCATTATTGAAACTTTGTTGTCCAACATTTTTCCCTTTACGAGTAATAATATGATGTATTGTGGAGACCGTCATGATATTGACTGCTCATGAGGAATTCGCTGAAAAACAATGAGCTGGCATGCCTTTATTATCTGAGTATTATTACTCACATACAAGCCTGCTTTTTTAGGGTGATATAATGTTATGTGGTCTGAGGAACGGAGCAATTCTGACCCTTGATACTCGCCAGAAACCTAGAGGTCATACTGCTAAGTTGACTAGACATAAGGTTTCTTACCCTTCGACAAATCAATCACGCAGACCGGTTGGAAATTTCAGCAAACAGTGGTTTGAGGTATTGCATATCATGCATTTAATATGAACTGGGAGCCTTGCCTCTCATTTATTTTCTTGACTTCCTTTTCGCATTAATATTTCTACATTCTGACGAGAGGGGTTTGCTAAATTAATGGACAATTAAGCTTGACTGGTTCACCTGCTTTCAAACCTATGCTAAGTCTAATGATGTTACTGATTTTCTAAGAGATGACTTCCTTTGCTAATATTATATGTAAAATAATATTGTAATAATAGAACTAAGATGCTGATAAAACTTGGTAATGGACCTTTTATCTTAAGTATGTTAATCAAGGTAAGAAATCATTGTGCAGTGTGCAAAATATCGAACTCGTGTTCTCATCTATGGGAGTGATAAATTTCATTTTTATTACCTTGCTGAATGCAGGTCAAGGGAAACATAGTTCAGAGACGTACAGTATTTTTGCCATCATCCATATCTTGGTAAAAGCTTGTCTTTTAACATGATGGATTTCTCTTTCTTCTCTCTAAACTTTTTTTATGAACTGCCTTTCTGTTGATGTAGTTTGGCATCTCTGAAGCTCTATGATCAGTACTTCTGTGCAAGTTCAATGGATGGATCAGTCAGTAACTCACTTTAAAACCTTCAGTTTTTTTCATTCAATAACATTTATATGCCCCAGTGCCTTTGAAGAGGCTACCGCAAAGCGGGGTAAGGGGGAGGAGGCCGGGGGGGGGGGGGGGGGGATAAGAAGCATAACACAAAATAAGAAACATAATTGCGGAGGCCTGATTTGTCAAACATAATTTGTAAAGTCATTGCGAAGTCCAGAAAGTGAATGTAATTTGATCTGTAAAGAATTTCATTGTGGAGGCCTTATGGACCTTGATCTTTTGGTGATTGTGTGTTCCTTCACTATTATGTTTACTGGATTTTAATCTAATATTAAGGATAACCTGGGAGCAGTTTTTTGGGGAATATTTTTCTCCTTTTTTAGTGACCAGATACATGTACTTTTCCTTATGCTTTGTGGTGATTGTATTTTTCTGGTGCGATTGGAACTTGTTCCTTCAGTATAGTCATTTTACAACTAAGCTCCGATTATTTGACAAATTTAATAAAACCGACATAGTTGCTAGAAGGTTTGCTGTGCTAATTTGTCACTACATCAGAAGCACATAAGAGGCATGTGTCCAGTTAATTCTTACCCTACGAAAGCTTACAAATAGTAAGCAATCGATTTCACTATCAGGTTACAAGTGATACATACCAGTTATTGATTGTTGTAGTGAAATATATTGTTCATGATTTGTGCTTTTGTTTCGCTCTTCTATGTATCCAAAAGAAAAGAAAATAAATGAATAAAATAATGAATTTTGTAACCATGCTTATTTATGGGAAAATTACTTACAGCATTGACCCTCAGAGAGACTGTTCCCTTCTCTTTAACATGTTTTTTTCTTCTGGAATATTTCTGCTATCCTAAGGAGGTATTTAATTTACTACACTTCAATTTTTATCAGCCAAACTTTGGAATATATGTCCTAATTTTATAAGTTTATGGAATGTATTTTTAATTGCTTATTAGTGAAAAGACGATATCAACCAACAATGATAATGATGATGTTAATGTGGGATGGTCTGTGATCTGGATACCATATTTCTACAGATCAAGCTTTATGATCATCGTCTGAGCCAGAGAGGGCCTGTGCAGACTTATGAGGGCAATGTAAATTCTCACACGCGGATACAGTTTGGGATTGATCCGGCTGAAAGACTTTTAATTTCAGGTACTGACAGTATATATGCCTTAAATGTCCGTAAGGCAGCTATAAATAGTTCCTGGCATTTAGTTTATTTGAAGATGAACTACATATCAACTCCTAGCTGACATCCTTAATAGGTGGAGAGGATTGCAATTTGCGGATCTGGAGTATCAAGTCTGGGGAACTCCTCTTTGAAAATAAATTTATGAATTCAGCACCAACAGTTGTCTCCTGGGAAAGAATTGACGGTATTTTGTTGTTTAGTCAGTCCTTCACAGTTTAAATATACTAAAATTGTCCAACATGCGACCTTTCCCCCTTGCTGCAATTTCATAATGTATGCCATTCGTTCTTACAATAATTGAAAAAGAAGCAAAGCATAATAGTCGCTCAAATGTTTGACAAAGAAGCCAATAAGTACTACATGTTTGATCATATACATAATAAGTTTGTGCAGTATTCATGGAATTCAGAATAGAGTACTAATACTGAAAGCTACTGTCTACACCCTTGTTTAATTTTCCTAAATCCTCTGGTTTTTATGATCATTAGCTGGGCTAACTATTTTAATTAAACATCTGTTTGCAATTATATAAATAAAGCGTACTGATTCATTTTCAAATATCCTTATTTGAACAAGTTTAAGGCCAATAACTGCATGTCTTTACCACATATTCTATATCACATTTTCTTTGAAATGTTGTCCATTTTCTTAACGTCCCTCTAGTACTGTGAAGTCATATGAGCTACAAAACATCGGCTGTGAAATAACAAAAAGCTTAGATTTGTATTTCAATACTTACTTTGAGCTGTTGAATAGTTGCTTTGTCATTAATGATAATTAAAAGTTAGAACATCTTTTCTTGACATGCATGATGCAACTAGGGGCTGTTATACAGATTTGGTAGTTAACGACCAAGTCAGGGGAGCTTTCAGTATTAGCATGCATGGATTCGATCTTTTAAGTAGCTACAGACCTACCGTGACTGTCGTAGTTGCCATAATTAAAAGTTAACTCTAAATTAAATCTGTTTGTTTTTATCCTCCCTAGACAAGCTACGTTATATTTCTCTCAGCTTTTGCACCATTTCAGTATTGCAATTGAAAAATATTTAATATATTTCTTATATAATCTGTTTATGTGGTTAGATATAAAACTCGCTGTTTTTAAGAATCCACATTATTTCCATTAATTATGTGCTAGATCTGTCAGCCCACACACATTTATGGATTGTTTCAAGTGAATTTGGTGAAATTAGATGCATATTGGTTTGTAACTTAGCTTTGGCTTTAGAGAGTAGAGATTCATGTGTATAAAACAATTGGAAGTTTATAAGGGTAAGAAGGAACGAACATTAAATGGACCCAAGAAAGACTTCTAGAACTCTTGTAAGAATTTGATGTCAGACCTAAGTCATATAAACTTATCTCTTTGTTTCCTGTACCATAACATCGATCGAGTAGTTGTAAAACAAGTATAAAGAGAATACCTTCATAAATTTTGATGCTCTGATCTGGCTGCTGTATTGTATTTACTTGCCGGGTGTCGCTTATTTATTTACTGCATACATTAAAGTTGGAGATATCTGATCTTTGTGGAAGTAAAATTGATATTTTCATGAAAGTAAATGAATAAGAAAGAAAGCCAACTGACTGGAATCTGACTTTGATTTTTGATATAATTCTCTACCTTTTTAGAAAATTAACCCTGGCTTTGGTTCTCTCAGTGCACGTATATTTCTTTTTATTTACTTTTATGTAAACAAAATTGCTTAACTTGTTGTCTGGTTTACCAGAATCGCAGAAAACTTCGCACAGTGGCTGTAGTGGGGCATGGGTGGGATCTCCTGATGGACTTTTCTATGTCGATTGTTCTTCGGGTCAATTGTAGTTGTGTGGCTTGATTGTTGATGGTGATGTCCGAAAGCTGTTGCATTATCTCTTGCCTATGAAAGTCGGGATCACAACCCCAACCAACGTTATGGAATGCTTAGGTCTCATCTATGAGGTTTTTATACGATGCTCCACTTGATTCATATTACTGGTATCATAGTTCTATTTGGCTCCGGAATGTTGAATTGGAGGGGAAGTTTTATCAAGTGCCTAATTCAAATGAATTTTCTTTCATTATTAATTTCGAAAAATGCCCTCATGATATGTTATTTCCTAGCACTTCCCATCTACCATAACTGCCATTCTGATAGTTCTTCAATTTTCTTGATGTATGCTAGTGTTGACAGACAGTTATATGTTGAAAATGTGGGACTACAATAATAGTGTAGCTTACCAATTCTGCATTATACAATAAGGTGTATATGCAAGCGAATGATTTAGGTAGCCTCATAGGAATCTCTGCATCATAACTAGGAATATTTCGGGAACAATTTTCACTTACCAGCCTTTATACATTAGTATGATCTTTGATAAATGCAGTTATTTTTTCTACCAAGTCGCACATGGAAATTCTCGTTTCCTTTGCCCTTTGAAGTGCCATTTCCAGACCATTTAGAAAACTTCTGTTGTTCGCGATTTTGCAGGAGTATAAGGTATTCACTGAAATGAGATGGCAAAAACTTCGATGTGCTTTATCCAGTCAGTCATTATGTATGGCCAGTATGGGGGTGTTTCCGTTGCTATTGATTAATTGATGCAACGCATTATGAAAGTCTTTAGTTGCTTTTTAATGTACATTCTTATTATAAATGCGAAGTTTGTAACGACCAGGACTGGGCTTGGGCAGTGCTCCTTGTCACTTGACTCTTTCTTGCTTCTCCAAAATCGCTTACCCTATAATGTAGGATGCAATAGCTTGAGGCAGATTGTATTACAGGTTACCTGATCTGTTAGAATTATAGAAGAATTTTGATATTTTCTGTATCAGTATGAACATAATAATGAAGTATGTGACATGTATATGTTATCTATAATGGTCGATATTCTTATAGTTATTTTCATGATGTGATTATAACTAGGATGAAAGTAAAATGTCGTTAAAACAATGAGGTAGCTTATCATTATTGCATAAATGAAAATGTGAATTAGGCCTTTCAAATGAAAACCGGATGAAGTATATATGTATGGTAGATTTGATAGAGGATGAACATTGTATTCTCACAACTTTCTCGATGACTTGAACTTGGGTGGGGGGTAAAATCTACGGGAACTGAACACACACGTCGTGCGTTCAGCGGCCAGGCGAGCGTGAGATAGGTATCCCGGGTGCGAGAGCAGCATCCCTTCTATGGAAATAGGTTTAAACCCACGGAACTTTTTACTTTTGGGATTAACATTTTGTTCTCACTAACCTTTTTGGATGGCTTTCTTTTAATCTTTCAGTTATAGATAGAGCGCGCTTTATCATTGCACTGCAATTTAATAAATTTCATAATCACATTGGTCTCTATTTCACTTATTACCTTACAAATTTTCTCGATAGTTATCATGCTTGTTTGTCATTCAAACCCCTTATTCATTTCATTATTAAGTGTCAAACCGTCGTACTTACGGTTTTTATGCACCCCTGTCACGAAATATATGGAGGTCAATTGTGAGATGTATTAGAGCTTGCTTCTTAACCATTTCATCAACACAATGTTCGTTCCATGTGGGAGTCGAACCTCTGTTGCGTGAAGATGCGAGCCTACTGATAACTTACACTCTAGTTTTTTATCAGTTGAGCTATGTCGCGGGATATATTCATTACTTTGTTAATTATAGGCTTATTTTCATTTTGGACCCTGAACTATAATGAAAATTCCAAATTGGACCCTAATACTATCCTAAGCCTCATATTGGACCTTATACTACGGTTTGTCTCATTTTACCCCCTAAAACGCCAAATATAATGTAATTTCGTTTTAAAATAAGGGCAAAATTGAAATAACACATATATTAAACTTTTGGGCACAATTCACTGATAAAAAAACTTATTAAATTAAAAATAAATCCCATGCTTATTTTTATTTTGGACCCTGAACTATCACGCAAGTTTCAAATTGGACCCTGATACTATCATTATTTATTTGTAAAAATGCCCCAAAAGTTTGATATATGTGATAATCTGAATTTGCCCTTCTTTTAAAACGAAATTCAATATAAAACTGGCATTTGAGGGGGCAAAATGAGACAAAACGTATTATAAGGGGCAATTTGAGGCTTATGATAGTATCAGGGTCCAATTTGAAACTTACGTGATAGTTCAGGGTCCAAAATGAAAATAAGCCTTAATTATACTATAGTTGCATTTTTATTTTCTACTACATGTCAAAATTTCTTTTCATGTGCAGTGTATGAATGTGTAGATGTTGAGTCATCAAAGTTCCTCTCATGTTTACAAAGCCAAAAAGGAATCCCTCCTCCCTAGTAGCCCAAAACAGAAACAGGTGAAACAAAATCAAACAAGAAAATCTTAGATGGTTTGTCAATCAACATGTTACTGATTTTCCTTATATTAATTTTCCTGATAGAAGAAATCAAACAATTAATTTGAAATGAGAAGTATCCAATTTCTGGTGAATATCTAGATTTTTAGAGTTACACTATATTACGTAATTGAGCATTGTCAACCTCAATGCCTAACTAGTCACTTTGACCTAATTTTTCTTGCTCCCTCTATAATTTACTATGGTATTTCTTCTACTTTTGATGCATGAATGTATTCCTTCCTTTGTTCCGATACAATTGATCATATAGTTAAAAAAAATATTTTATTAATATAATAATTGATTTTACAGCTTTAAAAGAAAGAATAGATGATCGCTAATGGGTCAATAACTCAGTGATATTTAATCCAAATTTTTAACTAAGACGTCTTGAGTTCAAATAGCGTTGAAAACAATTTATCTCATATTTATTTTATTTGTTAATTGTAATATTTTAATTATCAAACTTTCATTACTAATTTACTAAAAAGAATAGTAGTATGTCATACTTGGTTAGTTGATTATATAAAATTAGTAAAATCAATAAGTTTTCATTGGAGGGAACATATTAAATATACTGCTGTTTTACCCTGAAACAAGTTGCCATATACGGTTAAGAAAGTCACAGTTTTTCACCACGTTTTTCGCAATATTGTCTATCCTACACAAAATATACTTCCTATTTAAGATATTTTTATTCTAACATGATGTTGAATATGTAGATATTTCTTATAGTTAATATTTACGTTATATTTAATTGAGGAAAGGAGAATTAGAGTTTTTTAATCGATTAAATATTTATCTTGAAATTTGAATAGATATTTATATATTATAGGTTTTTAAGTACTTTTTTTTAATATATAACTACTAGTATTAATTTTGAAATTTGTATTTAATGATTATTAGTATGATGTACAAGTATTGATTGTGTCCAAATAACAAATTACAATAATATTTTAAGTGTCTTCATTTGCTCCCCATGTTTTTAAAGTTCTCATTAATTCAATATATTATCAGTCTTTGCACTAATATGGTCATATGATATGCACTTGGTTTCGTCTGAGAGTCATTTTATGTATTCTTTTTTAGTTTTATATTAATTATGAAATTATATATTTATTTTTAAAATAATCGTAAGATTAGCAAGTGACTAGGTTAAGGATAAAATAAAGTCTTTATTACCACGGATTTTCATCATATTTGTTAGGAGCTTTGTAGATGAGATAGTTAAGTGCACGTCTTTTACATGATAGCCCAGGGTTCAATTCCCTTGGTGTTTTTTTATGTTAGCTTTCATGTTCTTCTTGCACTTTTATTTCTTATTTTCTCATTGTGCTCCTTAATTTTAATATTTTATATTTACCTCCTCAAATTTCATTCTAGTCTCGCTCTTAATTTCAACACACAAAGTTTACCTCTTACAAGAGTCGAACACAACCTGATCGAAGAGAAGAGACTGTTAATAATTACTCTGGAGACAACCTTTGAGATCAATTAAAACCATTGATATTGGAGTACCTGTATACAGATGAGTGTATAGAACTGATTGATTCTCGAATTTTCCATTCAATAAAATATGAATATTCTCTGCATGGATCCGAGTACTCAGTACAAATAATAAATGTACCAATTGGACATGTAGTTGTACCATGCCAAGATAAAGGTGTACCATGTAATATGACATTTGTGCAGTTGTTGAAGTTCCCACGTCGTCGTTTTACATTTGTTATGAGCACATTCTCTAAAATCATAATCCAAAAGACATCAGCCAAAGAAATTGCATGTGTAGAATGGTCCCTATATTATGTCAGATATGAGATATGAATGAATGAATGGATGATTCTTATGATTTTCAACTCAATTTCCTCTTGGTCCCCCCCCCCCCCCCCCCCCCCCCCCCCAATTGATGATTTTTCTTGAAAAGCCTACCATCGGAATAGTTATGTGGAGGGCAAAAATTGTTATGATTAGTGTACTAATTAATGAGCATGTTAAGCATAGGTTAATTGAGAGGTGTTGTCTATTTTGGTGAAAAGGCTATCATTATATTCAAAGTATTTGGTAATCCATTGATTGTTGGAATGAGTGGATTATACTCAATCCAAGCAAAACGTTTCAAAGAAATGAAAGTGGTTTTCCAGGTAGGGCTGTTATTGGTCCGGGAAAACTGAGATTTACCCGGTACCCTATTCGAAATTCTTGATCCGTTTATCCATTCGGTAAGATAACGGTCTGGGAACGGGTAAAAAAATAACCGATACCCGATAAGTTATGCGATAAAGTACCCGATAGAGTATCCGATAACAAATCATATGTTAATTTTTAGATGTTATAATATTTATTTTAATTTTCTTTTAAGGATATTTGCATTGAATTTATTTTTTTGTCGGATATACTTGGAACCGGTCTGCTATCCACCCTACAACTTATCGAATAAGTAGCGGTCCAAAAAATATATCCGATATAGTTATCGGTCCGGACCGTGTGTAACCGGCAACCTAACAGTCCGGTTCCCGTGAGAGTGGACACCCGGACCGGACTGGTAACAACACTATTCCCAGGGCATAGTTTGGCGGGAGTATTCTAACATCGCAGGTTTGAATTTATATGGACTATGAAGGTATTTAAATATCTTCTCTGTTAGAAGACCGATACTAAGATATATCCTTCAGTTTACAACTTGTCAAATGATATTATTGAAATTAATATAATGATATTATTGTTCCTAAAGTGATTACCATGATACCAATGTTATGTCAATTTAATTGTCAAATGATAGGCACGAGACAAAATAAATCAAACTGATGGTAACAAATCTTACAATTTCTGGAATATGGCCAACTTAGGCGTGCCAAGATAACTATCAGTTAAAATGCAATTTCAGCCAACCAATTTTTGGTGGGATAAAAACACTATTTCATCTATATAAAAATTGCCTTAACTTTACTTTCACTTAAAGGTCATAAAACTATATAAAATCATAGAAACATACTTTCACTTAAAGGTCATAAAACTATATAAAATCATAGAAACATGAGAAAGGTGGAGAATATAAAACAAAAGCATCACCTTCTCTTTTTATATGTAATAATTAAAGATAAATGTTGTTTCAATCGAACCCGAGACCTCTAGAAAAGAATATCAGATCCGGTACTATTATGTTAAAAGCCGTGGATTTATTTATTAAAGGTGAAAAGGTAAAGGGTAAAAAACAGATTGATACTTACCAAACAATGGGAAAGTTTTTGTATTAACATATTGTCAAAATAACACTCATTAAAGTTTGAATTATATATTGCAGTCTATTTAATCATCATCATCTCAAGTGTATCAATTAACAGTCAAAAGTAGTCAATACCATTTCCACTAGCAGAGGTTCCAATGTGTTAAACTCATCAACTTGTTCTCAACATTTAGTCCACTACTCAATTTGTACTAGTTAAAAAATGAGTGACTAGCTTCCACCTAAGAGTATGGGAGAAAGTGAATAAGTATTAAATTATATGGATACATATGGAAAGAATCTTCTGAACACAATTCAATAAAATTATTAAAATAGTATATTTTTCACTAAAAATTATTATTATAGTACATCTATGTCATTATATTAATACCATAGATTAAAGAAAATAGTAAAGGTACAAACTGTCACAAAATTCCACAGTTCAATCTACAGATTCATGCCAAGGCTCACATGTAGAGCACCCCACATTATACATATTCATGCATGACCACCCCCCACCCCCACCCCCACACCCACCCCCCTATTGTACCCTCATGTCTACTCATGTTTACATAATTGAGCATGCATTGGGATTCTCATCACTGAAGATTTGAGGAGGGTAGTCTTGAACATATATCTGAGGGTGATATTGTTGTTGGAAGTGCTGTGGGTGGTAGTAGTAGAATTCATTCTTCTTCAACTCCATTTGAGGTGGGGGTGCTTGTGGTTGTGGCGTCTCGTCTTTTTTCGCTTCTCCTCCATCGCCGCCTCCTTCTTTCTTGTCTTTCTCCCCTTCTGCTCCACCTTTCGCGGCCTCTTTCTCGGCTCCCTCGTCTTTTTTCTCCTCGGCATTTTCTTTGGGCTTCTCCTCTTCCTTCTTCTCTGGTTCAACTTTCACGATTGCAGCTTGTTTTCCAGTCCTTTTACGTATGAATTCGACCAATTTTGGAGGATCAAATATACCTTTCACAGTCACTTGAGAACTCTTCAGGTCCGCCTCCGCACTCTCAACACCTACATCATTACACTGAAATAAGATCCATATTCCAAGAAAAAAATGACATGACCATCAAACTGACTTAATCTGCTCTACTAATGTTCTGACATTGATGTGTCGAGAACTGAGACACCAATCGGACATAGATCTGATCTAATAACGTTAAACGTTAAACGTTAAAGGTCTCATACACCAGTAACACCACATCATGATTCATGCACAACACTTAATGCTCAGTCTAAATCTATACCCGACCAGTCAAAATGGTTCCGCAATTGCACAACATTACTGCAATTGAGAGAAGCAACAAGGACCGTTTCGAAAAACAACTTGGTGGTAGTCACATGTCAAAAAGTACCGTTGGTCTATGTGATACTCTGGAAGATTTGGCATATTAGATTAAATTTTCTGTAAAGAGGACTTCATATAATCATATTGGCATCAAATTGATATAATTCAATAAAATCTTGAGAATCCATATGTTATTCAATCAGTCCAGTAATATAATAATGTAAAGATTGCAAAAGAGTTCAGAATATTGAATCTAGAGGCTAACAATATGGAGATCCAAAATGACAATAACAAATAGACACTACTCTTTACTTTTTCTTGGAAATACTGCTGAAAAGTACCATCAAAAGCATAATCACCATTGCAATTTTATATGTACCATAATGACATAAAAAAAGTTGATTGAAATTTACTGGACAACAGTTATAAAACACTTATTTTGTACCAAAAAATGATTGAATACACACCTTTCATTCTTTGTATGCGTTTTCTGATTTCCTGAGCACATGCTTCACAATGCATGTGAACACTCAGAACTACAGTTACCACTTGAGGCTGCAAAAACACAAACCAACAAATTAATAACATAAACACTACTCATCACATGAGTTACCAATGCTAATTATCAAGGCGATAAATGTTGATAAACATCAATATTAAGTCGCCTCGATGTCTCTAAAGAATCTACCTTCTAAGGAGGTTAAAGGGGTCCGATAGTTCGTAATCTTACAGGTATGATGTCTCTAAAGAATCTACCCTCTAAGGAGGTTAAAGGGGTCGGATAGTTCGTAACCTTGCACTTGCGATAACAAGAGGCTGTTTTCGAGCGATAAATGTTAATTAATGGAAAATAATTACTGTAATAAAAAAAACCTCTTCTTTTTTCTCTTCAGCTTTAACTTCTACTTTTTCTTCAGGTTTCTTGGGCTCCTCCTGTGGAGGTGGCTTAGGGATAGGAGAAAGAAGCTCAACTTGGCGGTGGCTCTTCCTCTGAAGCCTCTCTAGAACCTTCAACGGATCTGCTTTCTCCCCCTTCACAATCACCTTATGACTCTTGCAATCAGTCAAAACATTTTCAACTCCTACAAATTTCACAAGAAATTAGAAAAAACAAAAAGATAATTATGACCCACAAAATATTTATTAAAGCTACATTGATAAATCTCAAGAACATACTAAATAAATGCATAAAAATGGTATCTTTACCATAAAAAAACCATTTCTTGATGAAAAAACAGAGCCCCACATAACATACTCACATACCATGTTAAAATTTCCAATGATAGGTGAGACAGCACCCCACATAACAAATTCACATTTTACTTAATAAGAGTTGGACAAACACTATATCGAAATAGCCGAGCTCATTGGCTTAATAAAGATAAAAGACGACGTATTCATATAGCCGAACTAAAATCACTTAGTGGATAAAACTTGATTTGGTGAGATCTTTACCTTCAAAACCTCTGAGACATTTTCTGACCTTCTTAGCACAACCTTCACAATGCATGTAAATTTTGAGGACAATTTCTTGAGGTGGTGGTGGAGGAGGTGGTGCTTCTTTAGCTTCCTTAGCAGAATCATCACCTTTTTTTTCCTCTTTGTTTTCTTCAGTTGGTTTTTCTGCTTCAGCTTTTGTTGCTTCCTCTTTCTTTTGCTCAGCCTCAGCCTTCTTAGGCTCCTCTGCTTTGTTTTGTTCCTGAAATTAACACATTCACCAAATTAACACAATTAATAAATTAATTTGGAGCTAATTTGATGTTTGTTTTGGTAGTTAGATTAAATTAATGAAATAAAAGAGATTAGAATAGCAGAGATGAATAACCTCTCCCATTGTTTTTTGGTTATGTGATTCAAAAATGGATGAGCTTATTGATAGATACAACTGACAAGTTATTGAGCTCTTTGGGTTTGTATAGTAAATGACTACTATTTTACCTCTTTCTTCTAACCAAAGGTGAGGTGCTATTGCTATATAGACATTTTGAAATAGGAGGTTGGATTGTATGCAACTCCCTCCATTTCATTGCTTTCGTTTTCGCGTGTTCAATTTTAATCGTCAATTAATTATTATTACTATTATTTAATTTATAAAATGTATAATTAATATTGTATTGATGAACATTTACATAAAAATAACTTTTTATAAAATGATCTATTCAAATTAATTAATTATTGTTAACTAAAGTTAGACACGGAAAAATAAAAAACTCTCATATTTTGAAATGGAGAGAGTATATTTTTGTGCGACCATTACATTTTATAATTTGTTTACTTTTGTAATCTTCATATATCCAATTTTATTTAATGATGTTTATAGGAATTTAATTCAAAATAATTGTCATTTATTTTTGGAACTTTGACTAACAATAACTTTAACCATAAAGTATGTAATTTTGCTTTTGAAAAATAAAAATGGCAAGTATTTGAATTGAAGGTAAATAGTAGGTGATACTCATTAATAAAACTGAAATATAATACCCCACAAAGATATAATAGATATCCATTTATTAGCGTCATTTATAATTACGAAATGACATTTACGAATGGTATAGTAATCCTCCAAAGAATTACTTGATTCGATTGTCACATTTTAACGATTTCAATTTTGTTCATGTGTAGAGACGAGCTCATGATGAGCAACTTGAAAATTCAATTGGGTTGAGGACCCAAAGCAACTTGTTTAGTTAGCTGAGTTGGATCAAAATGTCAGACCCTGGTGTGGTGGATACAAATATAAAAAGTCCAAACCAATACACTACGTGGATTTGGACTCGATAGTCCTTCTAAGTTTTAATAGATATAACTTATAAGTCTAACTAAGTGATAAAGTGTTAACAAATCATATTCATCAAAATTAACATAGATCTATATATATTAACGTGTTCGTTAGTTTTTATTTTGTTATATTTATATTCCGTATCATTTGCTATTATCTTTTATAAAATAAAACAATATATTAACGTGTTCGTTAGTTTTTTATTTTGTCTTTATTAAAGATGTGAATAGGTATGAAATGATGATAGTCTCACTCACGAGTTCATTTCTACTCATATAATAATTTGAATTTTATAGGCAAAAACTATAATTATAATGTTGCTTGTTAATGAATGTGTATGTAAATGTTATAAAAATCACAAAAAATTACAATATATTTAAATATAAAATTACAATTTTCCATACCAAACGACAAATATTTTTGAACAAAATATTATACGTCAAGTCAGTGAGAATATTTTTTTAAAAAAGTATCCTTAATTGTCACGTCGAAAGGCCACGTGTCCTTCCCATTTATACTTCGTGTATAAAATCTTGTTCATCACTTTGTCCAAACCGTTTTTTTTCATTTACTATTTTCTTAATCCACATTTCATTTCATTCTTATTATCTTCTTCAAATTAATAATAAAAAAATGAACCGTTTTTGGATTATGATCACCCATCTTCATGCAGTTGCAGGGTAATAATTATTTTGTAGTTTTTATTAATATATCATGCACTTCAACTTTTAATTAACCACCTTGTTTTTATTTATTTAAATATTAATGCAGGCCTGTTGTGATGTTGCTCTACCCTTTGTAAGTTATTACTAATTCAATATGTTAATAACTTATCATACTCTATCTTTATGTATGTGACTAATTTAATTTAAATTTGTTGGGTTTGATATTATATATATTTAATTAATATTGTTTGTTGATTTAGATATGCATCAGTCGTAGCCATAGAGAGCAAATCAAAAGTGGATGATGAACAATGGCTTGCTTATTGGATTTTGTATTCTTTTATCACTCTCTTGGAGATGCTCTTTCAACCTATCTTGGAATGGTCAGTTAATTCAAACTAATTAATCAAATTCATTTTTGCTTATAGTAACCGACCAAATAAATATTCACAAGTGTTATTTAACATATACTCTTTCTTTATATATAATAAACCGTCATATAATTACGAAGATAAGGAGTTCGTAATGAATATACTTTAATTTTGTACTTAATCGAAATAAAATGTAATTAAAATTTTGTGAAGTATGTAAATGGGATTTTGTTACAAAAATTTCATGGAATGTAGAGATTTTTTACAACCGTGTATATTGGTTGACGTTATATATCTTCCCCTGGACTTCTTCCATCCAGGTTAACAATTAGTAGTTGCCCTTTTAAGTTGGCTTAAATTCTTCTCGTCCCTAAAATAAGACGATCTGGCCAGTTTGATCATTGAAATTTTTAAAATTGATCAGTTTGCCCGCGAACTAGAGATTATCGTTTTTCGTTTAAAGTTTTGATAGATATTGTTCGATGGTGTTTGAGTAGGGTACCAATTTGGAAAACAGTGAAGCTAGTATTGATGGCATGGTTGGTTTTACCACAATTTCGAGGAGCTGCGTATCTATATGAGAAATTTGTGAGACAGAAAGTGGTGAAGAAATTTGGTCAAGGATTAGGTCTTGCTTCTTCTGTTTATGGCAAATCAGAAAGATAATTGTCTATTGCTTTCTGCATGCTTGATGTACAATTACAATTGCCTTACTTGTGTTATTATTATGTTGTGTATGTGAAGTTGCAGATAGACATATTGTGATATTTATAATATCTACTCTTGGTATAACCAAATTAATCTATCATAGCTTCATTTACACATTTTTTAATTAAATATTATTTTTCCTGTCTACTGAGATTGATACAGTATTTGTTTTTTGCATTCTTCATCCAAGTCAAACATGCTTTATGGATGCAATTGACACTTTACAATTCAGGTTAATGTCCAGCCATCATAGACTATTAGACTTAAAACTTAAAGACAGACGTTTAATTGGATCCGGCCCTCTTATCAGCATCTCCCAGAACCGGACCGCCATGTGACCAGTAATGCTCGGATCGAATTGATATTCTTATCGGATTTCTTTTTTGGACCTGGCTTGATCCAATACATAGCCATATTTTTCTTTGAGCATCTTGACTAAAAATGGAAACAAAAGAAGAAACACAGGTGGTGCCGGTCAGTCGGAGAAAAATGAGGTTGGTAAGAGGAGGGGAGGGGGGGTTGACTAGCTTTGGTCTTCGGAGTTTGGGTGGTCTCAGGTGGGAGGAAAAGAATGGGGACGGGGGAAGGTCAAATTAGTTTTCTCTCGATTTTTCGGCCTAATAACACCACTAACTAAATTAATTGAGTTAGATTTTCTAATGTATAAATGATACGCTCATTTAAGACGTCACCGCTTGGCTAGCTCATCATCTAACAGAGGAGGTGAATCCGAGATGTGCCTCTAGCGACTTGGTACTCCACCTCAAGAGTGCCCAAAGTAGGATGGGTAACCACCCACAAGCAAATCCTCCCTTGAACAAATGCAGAGCTACTCATGCACCTACCGTGGATCGAATTCACACACTTGTGGAGAATCACACTATTATAAATTTTCTAATGTATGATTAGTTAACACTTGGAGATGAATTTATTTGAAATATTGTTGTTGCAATAGTTTATTGGCAGAGATCTATAAGCTAGTTGAAGGACCATATCTAATATCTAACCGGCCACATAATTACAAAATAGTTAGGCACGATAAGTGTTAATTATGTGGTAGTTTAGTGGTTATAATTTTATAATCACAATAACTCTGTATTAGTACAATCTAAGGGTTGAAAATGACTAAACAATAAAGTAAACAAGGATTAAAAGTACTTAATTCAATGTTTATTCGCCAATTTGCTCCCCCGATTTTGTGGCATTTAACCATCCTGAAGGTTACTTGCAAGAAACCAAGATGATTAAGTGGACGTAGGAGACAATAAAAGGGCAATTATGTCCCACTTTACAAGTTTATCTCCTTGAATAAAAATGATTTGATAAAATAAACAATAATTTACAAAATAGATAGACTATAAAATACTACTTAATTATCATATCATATCGTTTGAACAAAAAAAAAGAACATACTACTTAATCAACCAAATCAAACAAGATATGGTTTTACTTTCTTTATTAATCTCATTGTATTGCCCAAAAGATAATTAAGTAGCATTGCTTGTCAAATGAATTAATCATCAAACACTTATTTTCGGTATTCTTTACAATGTTCAAGTAGAAAATGAAATTTGATGGAGTTTTAGCCTAATTTTCTTTGCTAGATAGGTTTTGACTAGCCTATATAAATAGATCTGTTTTCTTTATGTATTAATCAGTCACATTATCACAAATATTTGAGAAATCGTCATAGGAAAAATATTAGATTTTTAATATTCTTTAAGAACTTAGTACAAAGTTTATCTTTGTTTTTGATTAGGCTTTGTTTTGAGATATTTGATGTATTTAGAAAATACTCAACGAACAAATTAGCTAGTGGTAGGGCTTTGTAACAATATTTTGGAGTTGATAATAGTAAAATTTACCGCAACAACAAGACGTAATCACTCACATTAAGGAGAACTTGTATAACTTTTTTGTGTCTACCGCACTAAATTCATGTCGTCGTCGATTCATTGCTTGGGTTGGAGAATTAGATTTTTAGGTCATAATTGTTAACAAAAATCAAAGTTGCATACACTATTACGATTTTACATTTGATATGTACTTATTTAGATGACACTTTTAATACCACCGTTCATATGAACTTTTGGGTGTTGTCTAAATTAAAAAAAAATGTAATAGTGATTGATTAATTAAAAGAATGATGAGCAATTTTATTTGACTACCATTGTCATAAAATTCAAACATGTAGTGGTTAAGTGAAAACCCAAAAAAATTAACAAAATGAATGAGTAGACAGTAGACTTTCTCAAATCCTATACTAATCAATCTATTGATCCAACTATAATTTGGAATTATTCACATGTTGGTAGCCAAAATTTGGACGCCAACCGTAACAACCAATCGTCATCACTCATCATCGACTTAGCAACCCAACACTTCACATAGACCGATAGCAATTTGGTTTTGGCTAGTTGCCTACTTCAACCATTCAACAAATGCTTCAATATTCATACTACATTCCAAAAATATTTCCAACTTTATTTTAAAAACGGAACGAAATAAATAAATTTTGTGACCTTAACTGTTACGAAAATAACTTTTATCTGAATTAAATTATATGATGTGATAATTAAGATGTTATCTTTGATACTTTTCAACCTAATAGCACACACAAATATTGACTTGTACATTTCCAAATTGAAGCACTCCGCTACCAAAATTAATAATTTAATAAAAAAATTGGGATGACGAGAGTAGATGTTTCTTCGACTATTCCGATTTTAAATTTATTAATGATCTCTTTTATTGTTGTAATATTTGTATTAAAATATTTCGATTTCAAAACTTTAAGTGATCTGATCTCGTTGTTAGTAATAGTTATATACTATATTCAAGACATGTTTTTTCTCTTTGAGAAAAAAACAAAATAATTGCTCGAAGATAGTCTTTGCGTATGCAATAATAACTTGTAGTAAATTATTCATAGCCCATCTCTTTCAATTATCCATCTTAGTTAACCAAAACTTGTGCATGATTTTGCATATTTTCTTAAGAGATCTTGCCTATAAATATCTAGCAACAACATCTTTTTTGAGAATACTCAATCTCTAGTAATAAAATTCAGGGCATTGATTGAAACCTTTTTATTTATTTTCTAAAGGTATTCTTAAATTTCTTTTAGAAGATTTAATGTTATATTTGTAATATGTTACTACATTTTGTTGTAATAATGCATGTTGCATGAGCCATACACACATACTAACTAATTGCATTCTTGATTTTGTTTTGCTTCACAAGTATATATTGTTCTTGTTTTTCATTCATTTTGTGTTGGAATTTTTAGGAAATATCTTGAAATGGAGCTCATTGTTAAGCAAGGTGAGGCAACATTGGTTAGTCCAAAAGAGGAAACACCAAAGGAATTATACTTCCTCTCAAATCTTGACCAAAACATTGCTGTAATCGTTCGTACAATCTACACGTTTAAGTCCGAGGAAAGGGGCAATGAGGATGCCGGAGAGGTGATCAAGGATGCATTGGCCAAGATTCTTGTGCCATTTTACCCGATGGCTGGGCGGTTAACGATTAGGGAAGAGGGGAAGCTGATAGTGGATTGCACAGGGGAGGGTGCCATTTTCGTCGAGGCCGAGGCCAATTGTACTATTGAGGATATAGGGGATAACACAAAGCCTGATCCTGCAACTCTTGGGAAGTTAGTTTATGACATTCCTGGTGCCAAAACTATTTTGGACATGCCACTTATAGTTGCTCAGGTAACAAATCAAGCTATGATTTTTTTGTTACAGAATTGTTTTTGAAGTTTTCATAGATGCTTTAATTTAATGAAATTTGTGATGTGTTTTTATGAAGTTTGGGATTGTGTAGGGGATAAACTAGTAACTAGTTTGTTACAATGAGCAATTAGTTTTCAAGTTGGTTAAAATGCAATTTTTCCCCTGTAACTTTCCATTTGTATAGTATCAGTGAACAACCAATCTTTTAATGATCAAATAAATGAAATTTATAAATTAATTGACACGCATGATTTAGTTTGAATCATAATAATCATGTTAATATCTAACTACGTGTTCTTCATTTTCATGAAGAAGTTAAAGAAGAACCACTGAGGTTAGTCTAGTAGTCACGAGATATTACTTGTAATGACGAGGTTTCAGTTCAAGTCCTTGCAATGATAAAAACCAAATTTAAAAGTGAACAATAGAAAGAAAAAAATAAGAGTATGGGAAAAGGACCCTATAACTTAGGCCAGCTCGAATCATTCATCAAATATTTGTATCCGTATATTTAAAAAGTCAACCATCAAAATCCGATAAACTTTTCATGGTGGAGTACTCTCTTGATCGACTTTGTAATCAGTATTGATCACTTGCTGATATGTTAATTTAGGTAACAAAATTCAAATGTGGAGGATTTGTTCTTGGGCTGTGCATGAATCATTGCATGAAAGATGGAATTTCAGCAATGGAATTTGTGAATTCTTGGGCTGAAACTGCTAGAGGTTTACCTATCAAAACTCCTCCATTCATGGACAGAACAATTCTTAAAGCAAGAAACCCCCCGAGACTAGAATTCCCCCACCATGAATTCGCAGAAATCGAAGACATATCCAACACTGCAGAGCTCTACAAGCAAGAAATGCTCTACAGATCATTCTGTTTCACCCCTGAAAAGCTCGACAAACTCAAAACGATGGCAATGGAAGACGGGTTGCTAGCCAAGTGCACAACGTTTGAAGCACTCTCTGCATTTGTCTGGAAATGCAGGACTCAGGCATTGAGCTTGAAGCCTGAACAAAAGACCAAACTTCTCTTCGCGGTTGATGGAAGATCGAGATTCAATCCACCTATCCCTGATAGCTACTTTGGCAATGCAATTGTGTTAACCAATTCACTATGCGATGCTGGTGAGATGGTTGAGAATCCGCTTTCATTCTCCGTGAAATTAGTCCAAGACGCGGTGAATATGGTAACCGATAGCTACATGAGATCGGCTATCGATTACTTTGAAGTAACCAGAGCTAGGCCTTCTTTGGCTGCAACACTTTTGATCACAACATGGTCTAAATTGGAGTTTCACATGGCCGATTTCGGGTGGGGGGAGCCCCTACAATCTGGACCTGTGGCATTGCCTGAGAAAGAAGTCATTCTGTTTCTTTCACATGGAAAAGAGAGGAAAACTATCAATGTGCTCTTGGGTTTGCCTGCATCTGCAATGAATACTTTTGAAGAACTAATGAAGGACTTCTAAATTGATATTATGAGAGCATTTTCTTCTTCTTCTTCTTCTTATTTTTCTTCGTGTTATGTTGTTTGTAGTCGGAATTATTTCTCAATATTTTATGTGTTATTATGTAATATTTTAATTTGTTACACATATTGTTATAAAAGTTTACACTTTGGTGTAACAATGTATTCAATATTTGGAAGTCGCGTGTAATAATCGTTGCTCTTACATTGATTCCGTATTCAACTTATTAATTATATAATTCTCAATTTCTCATCACCCGTCAATATGGACTCGGTAGAGGCTTGGAAACAAGCCAATATCCAAACTCGGTAATTGATGCAAGGATGAAGGATGTACCAAGCGTGAGCAGCACACAACTGGAATCATAAAACAAGCTCAAGTCGAATGACCCTTTTCAAGGTTTTTGATCAAATGGACTTTTACTAGAAAATACTCCCTCCATCCCTAAATGATTGTCACATTTTGAATTTAGATGGTCAACAAAACACGATTTAAAATGTAAATATCTATTATTCTACATACGAAAAAATTAATAAGTTGGTATTTCAAAAATATATATTGAGACGAATCCAACAAGCAGGTCTCACAAGGCTATATTATTTCTTATCGTTTAATGAGAATTCATGATCAAATTTTGATATGTTTGACCAACAAAAGTCAAAATGTGACAATTTTTTAGGGATGGAGATAATACTATCTAACATTTTTTAAAAGGGTACCTTTTAATTTTTTAATAGGAAATCATCTCCGTTAGTAATTTTTTTACTAGCAAAAGAGCTCGAATTTGAAACCTTCACGCGAGGTGTCAACATGATTTATCATTAGGACAAATTGTCTTGACTACTATCTAACATTTTAGAACTACATTCATGTAAAATTTCTGTTGAGTATTTTGTTGAATCCTTTGGTATCTCGCATTACAATTTTATTTTTCCTAATGCGAGATACCAAAGGATTTGGGTAATTACTAGAGAAGAATTGAAATTTAATTATCCTCCTAATATTGTTATGCGTGGAGGAACTGAGTTGAAAGAGACTTCAAATAAGTTTAGTTTGTATATTTTTTATATGAATTAACCTCCTAAAAAAGTTTGGAATATAAGAATTTTTCTAATTTTTTTCATAAATTAGTGATAAAGTAAATTTTAAATTCAGAATCCTCCCATCACTGATAAAAACTTTTTCTATTAAACTATTTAATTAATTCCATTCCTATTAACTTATGGTATCATTGTGTTAATTCCTCCGAATTTTATATTTTGGGTTCAAAAATAGTTGCACTCTTTGAGGTTTAGACATCCTAAAAGAATGAAACCATCTGTAACGCCCCGCCCCCGAAACCGGATCGAAACGTTATTTAATTTGATGAACTGGCCTCACAAATCATCACGGGTCTCTCCCGTACGTTTTGTCCTCACTCACATGCTCACCAGGACACTTCCTGGTGGGTCACCCATCCTAGAATTTCCCCAGGTCAAGCACGTTTAACTTTGGAGTTCTTATGAGTTGGGCTACCGAAAAGAAGATGCATCTTGATGGTATGAGTAGTACCAGTCAAATCATATCAAACATATCACATCGCTCACTCTGGGCCGGGTATTACAATCTCCCCCACTTAAACACTCAACGTCCTCGTTGAGCCACATCCAGGACCGTACCATCCGTGTGAGACTCTAGAGGTGGCTCCTACGGCCTCAAGAGATCACTCCCGTCCTCGGCGTAGCACTTTGCGCCCCATAGCACTTAAATCTCACATTTCCGATGGCCCGGCTCTGATACCATTTGTAACGCCACACCCCAGAAACCGGGTCGGAACGTTATTTGATTTGATGGACTGGCCTCACAAACCACCACGGGTCTCTCCAGCACGTTTTGTCCTCATCACGTGCTCACCAGGACACTTACTAGTGTGTCACCCATCATAGAATTTCCCAGGTCAAGCACGCTTAACTTTGGAGTTCTTATAAGTTGGGCTACCGAAAAGAATATGCATCTTGATGGTATGAGTAGTATCAGTCAAATCATATCAAACATATCACATCGCCCACTCTGGACCGGATATTACACCATCATCATGGTCTTCAAGCAGCCTTGTCCTGCATTGCACACAAATAAATAAATCATCACATATGCCTCAATTGATTATAGGATTAAAGTTTAATTTTTAACAACTTCAATACAAAAAATTAATTCATATAATATGTCTCAATTGGTAAGAGACTAAAATTTGCATTTTAACCACTTAAACACAATATTTCACTTTTTAACCTAGTCGAATCTACTACGTGAAGAAACGAAACTGCATATACTTAGTATTCTAGTTATTTATCGATTGACTTATATCCTTAAAACACCTGCATTTCCTTCGGGTACGAATAGTAATATCTTCTCTTTTAATCCATTTATCGGATAAACTGTAGCAGCCATGCATGATCTCCTCGTGCACAATGGTATTATTGAAGAATCTAATTTCACACGTATGTATAATCATCATGTATGTGCAGTATAACCACAGTTAATAGAATGAATATAATCACCAACGGAATATTGCAACTCAAACTATTTTTTCACGTGCACTCTAACCATAGTTATCACCTTATGAGTTCAAGGGTTAAACGAAACTCAAAACAAAAAATTAAGGACTAATCGAATAGCCTAGTCGAAAAGGCTCTTGCTAGTGACCAAAAGATTTTAGGTTCGAAACTCAACTCATCGCTAATTTATAAAAAAAAACACTATTTATCATACAAGTTTTAACTGGATTCCAGTTTATCACTCACGTTTTAAAAATTCAAAATGTTCCAGTTCATCACTCAAGTTACGAAATGAGGCAAAATCACTATTTATGTTAATCAGGTTGTTAACTAGTACCAGTTTTTGTGACGCATGTGCCTCATTTTATGGGCAATTTAGTCATTTTAGTAGTGATTTTGCCACATCATTCAAGTTACGAAATGAAGCAAAATCACTACTCCCTCCGCCCCAAAATAGTTGACATTTTGACACTATTTTTTGTCACAAAATAGTTGACGTTTTCAATTTTCAATGCAGTATTTTGATAATTTTTCCTCTTTAGCTCCTATTAAATTCTCATAGTAAAATATAATCATCTAGTAATATGCATATTCCATTAGATATAGATTGCCATTTATTTTTTACTCTATTTCATTAGTTTACACTATATTTTAATAGTTGTGCAAATGGTTAAAATGTTAACTATTTTGGGACGGGGGAGTATTATATAATGCCCAACATTAAAAAGTCACATATACGTCCAACATTCAAAAGTCACATATACTCCCTCCAATACAAAAGAAATGTATTTTTAGACAATTCACACAAAATAGAAAACATTTAATGGATCCAAACATTTTCATTTATGCCCTTGCCCCTTGTATAATTGCACATTAATACTCTACTTAAGTACAAGAGACAATCCATTAATAAGGATATTAAGGGAAAAATGGTGTATTATATATATTGGATATTTTTGAAATATCTAGAAGATATTCTTTTTAAATTATTTTGGCAATTACATAAATAAACTCATGATGGAAGCATATTTAACTATATCAGATACGTTTTAATTTATTTTCATATATGGAATATAATATTAGCTCAGTTTAAGAAATATATCAGTTTAATTATTATTATGACGTATTTGTGGATTAACTTAAAAAGTTGACGAAGTTAATATCAACATTTTTTAGTTAAAAATATTAATTTATACATGCATTATCGATATATCGTAATTAATAATTCGATTTAGTTACGAAAATGTAAAATAAACGACGTATCAGAAAACATAGAGGTACATACTGTGAAATCCTCTCTCCGTTTCCGTTTTCTGCCATTCGCTGTTCTGTCCCCATTTTATGAGTACCCCCCCCCCCCCCCCGGTTCTTTTTGCTCCACAGCGAAACACTCCTTGTTAATCTCGTGTCCAAACACTACCTCTACTCCTCAACGCTTTCTTCTATATATATAACCTCCATTTACCACTCTTCACTTCCTACTTGATTTACTCCACACCCCCCCCCATTTTAATTGTCCACTTTCCATCTTTCCGAACAAGTTTAATTTTCTAGAGATGATTTTAAACACATTCATACGAAGAATATGCAAAATCATCACTGCTTTTCTGTTGCTCCTTCTCATTACAATCACTGTTTCACGTTACATTTCTGTTATAGGTGCGTCTGTATATCTATGAGTATGCATGTACTATTTGCAATTTTTTATTCCTTTTTTTCTCCAACTAGACAATCTTTTTGGGACGGAGCTAGTAATGTAGTAGTCTCACCTTACTTTTTTGTATTATTAAAATTTACAACACGTTGCTGGTTCTACTGAGACACTGAGTATATTATTTTATTGAATAATTACGGTATAGATATTATCATAAATTCGATTTTCGTTGACTTTTTAGGGGATGATTGCATGGAGTCAAACGGAGGGGGATGTTCTGCATTTTCTAGGAAGCTGATTCAACGAGGTGAGATTTCAAAATAATTACTACTACTATTTGTTTTCATAAACTATTTTGCTTGCATTTTATACGAAACTGATTGAATGAAGTGAGACTTGAAAAAATTATTTCACTTTTGATTTTGATTTTGAATTTGTGTTTGTGAAAAATCAAAGTGGATATTTAATTTCAGTTCTTCATGTTGATGTTAGGTGTATAGTGAATAGTAAAGCCTTGTTTATCGGTGTGTTGTTTGTGTACGAGTTCTGTGCTCCCTCTGGTGTGTTTGTTCTGCTGGTGGCGGACGTCAGTATTTTTTTTTTGTCTTTTCTGTCATCTACAGTAAAATTACTAGGATCTCTTCTTTTCATTTTTGGCTTTTCCTAATACTAGTAAATGTTTTGATTGGGTAATTAATGTTTAATTCGTGTGATTATGATTTTTGTTCGTTTTTGTTAAATGATCTTACTCAACAAATTCGAATTTATTGATTAGTTGTATTTCAACTTTGTGTTTAATTTTTATTCCTGAATAGCCTTTGATTAGTTAATACACTAAATATAAAATTGATTTCGTTGGATTTATTTAAAAAATATATATTTTCTTAATATTATCATTTATGATTTTTCATGATATAATTAAAACTATTCATAATCAATATTTTGCATATGAAAGCAAAAACCATCAATTATCTGTAACTGGATATAGTATTGTTTTGTTTTGAGGTTATTTTGCATTATAATGAATAAGATTTCATTCAAACAATTAATATTAATGATTGTTCTTTAGATTACTGTTGCTCATTTAACAATCTTAATTAATAATGTTGTTCTTTTTGGTTGCACAAAGTTGATGATAACCTGCAAAAAATGTTGATGGCTGATTTCAATGTCTACATGTTACTCGAATTTGGCAACAAAATAAATATTGTGTGACAGTAGAAAAGAATGAATGAATGTCAAAGTTACTGTATTTCCTAATATGAACCCTTTTTTTTGTTTAGTCCTTTTCTTTTCACACTTTTGGTATCTCCCCTGTGGAGAAAGTTTGATATATCCCGAGGCAATCACTCCCTTTTCAGTCTATGTCTTGTTTTGTATCCTCATTTTCACTCATTTGGCTCAAACCAATATCAAATTGAGTCTTGTGTTGACCTTTAGGGCCCTTATGGATGATTCTTTAGCTTGGTTTTCCTTATATGGCTCAACCAACATATTGAAGTATATCTGCCTACATGAATGGAAGGTCTTTTGGTGGTAGTGAGGGGAGAGGGAGGGGTATGTAGACAATGTCAAATCAACTTCAATTTTGACTTGTAGTAGGAAATTTAGTATGTTGAATGGGCTTTTAGGCTTCTACATTATTACTATTAACTATTCGTATAGATTAGCTCCAAGTAGTGACGTGCATGAGCCGAGCTTTCCAAGTTAGCTTGGCTCGTAATAAAATGATCCGAGCCGCGAGCCGGGTTCCTGGCTCGTCAGCTAGCTTGGGAAGCCGGCGCAGTAGCTCGATAGTACATATGTTAATATTATTTTAAATAAAATTAGTTATATTATACTTTTTTAGTCATTTCAATTATTATGATTAATGTCAATTTAATGTTTTCATTTACATTGTTACATGTTGGTTAATTTTATTACATGTTACATGTTAATAATATTGTTAATTGTTTATGTAAAATAATTTTTGTTAATTAAGTTGAACTTGAAATTTCAAAATGAGCTAGCTCGAAACTCGGCTTGAAAATGGCTCGGTTCGGTGAAAGCTCGCCGGCTCGTTTAATGATGAGCCGAGCCAAAAAAATTTGAGCTCGGGCTCGGCTCTGCTCGTGTAAAGCTCTAGCTCCAAGGTAGGGGTGGTTGGAAGTCTTGAATTTGGAGCTCAACGAGTTTTATTAACTAATGAGTAATCTTATTATTGTAATTTAAATGGACTTATTATCTAGTCTATAGATTAGCTTCAAGATAGGGGTGATTGGAGGCCTTTAAAGTCTGAACTCATCGCCTTTTTCTTAAATTAACTTTGGAGTCATTTTATTTTTGAAAGAATTGGAGTGGACATAGAATGTAGGTAGACAACAGTGACAGTGTGCAGAGAGTATGTGCTGTTTTGTAAATCTTTCAGAATCAAACAAATACTGTGACAACATCATATGCTTAAGTTGTTTTTTGCAAGGTTCAACCATTGAATCAAGAAAGCCATAATGGCAAAATAATACTCTACTACTTGTGTTTTTGCCTCTTAATCAGCAAACAGACACATGCTTATTTGCTATTCTGTCTGTATACAAAACAGTGGTGTGTATTCAAATTGCTTTTACCTTGAATGCAGAAACAACAACCAAAATAGCAATTACAGCAGCTCCAGCACCAGGAGCAGGAGTAGTATCAGACAGTAAAGTGGAAACAAACAGGATATATGGGGACAAATGTTCAAGGTCTGATATAGTCATAAATCAAGGCCCTACTTCACCCTTACCCAATGGGATACCATCCTACACTGTTGAGATCATAAATGTCTGCCCCTCTGGCTGTAATATCTCAGCCATCCATCTGAGCTGTGGTTGGTTTAGCTCGGCTAGGCTCATTAGTCCTCGTATATTCAAACGAATCCGGTACAATGACTGCTTAGTTAACAACGGCAAGCCTCTGATCAGTGGAAGGACACTTTCCTTCAAGTATGCCAACACCTTCCCTTACCCGCTCTCGGTTTCCTCCATTCTCTGCTAAAGATACTGGCTAATTTCAGATTGGTAAGAAACCATGATGGCTCCGCATTTGCCACAGGAACAATAATTTTGGTGGAATTTTCAATCAGCCAGGATGTTGTTCATACACTGATGAATAATGAAAATCTTTGAGGCTTGATTCTGGCTTAGGATGGAAGACTGTGTCATAATTATTGGTTCCTAATAGGATTTTTTCGGCATGAGGCTAAGAATATATATTTTGATGTGCATATTTGATATGATACAATAGTCATATATTATATGATGAATTATGGTTTCAAATGTGATGAGGAATATTTTGTTATTTATGAGTTTAATTAGGGCCTTTGTTTATGTATATGTATTCTATTAGTCTATCAAGATTGAAACCAGTTCATTTATTTATTCTTCAAATCGATTTTGATTCTTGAATAATTTACGTTAGAGGAAGTTTTTTGGTAGTCCGGATAACGACATAGGTGAGTTAGGATTAATGTTTGTAAGTCGGGGTAGTGCACGTTGAGCTTGTAATAAAAATGTTATAGGTGATCCAAACTCACAAGTTAGGTTCTAAACTTCAACAAAACCAAGCAAAATGATTAGTAACAATTTCGTGAATAACAAATACTATGTGTGCTAGGCTAAGTTGACCCGCCTCGTTAAATATGTACGCTAAATTGAGTTAACGAATCATACAAACTTCAATCATACAAAATGAGTGTATGTGTGAATCCCCCATCCATTGATTTTTGAAACAACATTAAAGAATATTGGTGATCACTGTCAGTTTGTCACACTATGAAACCCCACAAGCCAGAGCCTTAATAAAGACAAAACTCTTTCACATCCTAAATACTCGTTTTAAATGTGTCCAATTGGATTTAACCTACTAGGGCTCAATTCGACTTGATCTCCTTCATGTATAGGGTTCGACTTCGCCACCACCGACATCGTAATCTAAATTAAAGTTTGACTTCACTCAATCTTCTATATACTCGATTTGACTGAAATTTAATATCTTCCTTAAAAATATGATCTTTTTGTACTCATATACTCCTTAGAGCATTCACACCAGATTCCCTATCATTCTTCCTTATAATCAACTCCTTATATCACTTTATTAAATTTGGGAGCTACTTTTACATTTTACACAAAACCAGATTCCCTATTTATATTCCTCAAATCAACATTTTTTAAATTTTAACTCCAATTTAAATACAAACTCAAATTATTTAAATGTTGAAGAACAACTCAAATTATTTCAATATAAAAATGGAATAATAAAATTTGAAAAAATTAAAATTAGTATTTTATTTGAAAAAAGAAAGAATAAGAAAATAATAAAATTTTGATATTGAATTGGCCAAACATGTAGACGGGCAAGAGGTCTAACATTTAAATTAATGAAAGATTGAAAAAAAGGGCAGTTGGTATATTTAGTGAAAGATGAAAAATGGAAGTGAAATACAGTAGGAAATTAAAGAAAATGGAGGTAGAGACGATAGAAGAGAAGAATAGGGAAGCTTGGGAGTCCTCATCTATTCACTTCAAGATAGAGGAGTGCAAATTTTATTATGGGCCCCACTTAATTTAGGAACTCTGAAAAAGAGTTTTTAGACTGAATTTGTGCTACTCCCACCCTATAAAACTGGTAAGGAGTGATATAAGGCACCTGCTACTAGTGCTCTTAAGACACCTTTTTTGATGAGGTGTCTCATCTCCAACAAGTCAAACCCAAAAATCAAGATCAAGCACACCAACAAAGGGCAAGCTTATTAACCTTTCTAACGTTCAACTTCTAGTTGCTTGAAATAGCAGCACAATGACGACTTAATACATGCACGACAATTATATAATACGGAATAATAATTCCACCAACCACTCCATGGCCTTTCCTTATCGTCAGGAGTAATATTATCAGCATTGTGAACTGTGAAATACGTTAATCGTTAGATCATTCAATTATTTTAAATAATGTATAATTTTTAATTTTAATATTTAACTTTTTAAATTTTCATTTCAAATATTCTTTTATTACATTGTATATTAATTCTTGCAATCCATTTTAATTGACTCATTTTATATTGTGTTCATTTTAATGATCCGTTATTGTTTAACTATGTTACAAAAAAAAGTTTCTTATCTATAAAATGGATGAGTTTGGATTACCATTACACTTTTTATTGGCATTTTTTCAATTTTTCAGACATATTACTTTAACAAATAATTTTTATAATATTATTTACTATCATCTTGAATAAAAAGATTAGTTGTTTTTACTTTTTGCATCAAATTTTTGAAGTTTTTGATGATAAAAGTAATGAATAGTCAAATATTTACTTCGAAAAATATAATTGAAAATTATTTAAAGACATAGTGGCATATACTTATAACAACATTATTGAATAATATTTGATGCTTACAAATTTAAAATAAATAAATAAATTAGAAGTGTAACTAATATGTGAAAGTGTAAAAGAAAAGCCGGACTCGAAATGGGTGAAGTAATATTCACTTATTGGTGGTACACTATTACTCCGGTCTCCGTACACTACTAGTTTGATACTCCTATAACCAAACCTACCCCCTTTTTTGCCTGTCGAATTAATTTGCTTGATTTTCCAATCCGACATTAGTCCACGCTCTAAGGTTCATCATCTTCATCTTCATCTTCTTCGCTTCTTTTATTACATCTTCTGCAATCTTGTCTCAAATTTTTTAACAAATTCAATTCGATTCTTAACAATTCAACTCGATTCACTGTTTTCAAGTTTTAAACCGATCTAAAATCTGCTATACATATCGTATTCTCCCCTTCAAAGATCGTATAATTTGTAATTTTGATATGTTACACTTTTTAAACTTTGGAGTATATATTTATTAATATTTTGGGGAAAATATGTTGAAATGATATAGTTTCACTCTATTTTACTATTAACATTGTATGGATTTTAAATCAAAGTTGAGTGATTCAATTAGAACATTAAAGTTTGTTACAAATTTGACAATTTTGCAGGGATGGGAGGAGTATATAATTATGTGTATTGATCTGATTACAGTTATCATTGTTGTATTTGATGTGAATTATTATTGTAGGGAAGTATAATCGAGGGAAAATGTGGAGAATTACAGCTGCCAAATCGGCCTTGAGAGCTACTTTCTCATCGGTATTTAATGTTGTCCTACTGTTATTTTTTTATGGGAGCTCAGGAGGCACTCGTTTTTATTGTTGGATTTCTTAATTTGAGGGAATTTAGCATATGCGATCGCATAATTTGAGGGAGTTTTTTGAATTTTGGTGGCTGATTTATGAAATTTCGAGCTACAATAATTTTGAATATGCTGTATAGTATTTGGTGAATAATATATCAATAGATTGTATTTTAAGGTAATTTACTGTTAATTTGATTAAAATCAGGTTTATGTCCATCTAATCGTCTATCAAGATGACAGAGCTTGTTCATTCTGACCGTTAAAAAATTGAACTTGTTGATGTTTTCGTGGTTGCGGGAGTGTTTGAGTAATACTTGTTTACTCTTCTGTTACTGACTTTATATTTGTTCTGTTGTATGTTATGCAGAGAAGTAGTGTGTTGACATGCAGAGCTTTCTCTTCTTCAGGAAAAGAGGTAACTTGCTTTTTTTTGTATTTGTTGGACTGTCTCGAAAGGGTTTTATCTATGATAGTATTTCCAGATTCTTATAATGAAGATATTTATCGTTAGATTGATTTAGAAAGGTTTCGGTTATTGGATTATTAATGCAATCAAGGATGGGATAGATTAATTGATGTGCAGTATTACGCAATGAAAACGCATCATTTTATGTAGGGTATCCATTGAAAATCTTATGCACAGTGTGAATGTTAGTTGGAAAATAGCATTACATCTGATATCTAACCTCGTTGTTCTGCTCATATTACTATGTGTTACCAATGCCTTGTGAGAAAGTTGCTAGAAGACTTATCGTTAATGGTAAAAGTGGATACCAAGTAAAAATTGAAATTATATTGCATGTAGCTTCGAATATGTAGATGCGCTTTGAGTTAGCATGAACTGTAAAGCTAAGGACCACCACTTGGTCATCATCTACAACTAATAACATTTAACTTTCACATCGATATGTCGTATTATGTTCTTGTTGAAGGGGGCCAACGTAGAGAGAACACAACTGCAGAATTATGTGTTTTTGTAGTGCATGTACTCAGACAGATAGGCAACAAGCTTTCATTCAGCAACAATATTTGCCCAGTCTAATACCAATGCCATTATCATGTATTTTAGATGACAGTACGTGATGCTATAAACTCTGCAATAGATGAGGAAATGTCTGCAGATCCTACTGTTTTTGTGATGGGTGAAGAGGTAATATCCAGGACTGCATCTTCTATGTTCAAATATTTCTGTTGTTATGTGAGCCTCGATATATGTAACAATATGCATGGTTTACACAGGTTGGTGAGTATCAAGGAGCATACAAGGTCAGTTGTCTTCTATAGATGCCTGGCATTGTTGTTCTAAGCCATCTAGATAATCTCTTCTACTAACCACTTGATTTCTTCGTTGTCATAGATTACCAGGGGTCTACTTGAAAAGTATGGTCCAGAGCGGGTCATTGATACACCCATCACAGAGGTTGATATATTATCTTCAGAATTTCGAAAGATCCTTCTATGAATTTGAAAACATTTTTCTCAAACATGTTAGTATCTTGTAGGCTGGGTTTGCTGGTATTGGAGTGGGTGCTGCTTACCATGGTCTGCGGCCTATCATTGAGTTCATGACGTTCAACTTTTCAATGCAGGTCAGTTTGAATCCTTTCTCTTCCATCCAGAAACATATTTCCTTGCAATGTCTAAATTTCGAAGCATGCATATTTATATAATGCTGCACCTTGCGCTACTGTAGTACTTTTAAAGTTCGATAAGCTGAATTTGTATATGCATATATGTGTTTGTCATGACTGATTTTTGTAACTTCAGAGCTCTTGTGAGCGGTAAAGATGGTTATACCAATAAATGCACTCATGTTGGTTAGGTAAAATTCAAGGTCACACTAACCCTTAAATATTTATGATAAGCAAAGGATGGGTATCTCCAAGACACTCCCAAGTTTTAAGTTTGAACTATATGCAAGTAGAGACCTGAAAAGAATTGTAGCTAACTAAATACACTATGAGTTTAGGCTGATATGTAAGAACATTGTGAATGTATATTGATGATGAAAAACTTACTGATGTATTGTGAACTTTTTCAGGCAATTGATCATATCATTAATTCAGCTGCGAAATCAAACTACATGTCCTCCGGTCGGATCAACGTGCCTATTGTTTTCAGAGGTCCAAATGGTGCTGCGGCTGGAGTTGGCGCTCAACATTCCCAGGTCTGCTGTCTTGTGTCTTATATGATCTTATATTCTTTAGCTCTTTATTAAGTTGCACCATTTTTGCCTTGCGATCTTTTGCTGTTATGTTTTTTTGTGTGTGTTTTGTGTTATTCAATTCTCACATAAGTCCCTTTTTTATCCTTCACAATTCTTTTGTTATTCTTTTATGCATGCTAAACAGTTGACTAAGACTTGGTGTTTATTAATTAATATTGAAGTTTTTTATTTAATTCTCTTGATAATATTCAATGAAGGTATTTTCTATTGCTTCATAAATGTTCCTAATTTTTGTTGAAGTATGTATATGATTTAATTACTCACAGCATGGGTTCTGTTTTCTGTAGTGCTATGCTGCATGGTTTGGTGCTTGTCCCGGGCTAAAAGTACTTACTCCATACTCCGCTGAAGATGCCCGTGGCCTAATGAAAGCTGCCATAAGGGACCCAGATCCTGTGGTCTTCCTAGAAAATGAACTATTGTAAGCCGTTTGTTTATATTTATCTGCATTAGCTTGGCTTACAGAACGAATACGTTTCTTATATGAAAGCAAGTTTATGGAAATAAATGTTGTAGGTATGGAGAGTCCTTCCCTATTTCAGCAGAAGCTCTGGATTCTAGCTTTTGTGTTCCTATTGGGAAGGCTAAGGTGATTTATCCTAGCTAATTTTCTCCATTTCATTGTCTTCAAAATATCTATATCATATACTTGTCTTTTCATTATCAGATCGAAAGAGAAGGAAAAGACGTCACAATTATTACCTTCTCAAAGATGGTTGGCTATGCTCTTAAGGTTTGTTATCTTGTATTTTTAACCATCAATTGTCTAATCGCCTGAGAGAAAATAAAGCTTCTGGTGTTACTTTATGCCCTAAATGGAATGGGTTGTACTATGTGCTGTGACCCGGATACTGGCGTGTACATTATTTTACTTGATGAACACTAACCTAAGGAATATCATTATCAGCCTTTCATTCCCTGTGTTTCCTTTTTCTCTCATTAATTTGAACTTATATGTGATGAATGTGACCAGGCTGCTGAAACCCTTGCCAAGGATGGCATCAGTGCTGAGGTAAACTAGATTAATTTTCCATTTACATACTAGGTGATAAACAAGGGAGAGTTGAGAAGTGGTTCACTTAGTCTTACGTTTTCTTCTGAAAATTTACCAGGTTATAAATCTGCGCTCGATCCGGCCACTTGATACAGCCACGATCAATGCTTCTGTAAGAAAAACAAATAGACTTGTCACTGTAGAGGAAGGATTCCCACAACATGGTGTTGGTGCGGAGATCTGGTGAGCTTTATCTAACCTCGTTTCAGTCTTGTACCTTTATGGAGTTAATCATTAACCAACTCTAATGGATTTGCAAATTTCCCTTGTTCTTAGTGCATCTGTTGTCGAAGAAAGCTTTGAATATCTTGATGCTCCTGTTGAAAGGATATGTGGGGCAGATGTTCCTATGCCATACGCAGCAAATCTTGAGAGAATTGCCGTTCCTCAGGTTTGTTTTTCTGACATCCTGTCTAAGGGGTCATACTTGCTGCAGGGTTCAACCTTGTGATCTTGATTGGGGACATGACCTAGTATTTCATGAGGCATACTGGTTTCAACCGATTATTTTCACTTCATTTGCTTCATGGGCATTTCCAGTTGAGCATACAGATGCTCGTGAAAAACGTTGCCTGCATGATATAGACATTGCACCATTTTATAGATGAACTGAGAAGAATATTGTTCTTTTAGCCGCCTACTTTTTGCTTGAACTTTTGTTGGCTACTTCCCTACGATTAGTGAGACGGATATGTTGGAGAATTACTATTACTATATCTTAAATCAACTTCTGCTTCTGAGCTCTAACAGAATATTTGACATTTGTTCCTACACAGATCGAGGACATTATTCGGGCTGTGAAAAGGGCTTGCTACAGATCAGCTCCAATGTCTGCTACCGCTTAGAGCCAACACAAATTGAAGCTCTTGAATTTGTTTTGCTCGTTTAACTATTCTTTTGCTGCACTAGGTAGCCTTGTCTCGAATTTGACTTTTGTTATTTCTGGAAAGAATACACCAGAAGACTGTAGAGCCTATTGCTTTCACCAGTTCACAGGAAATAAGCTTCTGCCCTAACATAATACTATGTTATACTCACCTCATGGAAGAGTTGCATAAGATTTGTTATGTAAATCGAACTAAAGTTTCATGAAAAGCGGCCAAAATTGATGCTGCTTTAGTTTTCTACCTTCTTGTGAGTATGGGGATGGTAAATTATCATCTTTTGAAACTTCTATAATTTTATTTCTGAGGTGACTTCGATTTCATGAGAGTTTATAAGTTAGAGCACAACTAAAATATACCCTTTTTGTAATTTCAATGATTAAAATGCAATTTTGTTAAGAGAATGGGAAAACCTATGAGGTCACCCTCTCCAAATATTTCTGAGTCTACTAATGTAATTCCGTTTGTGTTATCTACTCCTTGTCTATGGACTTCTTCTTTTTTTGATCATTCATGCATTCCGATAAAATCATTCTTGAGATGTTACATCAAAAGTGTCAAAATGAGAGAAGTACTTCAAAGTGTTACAAGAGTGATAACAAACATCATTGAAACCGGAATTAAAAACATCAAATAAATTCAAAAGACATCCAACATTAGTCGGAAACCAAAATTCACATTAGCTAATAACGGGTTTTTATCTAATAAAACCCCATCCGTCTGCTTTGGGGCAAATAACCATTCTAATGCGGTTATGTTATAATTATGTTAAGGTAGGATTTTTGCATTTTTTTATCCTGCTATTATTCCTCAGCCCGCTTCTATTTATTTCTATTTATCAAAATACTTCAATATACTTCAATTGGTACACGCAAGAAATAGGCCAATTCGGCAGCTTTTTGTTCAATTTCTCGTGGAGTCAAATTTTCATCAGTACGGGTCAAGGGAATGGCCCCTCGGCCTCTTATGTCCATATAAAGGACACGGCGAGCATAAATACCCTCTTTAACTTCTATTCTAACGGACTGAATATCTTTTATAAGGAATTGGAGGAATATGCGACGAGATACCAATCAAACTCGACTCATTAGCTGAATTTCTGACCTGTTATACCTACACCAGAATAGTGAACTTTAGGAGTGAAATTACCATCTTACCTCCTATTTAAAAGTGTAGTAGTTGAGAGACCTACGTGGAGGGTAAAATTGTAATTTCATCACTACAGTGTATATTGCTCTGGTGTGTGTTACACCCTTCAGTTTTGTTGAAATTAACATATGACCCCTAAAACATTCAGCATCTCCACTCAAAAGCCTTTTAATTCAACCATATACTAATACTCGGACACGTTCTTAAGCTTCCCTCCAAAGGTATGCGCTACAAAATTATTTGTATTTGCTAATCGGATTTTTGCTCAATCATATTAGTCTTATTTAAGTGTTGAAAATTACATTTTCATGAATCACTCATTTTATTAAAAATACTTGCGGCAAAATTATATTTCATCATTGTTGATTGAATTATTATTTGTTCATTTTTAATATTTTTTAGTTAATTTGAGCTCTGTAGACAAGTTATTAACCTACTTTTGAAGCTATAGTAATTGACTCGTGTAATTTTGTATTTATATCACTATATTGGCAGATGTTTAATTCTCTTGTAATTTTATTAATGGGGTGGGGTGGGGTGGGGGTGTGTGTAAGTGGAGGGGTCAATAGGTGGATTTGGCGTTGAGGTGAATGACTTTCAATATGTGAGAAGGGATTTTGCTTTGATTTAAACTAATCAGTTTTCGAGCTACTGAAACGGCAATGTGATTCATTACATAAAATGATTGTTGTAGGTTAGCAGAAAGTGAACATAAGAAATCGATATACAATGTGGTCGGCTCTACGCTCGCGAGGTGTTTCTCCATCTTCTTCTTTCCAGCGATGCTGCTCGAGCATTTTCGTGAGACCAACACAGCTTGACCGCTCTGTTTGCTCTACCGCCACTCAAGATATTCAAGATGTGGGTATCAGTAACAATCATACAAAGAAATTCGATTTTAAAACTTTGTTGAGCCTTGAAGAAGTGAAGAAAATCTTGGTTGATGTTAGAGCTGACAATGTGCAAGTTATCCCTGTCCCTAAACACTTGGATTTTGCTGATTACATGGTTGTTGCCTCGGGGCGCTCCACTTGGCACGTACGTAATATTGCCCAAGCACTACTTTACAAGGTAAGTATGTTTTCTCCTTTTTTGTACATTTATATTTGATACACCAAATATTTACTAGGTAAATACAAGGGACTTAACTTATTATAGAAGGGGTCATTGGTCCATACTAAATTGAATAGTGGATCAAGTTGTGCGATTCTAATTGAGGTATTTGGGATTATGAACTACTACCACATGAGCTGAAATATGTTGGGTGATGATTACTTGTACTGATACCTGTCTGGATTCATGTTTGTACGAAATTGGTGTGATATATTACTACTTAACTGTAAAGTTTAGGACTTACTTCGTTGGGTCAAACACTTCAGCTTAAAAGTTCAACCATTGAGAAGTGTGATAGTGTCTTGCCTATTTAGAGCCACTGGGAGGGCATTCGAGTCTCCTGTTATATCTAAGTTTACTTTTTAATGTAAGTTTGTATTCTTATATTCATTAGTGAATAAAATGAGATATTAAAAGTGAAAGTAATATAGTATGCTTAAAAGTTGTTGCCCTTGGATAATGGTAAGTTTTATCTCGGTCTAGGTGTTCATTACTTTTGGTTAACATTATGAGGAGTCGTGATTAGTTTGTTGTATTTGACCATTAAATAGAGTAACAATGCTAAATAGGACGTTTGAGGTATTTTCTGCTTTGATTGTACGGCGTCACAAATATTGTTCACTGATGGTTTTGTGTTATAACCAGGTTAAACAAAAGCAAGAAGGAGAAAAGAAGAAGCTGTTGCCTAGTGTTGAAGGACAGAAGGGAGGGAATTGGATCGTTATTGACTCTGGTAATTCTTTCTCTCTTAGCTCTGGTAAAGTGTTACGCACTCGAGCTCTTCTCATCAGGATGCTATCTTGTCATAAATAAGCGTCCATGTTATTTCTTATATACCAGCTGCCAACCCAGAAATCTATAGCCTATACCTTAAGAAAATGATCATCTCATTGTAGCCAATGAACCTTGTTTAGTTTGTTGACTTATTGGTTTTCATATGTAACATTATTTCATTGTGCCTGTGAACTCCAGGTTCGTTGATCATTCATGCCCTCGAAGAAAATGTGAGATCTTACTACAATTTGGAGAATGTTTTCAAGACAATGTCGTCACCTGAGGAACAGGAGCAGGTAAACAAATCAACTTGTCTTCATTTGTCTGCTTCCCATTCCACTGATAATTAATTACAAGAGACATTAGTAATCTCAAGTCTTTCTTCCTGTATGTTTTTGGGGACTCAAACTACCCTGTATGCAACATTCAAGATTTTTTTTTGATAAATCATTATACTATGTTGTTTGCAGGACTTGGACAAGGCATTTATAAAGATCCGGCCAAAGAATAATTCCAAGAAAAAACCCCCACAAAAGAAGGAATGATTTCTTCGAAGTTTGAACTCCCGCAGAAGTGGTTCAACTTGCCTCACAAAGGAGCCAGAAACGCTTGTAATAGTCATGTGGATGCACAGTGAAGATCCTGAACAGAAGATGAAGTATTACTTGTTTTATTAATCAGTACTGTTGAGTTGCTATGTTTGGTGGTGTTTATGAACTCTATTCAACACTTCATAAAAATAAATCATATTTGAGAACTTGTTGCTCATATTTCTTTTCTTTAGATACAAATAAATCAAAAAGGTGCAATGATAATAAGTTACATAAAATTTGAAACCATGAAAATCCTGCCATTGGAATTGCAATGTAAAATGCTTGTATACTCAATGTAAGTTAATGAAGAGGTTGAAAAGGAGGGATTATCGTCCCCTTTGATCTTTATTAAGTTCCGTTACTAATGCCTTTCGTCTCTAGTAAGTTCTGCCAATTACACCCTTTGATGGTTATGCCCTTGATCTCTACTAAGTTTCGTCATTGATGCTAAGCTCGAATTGCCTCTTTACCTCTTTTGATTTTTCTTTTATGTACCAACATTAATAATGTGCATAGCCGTAGAAAACAAACTATATTTGCAAAAAGCCATCATCCATGGTACTTGAGATCAGGTCATTTTCATGTCACATAAATTGAGGTACAATTTGGGAGTACATTCCACTAGTAGTTTTTTATGCGGAAAAAAGAAACTAGTCTGTAAGTAATACATTGAATTATGTACTCTTTGTTCCATCGTATGGAATATCTTCGGCCCCTCAAGGCAGTACTAGGAACAAAATGTTATGAACTAATTATTGTTGCAGAAGGTGCTAACCAGAGCAAAGCTTCTCAAGCGCCATGTTTTCATCACCGCCAACGGCTTCCAAAGTGCTCCTCACCACATTTTCAGGAAAGCCCATCTCCACAAGCTTTTGTACCTGTAGAAATAAGTGGTTGCTAATAATCAGCACTCAGCATATGTCTCCACACTTAATTCGAGTATCCACTCTTTCGTACATGCTAAAAAAATATTGCAAGAAATTGGAAAAGAGGAGAAAGACAAATGGAAGAATAGGAAACTGGAGCAGTGCAAAATTATCTACTGAGAACTGACCTTATCCTCAACACCTAGAGAAGATGGCCTTGCAAAAGCTTCAGTCCAATAGCGAGCGGTGCCCACATAAGTCTGATACTCTTTGAGATACTGACGTGTTTATCACGTAATAAGTAAACACTCTAAAAGTAGTAGAGTTGTGCGAAAAATGAAAAAATTGGAATTAATTCCAACTAGTATATTTTGCTGGTAAAGCCATAGATGAGGGAAGATAACTAGCTTCACAAAGTATTGAGTAACTGAAGCATCAGATAATGGGAATACCTGCTGTGCCACCACAGCATCCTGTGGATCATCAGGCTCAGGCGAAGAAAGTAATGCTTGTATAGAAAGAAGTGCTGTCTTCAGTGTGAGAGCGGGACTCCATTGATCTTTTAGGATGTCCAAGCATATTGCTCCACTTTGACTGCTTATATTAGGATGCCTTAAATGACACAATAAATTTATCACTCTTCTGCAAGTGCGATGAACAGATAGTTCACGAGGTTGCGAGGACACAACAAAAGTCACAATAGTGGTTTTTCTAGTCCAATCATGCAAGAAGGTAGTACAAAACAGGCTTTTAACATGTCATTTAGCATTGATCATAATAACCCGCACAGAATCCCTGAGGCAAGAGAGTGGTTATAGTCTTATAGAAGTTTATTGTTAACAAATGTTTGATGTCGAACTGTTGCATAGGGTGTAGCACTTAATCATGTAGAAGAGCAACGCTTGTGGCATTTAATGTGTAAACGCAAATACTGATGTTACCTTCAACAGGCACATGAAGATTACCCAAAAGTAGAATGGTTACCATAGGTAGTTAGAATAAGACTGGACAATGGAGATGACATCACATACATGATACATTACAACATGATTACTGCAAAAGTGTCCCATATGGTTCAATCCTAAGTTCGGAGGAAGAAATTCATCTGAAATGGGAGAAAATAGACTACTTCATCAAATTTCCAATCTTGAACTCAAGAGGCAAGAAAGGGAACCACATAACTCCGTGTCCCTTTTTCACCTCATTCTGTCCCTTTTCCCTCTCATTCTCAGGGCAGAAACCAAATTCAGTTCATATTCTGAAATTCGGGAAGGGGGTAAAGGCAAATTTCCAGATTATTTATATGACTAGTTAGTTATCCTCATAATCCATGATCAACTATGGTAACACGAGGCTTCTAATCCATCCTAACCTTTTCACTATTAAAGAACCACTTATTATGGTACCTTTTTGCTTTATTAGGGTGCTTAATACCATAAATTCCACCCAGAGGATATGGATGTTACCACTGTGACTCACCGCTAATGATATAATCATTGAGAGATGAAAAGTACAGGAGATAATACGTGAAGTCCTCTTATTCAAGATAGCTTAGCAAGCAACGTAAGTGACAACAATATGAATATCTATTTAGCAGAAAGTGAGACTATATATTGAGCAAATAATGGCTTCCTTTCATTAGCTCAGGTAAGAGATATGAATTGATTAAGGACACGATAGTTGTTGTATTAACAGTAAGAATATACTGAAACATAGATGCACATATCCAAGTTAGGCATAGACAACAGTATAGGTTGTTTTTATACATCAACCTTGAGATACAGACATCAGAAGAAAAAATGGTATATGTATGTGTTACATATAAATCAGAGTTACCAACCAACACAACATCAGAGAAAGAAACAAAAATAACATAAAAGTGCAATGTACAACAAATAGACCTTCTCAATCGTCATACCAGACTTTAGTAGCAAACTTCATTTTTGGAGGCTCAAACGGATAGCCTGCTGCAAGAAGCCAAGAACAAGCTTACGATAATCAGAATAAGCTTAACTAGGAGCACAACTATTTTTAACATCTTTAGAGGACTATTTCTTTAATCAATAAAGTTATATAAACAGATGTTGACATGTCATCCTATTAGCATACCCCTTAACTGCAGTCTACATGCAAGTATAACGAGCAAACATGCTATTGGTATTCATGTGCCACAGATTAGAAAACTATGCATATGTGCTACTTTGTGTGTGTATATACATACATATAAAGTTCATTGTGTGCTTCAACATCATACTTGTTCAAAGGGATATAACATCTCTCCACTAATTGAATGTCACTTCATCTATCTTGAAATGGATCATCTCATCAGAGACGATGGGGAAAAAGCTAATTCACAGACTGATTCTCCTTTTTATCAGATAAGTGCATCAGTGTTTTCACTACATACGACCAAACATTGTCTGAAGCTTTTCCTATTGAGTATCGACTCACATGCCTCGACAGTCGACACCCAAATGAAAACAGAAAATGCAACAATTCAGAGTTCAAACAGTCATCCGAATCCATAGGTTGAATTTTAATTTAACAAGCATATTATAATTCATTCTAATTTGGTCGTAGTCACAACTCACAGCTTCTTCCATAATTAAGATTTAAACAATTAAAATGAACCCAATCCATTCAACTTTCTCTCAAATTTAATTCAAACAAACTCAAATAACAGTTCCAAACTTCAACCTCTGACAAGAACCAACCTTTTTCAATAAACCCCAAAGCCCATCACAGCAAAATCAAGATATCATTTCAAGTGAATCCATTTAAATAAATTACGCCCACCAGTTATACCACATTTTTCACTCTAATACAATTCAAATCAACTCCAACAACACTAAACCTTTTCAAGAAACACTAAACCTCATAACAACAAAACCAAATAATCAAATTACTTCATGAAACAATAACATGGGTCAGTATATTATACACATATACTCAAATTCTAATAAACTCAACTCCAGTAACAGTTCCAAACTCCAAATTTACATCAAATATTCAATCTTTTTTAAGAAACACTAAACACTATAGCAACAAAACAAAAAAAAACAAAAAAACCAAAACCAAATTCTTTCATAAAAGGATCAACATGGGTTACTATATTATACTCCTCTTACAAAAATTGAGGTGAAAAGGGGGCAATTTGGGTACCTGGTAAAATGATGTCAATGTTGAAAACACCAGCTTCATAAGGTGTACCAGTAGGACCAGGGATTGTACCAAGCAAGTGGGTGAGATTAGCATCTCCAATAGGTTTAATGCTGATTCCAGATTCATCAACTCCTTTGTTACAATCATGAAGCTCTTTCTGGACTCTTGCAAAATCCATCATTCTTTGCTTTCAATATTCAATAATTGTTGTTTCCTTCTCCTTTATTCTACTGTTTGCTTTTACAAGATTGAGAGGGAGAAAATGTTTTTTTATCACTAATGGTGCGTTTGGATTGAGGTGAATCTAGGTGAGGGTAAACATTTAAAATTAACCTAGGTTAGGGGAATATAGGTGAATCTAGGTGAAACTATTATAATTCATGTTTGGATACCATTACCCTTCTCGAGGTGAAACTATTATAATTCATGTTTGGATACCATTACCCTTCTCGAGGTGAAACAATATTATAAACTATTAAGGTGACATTTATATCCTTCTCTTTATTCTATACAAAGCACCTTGTTTTTGTTTACAAATTACCTGTTATTAGAATAAAAACATTAACAAAACATAAATATGTTCAACAATAAAAGAGGCGACAAGAGAAAAAAAAGGTGATTTTTTTATTATCTCGATTTTTCTATTCCCTCTATTTATATCCTTACGTAACCCACGGATTGAAATTGAAAAGAAAAGAAAAAGTAATTTTTCAATTACCACAAATATCAAGCAAGAAAGAATGAGCCAATAAGAAGCAATATGCAAGAAAGAAAAGAGGTAGCGATTTATATTAACGAGCGATGGTATTTTTTTGGAGGCAAATTATATTAATGGAAGGGAATATTATTGGTGGGTATTTTAGTCTGATATAATAATAATAATAAAATTAATTCGTTAACCTAGCATTACCCACCGATTTGGGGGTGAATGATTTGAGGGAGAATGAGAGTGAATGTGTTAACCTACATTAACCTAGATTCACCTACATTAACCTTGAATTTTTTTATTTTTTGGTTCCAAACAGGGTGAATGATAAATTTCACCTAGATTCACCTAGGTTCACCCCAATCCAAATGGACCATAAAAGGTTAATTACTAATTTCAAGATTAGTTAAGTTACAAAATACTTCACATTATTAATCTTGTTTCTCGTTATTTTAAAATGGACAAAATTATTTTATCGATTAGTTTTATCGTTATCAGGAGTACTTTTGTCTGTTCATTTTTTGTAAACAAAAATATTGTTTCTATCCTTTGAAATCCAATTTTAACAATAAATTTATATTTTATTTCTTCTTACAGCTCTTTTTGTGTTCAACTTATTTTTGTGTAATAAAAAATTTTGATAGTCAAAGGAGTATATGATAGTTCGCTATGGAAAGAATTGTTGGTTCCATCAGGAATATATGATAGTTCTCGATTTTCTGGGACATCGCTGGTTGAGCTGGAGAAGGAATGGAACCAACAATTTTTTCCGAAGTTTATTTAGACACTCCAATGTTTGAGTTAGTAATGGCTCGTACGAAATGTCAAAGGAGAACACAACTAGGGATCACTAGAACACCTTTAGTTACTTAAAGAATAGTTGTCGGGATCAACTTTTACAAAATTCTCTTGTAACAATTTATTAAGGAACAGTAGCTCTATTGAAGTGGTCAATACTTCAAGTAATAATAAGGTTTCCGATTGTGGTAAAGAAGGTGAGCAGGGAAAAAGTCGTCCTTAAATAAGAAAAGATAAATAAGTACAGTGTCAGTATTACAATCTGCTACAAGATTTGTGAGTTATCTTAGATATGTAATCCCAAATAACTTGAGACAAAATATAGTACTTAAAATGCTAACAATATAGAAAATAAACTCTATGGCCTTTGGGTTTATTAAGACCTTTCAACATTAACAAAGTATTCGCCAGTACAGATACTAATCAAAACTGTTTGTAAGTTGTATCAAAAATACATTCATTTGCATCCCTGCAACTTCCCCCGATATGTGTACCGTCTCCCACTAGTTTTACATTTGCCATTCTCATTGCATTTTGTTCTGAATTTGCCGATGAACTTGTACAAGAAACTCAACATATGAGAGCCCAAGAGGAGTTTTGTCTTCCACCATATAAGAGAAAAACGACATGCCTGAATGAAAAAAACAAGTATGACTTAAGTTTGGTGCTCAAGCTAGTTAAAAGATAAAATGCATAAAACAAGTGGACTGAACCAAAAAGCTAATATTTGGTGCACTATTGTCTAACCTGATGGATCTCCTTTCTTGCACAACCTCAAACTGCAAAAGGAAACATGAAAAGAAGAAAGAGTGTTGGGAAGGTATTGCAGGGTGTAATGTATCCATTATAATTATATTAAAGGTTTGAAGGAAACAGTGACTGAAAACATACCGAAGGTACGAACGCCTTTGGCGCCTTATTTCATTTATGACATCATTTAGCTTCTTAGACAATGGATTGTCATATTGCTGTAATACGAACTGAAACACGAAAGGCATATGTTGTCACATTATACTAATAGTATACTGGTGCGCACAAAAAGTGCTTAACAAAATCTTGACAGAATAACATGGCACAGAAATCCCATCTAGCATTATAGTAATAACTTCCAACTGTATCAACTGAACCTTATAATATTTGGAGTGAAATCTGTAACACCCTCATCTATGGACTTGATAGCGCCACTCAAAAACATAAGTTGCACGTATAGTTGACCTAGAGATCTTTGTAGTACTTGTTTCTTGCTTAGTAGTGATTAATTTCTTCAGATCTATTACAAGTATTAACTCCAAAACACTGCTTATTATAATATGTATTGCCTAAAAATTTAAAGGCTTTTTAAAGAAAGGCTTGTAGTGTTAAATACCGCTTTAAAGGAAAAGGCAAACAAAATAAAAGATAAGTGAAGCAACAGGTTCTTTTTATTAGTCGAATATAATTTACCCCGCCCGACCAATTAATTAGTTCTCAACCAATACATATTAATATTTCTCTTGTTCAAACATAAAGCCATATAAGAAAGATATTCGAATCCTTACTTTTTCCAACAATGACTTACTACATAAAACCTAGACTAATATATGATTCTTCTATTTATTTTGAGATACATCAACAAAAAATATAACACTTCTAACTGTGTTTGCTGATGTTTGCTAATAGTAACATATATATAAAATTATCAGTTAGTAAATGAATACCTGTGGGGGGATTTCTTCAACTGAAGAAATTCCTAGCAATTGATGCATAACATTAGAATCTGCAGAGGCCCCAACATAGATAAGACAATCATCTCCATTTTCAAGAAGGTAGATGCCGTTGTCACTGACATGCTCACTGGAGAGTGGCAGAAATTCAGGAACCAGGGGTTCACTTTCCTGTAATTTAGGAGGTTGTCAGATTAAGTGAGATGCGCATATGGGACAATGACAACATCAAACATGAAGTCATGACCTACTTTACCTTTGAGTCAAGATCGTGAATGCTAATAAGTCGAGGATACACAAATGGGATTGCTAGAGATGTACAAAGAGGAGAGACATAATTTATCCAGTATGACCTATCATCTACACGTCCCTCAGTTCGCAATCCAATGCTCTTCACCATGGCTAGAAAAGGACAAAATAATAAATTAATGACCGTTTCTTAGAGAGTAAGGGGAGGCATGCAAATGCAGAGTGAAGTAACAAAGCAGAAGTTAATAGACACAAAAGCGGAAAAGGTCAACTAACATTATCAGAACATACTCAATGGGCATATTTTCAGGAGTATATATTTTCAGCAATAAAAAAACAGACGTCAAGACAACCTGAAAAGGAGACATTTGACAGTGGAATACAAACTTTCAAATTAAAAAAGAATATCAACTTCACAAGTGACTAAATCTTTCCCTTCATTTTGATATCGTCCTCAAATGTTACTCAGTGACCTAAATTACTATGGCGGCCGTATCTATCACATAATTAAAGATGGCATTATAAGATATGGCCTACCTAATGTGTACAAAGGCAACAGCTTGAGTGCCTCTGGAAGAATGAGCTGACCAGACGATGAAACAGTGGCACAAAATTTTCGATAGGAATGCAGGATACTAATGCAAAGGTTTGTTGCATGATCCTTAACTTGAGACAATGGAAGAGAAGGAACTTCACTGGCCGCTGCAAAAAAGTATGATCCAATTAGTTATCTCTGATGGTGCAACAGATGTTAAGAACAACACGCAGTTCAGTTAGTTTTTCTTAATTGATTTGATCATCTCTATTAGACCAGCGAGGGAGGTTAACATCAAGATTAATGATTCTACTATCTTCAATTGACAGTAAAGTGATCCCATATTATCTAAATGTCAGTGGTCCTTTGAAGCAAGGTCGAATTTAACATTGTAAGTTTAGATGCAGATCAATTTGACCGAACTTACTTTCAACAGGAAACCCACATGGTTAGTTGGTTACAACCCATGAAAATTAACTGGCTACGAGGAGATCATATAGACAAAATATATGAACTATAGAAGGAAACCATACCTCGCTTCATGATACAAGAAAACTGGGTATCCAAGTCAGCAGAGCGAAATAAATTGCTGAGCATAGTCGTGCATGGCAGAGACAAGGTCGAAACTCTGATCCTCCTTTCTCCATAAATTGTGGTATAAAGGAGAGCACACTACCAACAAGGAAAAATAACAGACCAAGACTACTATGAGTCCACAAGAGAAATTTTACAAGCTACCAAATAATTACAAGGCTTGGAATTCAAACAACACCTGAAAAGCACACTCCGATCCATCCTGTAATTTTTCATCATGTTTTAGAGTTACCATTATGGTTTTGTCACAGTCAATCTGCACATGAGGATATCGTTAGGACAATATCAGAATTAGATCGACAATGACCATTTTGAGAAAAGTCTTGACAAAAAATGACTACAATAGAAACTAGAGAAGGAGAGTAAGTGAGATGTGCTCCGAATTCATAGTGTATAACATGTGCCATTCCTGAATAATCATGATGATACCTTCAATGTATTGATTAAGGTGACGGATATCATAATAGTCATGAACAGTTTCTCATTCCACTTTCACAGTTTATAAGATAATTAACATGCACAAGAAATATAAAATTGTTAGCGTGATTTCCCTAAACAACATAAAGTCTTCCTTACAATTAAAAACACAGTTCCTAGAAGAAATTTTGCCATAAGACATGGGAAATAATCACTCACAAGGAGAACTTTGTCACAACTAGTTAGCTGCGGACACTTGTAATAAACTCTACTAAAAAAAATTAACATTGGAAATGATTACTATAATCCTGTGATACAATTTTTCTTCATTCAATTTAGGAGTGTACAACATAGAGGGATTAGATGGAGAGAAATATACTAAGTACTTCTTCTTTTTATATCTCAAGTCATAAATTTAAAGACACTATACTTCCGATATAGTTCAACATCATAAATAAACTTCAAACAGAGAGTCAGAGACCAAGGGTCAATTCTTAATAATTAGGCTTTCCATCAAGGCGTTATCACAACTTCTACTTAACTTCCCACTTTCTTATGTAAACTCAACAAAACAAGGTACTATGGCCAGTACTTTAAGAAGTACTACCCGAAAATGGAACCTATGACAGTCGATACAACTTTTCAGGGGGTGATACTTTATGCACAAACAGCTTATTAGAAGATGATAGAGAAGAGAAAGAGGGTTAAGAACCATACCACAGGCAAGTCAACATCTGTTGGAATACGTTTACAGAAGTTCCCATAATACTCCTGAACTTGAATTCCCTATCAATATAAAATAAGTTTTAGTTAAAGCTTTAGCAACATTGGTACGGAGATCGAACTCCACCAGGTTATAAATATATTCTGTTATATATACTGTAATTACAAACAAACTCACCTGGCTGCATCTTACACGCATGACAGCCTCGTAGCCTTGGGGCCTTGTGACATTCCAGCGAAGATCATTGTAAAGCTTAGCCGTGTCCGAAACAGCAGAAAAAGGGTAATAATAGTACACCTGGTGAGCAGGTGAAGCAAAATGAAGCCCAAAGATGGAATTTTAATAAGAGTACTGACGAGCATATCCTGATGATGCATAAATTGTAGCGCAAGCTTTCATAGACATCTTGGCAAGATAAAGGGGGAATCTTACAAGAGCAGGTTTCCAGGGAAAAACTATTCGATGAAAAGCTAAAACAGACGAATGCCCATTTACCTGGCCTCCTGTGGTCCTCGGGACAACAGAAATGGAAGCAATATCTACATAGGTTTGTGTAGACAGGAATACATCAACACAGACCTGTATACAATAGAGTAGAAATATAAAAATTCACGAAGATAGTTACTGGATAGTAAAGGTATTTTCCGTGAACAGATATAGTGAGAAATTTAACCTGGTACTCAGCAAATTCAACAGCCATGGTCTTCAGAGTTTTGTCTACAGGCTGTAATAGTTTGTTAGCCTCCTGAAATTTAGAAGTAAGTTCAAGCTCTCATCCTTTTAATCTTCACAGTGAAATTCAGTATCATGTTCAACCATGCTCAACAGATCATTCAATGAATGTGATGAAAGAAAACGCCAACAAGTAGAAAACTACTGACATACATTAGTGCAAGCAGTCGAAACTGAGACCACAAAGACGTACATAACAAACCGAACTTACCAATTTTTATACAAGAAATAACATTCAAATTCAGTAAATGTCTTACCTTGGACAGAACTAGGAAATATTAAGATGTTGACACATCTTATAGAAAGAAATGACTGGATACAGTCATACAGGGATTAGCACAAAATTTTGGCTTGAAGAATCAATAGTATTGTAGGTGTTGAATAAGCATTTGCAACTGTAAGTAGCAACACATGCTTGTAATATCAAAATATTTCTCTATTATACAGCTCTAATGTTTTAAGCAATCCTGATCACTCTGGAGAAAATAAACAGCACATCAACTTATTCTCAACCAACAAATAAAGAAATCATATTGATGCAAAGCACTGTTCATAAATAACTTAAATTAGTTATAATTAGTATAATTAGATTATCTTTGCAGCAGAAACTATAAGCCAAAAAGACAATATAAATGAAAGAAACCTAGCCCACACAACATACAAATCACAGAAATTTAAACTTCTGACTTCACAGTCACTCTTCAATGATGGACACCAAGGATAGAGACATGTTAACTGTTGGATTTTGAATGGTAGAAGTTAAAAACACTACTGAGTGGACTTTCCCAGTTTCCATGCATTTAGAGTTCGCAATTGTAAGTATCTACAAATACTACTTTCTTGCTTCACTCTTGAGACCAGAATTAAGGGAAAGAACAACAAATTCTCAACCAAGAGTGAAAAACCCAGCACCTTTTCTCCAGCTGAGATGTTGGTTCTTCCTTCAGCCTCTCTAGCAGAAAGAGCTCCTATACCGACAGATGGGAGAACTGCAAGAGGAAGTAAGATAATGCAGTTAAGTATGGCAAATAACTGTTTAGGGAACAAAGTGAATCCACATTTGAAAAAACTATGATTTCCAACCAAAGATATTTAGTGAGACAAAGTTCCTGGAACAAGAGTTTAAGCATCAGCTGTAATCTCTGTCTTAAACTTCAAACAAAATTTGGATTCACATAATGAGCTTTGTCTACAATAATTTGAAGCTACAATTTAAATGCCCAGAACTGAGATTTCAAAAACTAATGAATGGAGTATTGTTCATTTAACAAGATGTTAGATGCCCAAAGCCATATTTAGTTACAGGTTCATGGCAGCTTGCCTGATTGAAACACGAGAAGCTTCCCTCCAGTGCTCTTCATTGCCAAGAAAGCAGCCTACAGTAATCAAAGAGATATATTTGAACATGGGTTGGGACTTATAATACTACTCAAGCAAGGCTAGAAAGTTGGATCAGCTTGGAACATATGTGATCTACTTATGTATTAGTCAACAGGGTAAAACCTGCTGACCAATTACGCAACATATGGAGAAAGAACGCCAATCATCTTACTAAAACTAATGTCCTAAAGGAGTAGGAACATATCAGCTCTCTAAAATATGAAGTACCTACATACGTCATTACTAATTAATAACCATGTACAGCATACATATACATCGAGTACCTTGACTGCTGCACCGAAAGCTGAATCAGCAGTTCTATTATTTTCAAACATTGATGGGATGCTATCCAGCAACATCTCTAAATTTTCGCGGCCCTGGGAACGAATGAGATCAACTGGTTAGCCACAATCACTTCAATCTGCTGAAACATAAAAATTTGCAGAACTGACCTCTGAAAGTTGGACAATAACATCACTCTGGAGAGGAGTGTAAACATCTTGAATATCAGGGACTATAAGCATCAACGGCTGCAATTATTGTTCAAATAATAAAAAATCACGCCCAAACCAATCTATAACAACTTCAGATGGAATGTTAATTAATTAATGGAAGTGTTGTGTGCATCATACTTTTCGCCTATCTAAACTTGTTGATGCATATGATAGTATCACACTCTTAACAGATAATACTGAGTATCCCACTTTTTAGTTGTTAAGAAAAGGGATATGAGAAATTGAGGCCCTTTCCACGAGTGGGTGAGGAACGAATATAGAGGTAAGCATTGGCCTAGTCCTGCGAGCCGAACTCCAACGAGAAAATGTTAACACAACTCACTCTTAATTGAGTCGTTATCTCGACTTGGTTGGGTAACCCTTTTTCTATTCTTTTTTCTTCTTTTTGTACTTACATCAATTTTTTCTTACATATAAACAATTTTTTTTTAAGCGTTACTAGCAATATTGTTGATTTAAGCCTAATAAATCTATCCAATAAAGTACCACTAATCTTCTCTTTAGACCAAACTAGTGTCTGTTATATTCGTATAAACACCCTCACCAAAAACAACATCTTCCATTGATGAAAGAATGCATGCAAAAACATGAGCTAGAAGTTTACATTTGATAGAATTTGAAGATCTTGTTTTTAAGGCAAGTGCTTATTTATGGGGACAATATATAAAATCTAAGCCTCATGAAATCAATCTCAAAGAAAGAAAACAGAGCTCAACCTGACTTAATGCGCGTTTTAGATTGTAGAAGTGGATAGTTGAATCAAATGTAGCAACCCCAACCATTGTGCGAGGACCTTCCTGCATTAGCAAAGGTATCAGCAATAGGTCAATCTCGTAGTGCAAAAAGACTCACCTTTATATAGCTCTGTACTTGCTCGCTGTCTCACTTAAGACTCTAAAACATCGCAGTCCTGATGGGGTGTCATCAAGGATTGATATGTTTGGAAGAATGTGCAGATAAATCCATAAACCTCAAAGTTCTCTAATTTCTCATGGCTTTCTTATGTTTAAAAATGCTTTTGAGTTTCAGAGTGGAGAAACATGACATTAGGCAAGTAAAAGCCTCATAAAATGGTTCAAGAAAAGTCTAGAGGTTTTTAACATTATCGCAAAACTCCAAGTTGATCCGTTCAGAAGTTCTAGAAATTTGCTCCATTCAACATCATTTCTCTTCTTTGGATTATTGCACATATCTAAAACTCTTGAATTATGATGTACATCATATATATAGATGTGTAATCAGATGAAACAAGAAGATAATCCCAAATGCAGAAAGATATCATCAGCGTAGCAGAAAATATCCAACAATTGATAAAATGAATCTGACATTTGCAAAACAAACTTACAGGCAGATCGCCAATCACTTGGTTAATTGCACCACATGCTGCAGCAGTTGCACCAGTCTGGATGGCGTTCATTGAGACATCAATTAAAAAGAAGTATACTGCAGGCATGGGATCCCGTACCTAAACAGAGAATGAGCCAACAAGAGACAATTATGTAACAAGTAAGTTAACACTCAAGGTCAACCCCAATCCTACATATTGGGAGCAACCAAATTTCTGATTACAAGAATTACAAGCTCAGGTGAAATTTTTCACTCACCATATACTCCTTGGTGGCAACAAATTCTACTGTTCCTTTGCACAATTCAGGTCTTTCATCAGCATCTCTCCGTCGACCGTCAGGGCCCAAATTGCAATGATAATCACGAGGAGTCTCATCTGTGTATCCTAGAAATTTTCAAGAAAGAGGTTACTTACTGGAGACATGTGAGACGAACTCTCATGAACTAAATTACAGTATTCAACTTCCATGGATAGCATGTATGGCTAGGCTACAACCTACGGGGCTCCTTACTAGTATATGAACATCCAAGCTACATGAAATGAGGAGCAAGATGGCCTAGGATCAGGTGCCCATAACTCAAGTATTGGCAGTTTAGCATTACCGACGTGTATACAGTAAACAAATTTCAGATATGATCTAGTGATGGTGCAAATGCAATTAAGTATAAATTGTTAAATGCGTAGTAAACTATTTTCTTTTCTGGGATGCCCCCTGAACATCTTTTTTCGCAACATTAAACATCAAAATGACTGTTTTACCCCTAACGCTACACTAAAGTATATGGGGCACATTTTAAAATAATTTACATAATTAAAATAAACCCTTACCCCTTTCTTCTTCAACATACCCCACCCTAGCCCCCTTATCCCTACCCTTACCCCTTAAACTTTCATCAACATTCCTCTCCCTCCTTATCTTGTAACCCACCCCCACCCCCACCCCCCACGTAACCCGTATCCAGCAAGTTAATATTGGCTTGTAATAGATGTCAAATTCAGATTCTATAAACAATTCGCCTTAAGAAACAATTTTTAGAATGATTCAATATTTGGGCACTGTAAATATTCACTCTAATTTTTTTTTTTAACTATATTCACTCTAATTTGAAACACCAATTAAGAAAAGGAAATAAAAGGTAAAGGACCAAGACCAATGCTTGGAATCAAAACGTGGACAAACAAATAGTGAAAGAAGTGTGTCAATTTTGGTGCAGAGTAAACTATGTGGATGTCAAACACAATGAACACACACCAACATATACATACGCATATCAATATACATTATACTTTTCTCGTATATTAAATTATTGGGTTGTGGATGGGGTGGGTTAGAGGATATGGGGAGGGGGAGGGATGTTGATGAAAGTTTGGGGGTAAGGGTAGGGGTAGGCCGTAAGGGGTGGAGTATGTTGAAGAATGAAGGGGTTGGGGTTTATTTTAATTATGTAAATTCTTTTAAAATGTGCCCCTATACTTAGTATAATGTTAAGGGTACAATAGTCATTTTTTTGTTTAAAGTTGGAAAAAAAGGGTTTATGGGGCATCGCAGAAGGAATAATAGTTCAGGGGCACCCCAGAAAAGAACTGACACTACAAGGACCACATAGAAAATAAAAATTATAGTTCGGAGGGCAATCGGCCGAAAAGCCTAAAAGTTATGCAAACGCAATTTGGTATAAATTGTATAATGCATAAAAGTTATACACATGTATGAAAAATACAGTTATGCTTCATACACATGAAACTAACTAAAATGTATATGCATCATTTGTTCGTTAATGTAACAAAAATGTGCTTGTTGCATACACCATTGCAGGAGCTAGCACGCTTATACAGGATCTCATCACAAATATATTGGTGCAAAACAAGAATTCTATTATCAGCAATAGAAAAATTGTAAAAATATATGGATTAAATCAACAAATTCACAAAAAATTACTGAAGCTAACAACAACCCCAAAGGATAGAAATAGAAAGAAAATGAAGTAGACTCACCACACAAATTACAAATGAACTTCTTCCCCTGATCAATGAATCTCATGAATGGGTTTATGTATCCTTTGCAACGAGAACACCGAACAGGACCTCCGTCACCAAAATCAACAACCTAAAAACAAAATTAATATAATTACTGAAAAAGTAAACTACTTCCTAAAACTGAATTGTCCACATGAATCTAAAGGTATAGCAGGCAACTTCTAGATTACACTATTGCTGAAGTTCCCATGGTTTTACAGTTTTAAATTGTCATAAACATATTAATCAAATAAGCTTTCCAAGCATTTGGACAGATATATAATAACTCCAAAGAAGATCAAATACTTCAGAGTAAATCATAGAATCACCAAGATAAGTAATAAATAAACATATAGATATTAGTACTGATAATTGCAACAAAGATGATAAATTCCCCCAAGGTTCCAAGTTAATTCACTTCAACGCCAAGAATATCAAGAGAGCAGCTATAATATATCTCTGTCCGCTACGATAATAACAAGTTAAATAGTCGGTTCTGTATGAGAGCTTCAGCAGAGAATGACAATTCCTGTTTCTAATTATCTGGTCGTCCATTGGGATTTATTCGGGCAAAATAGAAGATAATTAATAAATTTACTTAATTAGCATATCAAGTGAGACTACCTGTTAGTAAATTTACATAATAAGCATACCAAAATTAATAAAGTTCCTTTGGAAACTAAACATGTAGTCATGACCATGTAAATTTATTTTCTCAACACCATAAACAAAGAAGGGTTACTTCAAGGTTCGAGCAAATCTATCAATTACTTGAATTGGATCTTCAGAGGGATGAGGTAGAGCCAACGGCTGGACCAACAAGGCCAACTGCATTGCGGATGTGTTCAACAGATCGGTAGTGCATGGTATCTGATTGAAGATAATCTCAGTATCAGCATAAAAATTTAATAATGCTAAAATTAAGCAACTTATAGTATAAAAGGTAGCAACTCCAAACTAATAAGCAAACGAATAGATGAAAGAAATACAGGAATACCGAACCTGATTAATGGTGCATCTCATATAACGCGGACTGCAATTCCCAGTATCATTAACAATATGTTCACAAGTTGCAGGCTTCATGAAAAAAGAAAAATAAAATTAGTAGAAAGGAAATATATAAACTATAAGTAAACCATGAAACAAATCATAAATTAGCTGTGTATAGCTACATCATAGCACTTAACCAAACAAATAAACAAGTGATCACAGATTATGAGTGCAAGTCTCAAACAAAAAATATATTTCAGCATGTTGTTAGAAGAACACATAAATCTTGCACATCAGTCCCGTAGTTGCCTAAAAGATGTCAGTATTTTAACAATCAATATAACATCTTCAAGAAATAGTACAGCATCAATTAACAGTCAATAGTATGATGGCTCATGAGCTCATCGGTCAACAAAGGTCAAATAAATTACCGGAGGAGGGTTAGCTTGATTTCCCTGGCGAGTCTCATGAATAATGACAGTAGAGCTTGGGATAGGGCGAGGAATCTGATTTGGATCAATCTTAGACGGCCCAGTCACCGATGCACCAGAATGACCAATAGTAGGAGGCATTTGAGCCATAGACTGATGAGAAGTGGGTGGTGGCATCCCGAACATCATTGGTGGCTGTGAGGAACCAGGTATTTGGGAAGGGCCCGCCTGCACCATTATATAACAATCAAACATTAAGGGGTTCAGTTAAAACTAATAAGTCGCTTGCCGGAAAATGTCAGTAGCCCGTTTCATTCATCCCTGCAGGAATCCCGTTGTGAGATATGTAATAGATGAAATCTGTTGGTTTCAGTTGTCATGAGTATATTGATTAATCTTCTGAAATTTATTCAATGATTTCCCGTTCATCCAGTTATTTTTTCGCTTATAATTATTAATAAAACAATACCACTAAGCCGCATTCGGGGAAGTCTTTCAGAAGGCCGTAATTTTATATTCCTGAAGCAAACTACAGAGGTGTGTCTGCTCTTTTATGGGAGAAAAACTCTAATTACAAACAAGCTGCATAAAAGCCTAGACCTTGGTCTTTCCTGTGATTAAATTTACTTGTAATCAAGTTTGAAAAAGACTTCAAACACCATATTGGCATTTAAAACAAAATCATATGATGTTATGCACTATTCTTATGCAGGACTCACTTCAACACTACAGAGGAAAAATCGAGGCACTGTCTCTTCCCCTTACAGCAATCCTAGTTTAGTAAACACGTTAAAAAAGATCATCATTTTCTACACAGCAACCAGTGAATTAACAAGGCATACATATACAAAGTCCACAACAACGTCTTATGAAGTTTTCAGTGCCTTGTGGTGACAAAATGTCAGGAAGAATGAGGTAGATTTGTCGTGGCGTCAAATAATAATACAGCAAATTTAGAGGGAATACATATGATTCAAGAAGATCAAATGACAGATGCAAACTATGCTCAAATATAGGATGCCTAACCTAAAATCAAGATTTCTTTCTAGTGAAGAACATAGAAAGATGATGTGCAGAATAACAGTTGTGAGCTTAAAACATGTTTTTTCAATCCATCGAATAGCTGTATCAAAGAACAGCATAGCAGATAATGTTCGAGAAAAACAAAGCTAGCTTAGATAACAAACATGGTTGCAGTAACACAGAAATAAACTTTATTGAACTGTTGATCTTAAAGCACAGGAATGTCTAAAATCTACGGTATCAATTTCTAGTTTATTTTTGTCAGTTAATCACTTAAGATGTAACTTCAAGTTTGATTATCCGAAGCAGAAGATAGTTGATTCAGGTTCATCTTGATATAAATAAAAACATTTTCATCACATATAAAGGAGTAGTCCAATGAGCAGTAGCTTGGTAGTGGATAAGAAATATCACCTGATGCGGTGGCATTTGCCATGGCTGCGCCCCAAAAGGAGAACCTGCAGGTCGGGGCATACCTGGAACTTGCGCTGGAAATTGGGAGGAACTTGGAGGGGGCTGCATATTCTGAGGGACTGCGGAAAATGGTGGATTCGGTTGACCCATGGCTGGTCGTGCAGTAGAAGGTGGGCTCCCAAAGGGTGAGTGCATGCTTGTAGGTGGAGCAGGAGTCCCTGAAAATATTGTCCGAGGAGCTCCCGCTTGCGGCTGTGGCAGACTTCCAGGGGGAGGAAAACTAGGAGCACCTGGCATTTGGGATGATCCAACTGCAGGGGGTCCATTAGCCACAGGTCGCATATAGGATCCAGGCCCCGAGGGAGCAGACATGAATGGAGAAGCAGGACGAGAAACTGGGCCTGAAGATGGGAAACCACCTGGAGGTGCAGGAGCAGCAAGGGGTCCTGACATAGAAGTTTGTGATACTGCTGGAGGAGGAGGCCTTGACCCAAAAGGGGGAGGAGGCTGCACTCCAGGAGGCAGACCTCCTGGTCTAACAGCAGCAACGTTTGGGGGCAATGTAGATTGTTGTGGACCACTGGAAGGCATGGGACCCCTCGGAAAGGAGCCTGGTGGTCCTGGACGAGATGCAGGAGGCTGCCCACTAAATGATGCAGGCTGTTGGCCAAACGGTGAAGAAGGTCTAGGACCGCCTGCTCCTGGTGGTTGATTGGGTCTATTCAGATGTAAATTTTGCATATTATTGGCAAGTGCATTCGGGTTGTAATTAGGTGGTGGAACATTTCCAGGCCTGGTTCCCCCAGGAGTTGCCATCGTTCACCCTAATCAAAACAAAATTCACAACCAACCCACTCTAATCAAAACCTTAAAGAAACTCAAATCCAAATAGTTAAAACCTGCAAGAAAGATCACATTTTCAGCAAAACCGACACACGCTTTCTTAGTTACAACCCAAAAAATCATAAAACACGAATTCATCAGATTAATATTTGAATTGCCGAACATTAGTAATTCTATTATATAGCATTAAATTTCACAGCTAACTTAAAAACGAAAGACTGTGAAATATGAGTGGTTCTTTCTTAAGTTACTCAATCCGCTTTAAGGCCTATTTTTCCCTTCCGTTTTTTTTTCGAATCGGACTCTGTGTACGGACATTACATCTCTTCTCTGTGTCCTTTTGGTAACACAAGTGTGTTTTTCAATTAAAAATTAATAATAATTACTAGCAACCCATGATACATCTACTATACACCTACTAACAGATGTACATTCTACAAATACAATCATCATATAAAAAATAAATAATGAAACGTGAAAATCAGCCTTATCCAACTAAGGGGGGTCAATTAAGCTCACCTGTAGAAACTCTATGTTGGCCGAAATTCCGGTCCGTGAGGGATTAACCGGCGGATTCCCGGCCAGACCTTTGATATTGATCTGATTATCTGAACTAACAACAAAATTAAGAAAAAATAACTATTAGAATCAAAATTAAAATTTAGTTCAGATCCAATTGAACCCTAATCAATAAACAATATAGCTATAAGCTTGGAACTAATCTGAATTAAATATATAGAAGTAAAAATTCATGAGAGTGAATAAATAGAGTTACATAAGATCTATTGAAGGGAATTAAGTTGTACCTCTTGCAGAAAGAGTTGGACGTCGGAATAACAAAGGGAGTTGTGTTTGTTTCTCGAGATCGGAGGGTAGAAGAGGTGATTTTGAAGCGTTACAAAAAAAGTGAATAATTGTTTGATTACCTAAATTAATCTTTTACTTATTTTCTGTTTTTTTCCATTAGGTAAGTTGATCATTAATACTCCAAGATAACCTCTGTTGACTGCTATATTTATTTTTTGTTTATTTTTGTATTGCCCCTAAACTATTGCAAAAATTTCAAATTACCCCCAACTATCTTGTGAGATCTCAAAATGCTCCATAAACTACATTTAGTTTCAAATTGCCCTCTAAATCCTAAAATCGCCCCATAAATTAATGTATTGTTGTTTTAGCAAAAGGGCAAACTTGAACTAACACATTTATTCATTTTTTGGCACTTTATAAAAACCATTAAACTTGTATGTTTATTTGTAATAATAACAAAATTTATCAATTCAGAATTAGCCCATCCCAACATGCCCACTCTTGGCCTCTACCCCCACCCTACTCCCACAACTTGCTCCCTCATACCGACACCCTATGTTGCACCCAGCACCCACCTCATGCCCCTCCCCCCGCCCTTGTTGCTCATCGATTCAGCAACCTAACCAAATCTCCACCCCTACACCTATCCCTCCCCCCCCCCCCAACAACCAACAATAAGGCAAAAAACTGAATTCTTAATTTTTGCCACCAAAGCAGATAATTAAATGAAATATGACTCCAACATTCAACCATTTTTCACCTAAATAGGTACAACTCAAAATTCACCACTTTCTTACAATCTGGACAAGTTGATGTCTTTCATACCTTTGGTTGTAAACGAACAATATATTGCCAATTCATAATTTTGAAATGTTCAAAAACTTTGAGGATACCTCTATAGAAGGCAATTGCAATCTTATAACTACATAGTGGTTGTGTTGCTGAAAATCGAGTGGTTCTTGAGTCTTGTGTTGCAGTTTTTCAGCGATTAATGGTAGTCCGAGGTAGGGGTGGGGTAAGGGTGTTGAGGAAGAAGAAAGTTGTTTTAATTAATGATTTTGTGATTATTAAATTAGTACACAAGTTTAGTTATTTTCAAAAAAGTGTCCAAAAATTTAATAAACGTGTTATTTCAAAATGTTCCTTTTTACAATACAACGTTACATTAGTGTAAGGGACAATTTGAATGATTAAGAGGATAATTTTAGGATTTAGAAGATAAAATGAAATAAAATATAGTTCAGGGGATAAATTGAGACTTAATAAAATGTTAAGGGATAACTTGAAAGATAGTCTAAGGGCTTTTCTCATATAGGCACCACACATAGAAAACTTCTCATTTACCCACCCTCTGGCATAAATAACCATCCCCCACCCCCGTCGCTCGTCCCTGTTGGAAATCGTACCCCACACCCTCGCTCTATTGGAAATCGTCCCCCGCCCCTACTGGAAATTGCCCCGACTTTCGCCCATTTGCTTGAAGTCCGCCCTCCCACCCCTGTCGAAAGCAACCCTCCCATCCTGCCCTTGCTTAGATTCAACCTTCCACCGTCTCCCCCTTCTTGGTTGGTATGATAAGGTTTTTGATTGAAACTTTTTTGTGGTGGTTAGTGGTGAGTTAGATAGCGATAGTAGGGAGGGTGGTGGTTGAAGGTTAGTGTGGCGGTGTTGTGGTTGAGAGCGGTGAAAATTTGATAGTGGGTATGAGAGTGGTGGAAATTAGGTAGTGAAGATAACAATGGTGAAAATTTGAGAAGGAGAAAATAAAAATGAAAATAGTTGGGGTATTTTAGTATTTTCACTTGGTCAACGTGACATTTAGGCAAAGATTTTGTCATGGGTGACTTAGATTGTTAAAAAGGCACAAAGGTGCCATTCTTCCAAATTTCTCACATTAATCGGTACCTAGAGCATCCGAATTAATATTTGTCCCGCTAGAGTACATGCAATGCGAATTACCTCTCAATGGCCAATCTATGTTTAACATCTTACATGTTTTCATATACAAATTGTCAAACTACCCCGTTACTCGCTCTACTAAATTAGAAAAATCGACTCAATAATTGCTCTATTGAAATTCAAATCGAACTCAAATATAAATTGATTGATACCCGAAACAACCGGGTAAAACCAGTGATTGGGAAACGACAAAGTCCCAAGACGTGAGTACTTCTTAATCACTACTCCTCGACTAGTGGTATCCTAGTAGGAATCCTAGAAGACTACAAGTGGTACCCTACTATAATAGTACAACCCCTATCAGGCTATCATATCTATTTCCAAACAAAATAAAGCCCAAACAAATATCCTCGTTCCCTTCTACCTTCGTACCCATCGACCACCTTAACGATGTCTGAACCAGCAGCCGGCGGCGGCGGGGCTGCAGTAGTAGCCGGAGGCGGAGGAGCTGCCGGAGGGAGGCAGCAACAACAGCAAGGTGGAATAGGGCAGATGCTTACTGGTATTGTGAGAGTGATGGTGTTTTGGTATTTTGCATCGAAATTCTTTGGTCCGAAGAAGCCACCTGTGTCTCCCGGTCAACCCACTTCTCAGATCTCTAATCTCTTCCAAAAAGGGGAATACTTGGTATGCTTTGTTTTCTAATATATTCGATTGAATTTGATTGAGGTTTTCGTTTTTTGATGTTTACCCGATAATTAATATTTATTCATAGTAATTTAAGAATGATCTCCATAAAGCTGAATGCTTGGTGGGTTTTGTTTTGTGCATAGTTTGATTCAATTAATTGACGTTTTCGGTTACTGTTTTGGATGTTTGAACGGGAACAACTATTTATTCGAAGTAAATTAAAAAAGGATTTCCATAGAGGTGAATAATGGGGGGTTGTTTTATACTCTTCAGATTCAATTTAAGTAATTGACTTTTTCGGTTTTTTTTGTAATTTTTTTAATAGTTACTCCTATTTTGAAGTAACTTTAACATACTTTCAATAAAGGTGAATACTTGGTACTTGCTGTTTTTATTAGAGGTTTTTGTGGATGTATGTGATAAATTGAAGTTTTAAGATTTACGGATCCTTAACGATTTAGATAGGCTGACCCACTTAATTGAATAAGAATGGTTTGGTTGGTTTTATTTTATATGGATTTTGTTACATTATGAGATTGATTGAAGTTCTGAAATTTATGGATACTTATTTGTAGATGTCTTATTCATGCAATGTACGCACTTAGTCGTATAACACTTGATTTGGTTTGGTTATGATATTTATTGATGTCTGAGATCCTCTGGGTATTGAAATTCACTGTGTTTGTATTGTTACTGATGAAGTGACAAGCTTCATAACAGAAAATTAGTATCATGCTTTTTTGTTTTTATTGTGGTTGCTAGTTTAAGTGAAGGTGTTACATGCTTTAGTTAACAGATAATACATATTGGCGAGTGTTATATGCTCCCTCATCTCACGATATCGTCTACTGTGATAATGGTAAAAATTAACAAACCTTGTTGCCTAAATTGGCACACATAACTTCAATTGAATCAAAACTATCTTGTTTATAGTTAAGTATGTTGAAAAATACTATCTTTTGATATACTTGTTTAAAATTGGAAAATATTTGTTGAGATGAAGGTGGTATTATGCTATAACACCCAGTGGCGTGGCGTGGCTTAATTACTGTATCCACTTGCTTTTTTTTTCATTGTAGCCTACCTTCTTGCTACTTCTGTCTTACTGCCTACGTATTATTTTTTGTTTAAACTATGACAAAATTTGATTCTTATATCTCTAGAATATATTTGTTTCCAGGACTTGTATGTCTATCTTTCAGAACGTGAGAAATTTAACGACTTTGGGAATGAAGACGCACTCGTATGGCAAGAGAGTAACATACCTTATGCCGTATGGGGTCCTGCGAGTACCAGACAATTATCTTTGAAATATAATCCTTCCGAGGTATATCACTTCATGATTCAGATGCATGATAAACTACTCTTTGTAGACATCTATTTAAGAAGATTGATTGTTCGTTGCATTTAGGATTTGAAGAAAAATGGGAGTCTTTATTCTCATATATTCTTCACCCGTGCCGGTTATCCTCCTAATCCAAATGATCCAGAGTACCAGCCATTGTCTTGCTTTGGGAAGACACATCGTAAGAATATATTGAGAATGCTTCGTGTGAACAGTTTACTCAGAGAAGTAATTTTCACCTAATTTTTTCTTCAACTTCAATTAGGACTCGTGACATATCTTCCAAAGTCAAAGAAAGACACAAAGAAGAGCCTACTAGGGTCAAACGATGACGAAAGTGTTCCAAAGGTATTTACTTTTCCTTTGTGGTATTTGTTATTGAATGCTTAACACGTAGCCTTGCTCACCTTATCCCTTGTGGTATTTCTTCTTTATATCTTTGTGGTTCTATACCTCCTTAAATGAAGTGTTTGACCATGTATGAAACTCTCAACATGGTACCCTTCTCAATAACCAAGTCATATGTTGGGTACCCTTTTTTTGGATAAAGTAGCAATGGGGTGAGTGGCAAACCCAGGACCTTCTGGTCACTAGTAAGATCCCTTTTCCACTAGGCTATTCGATTAACTCGTCACATGTTGGGTACCTGTAAACAATTTGATACATGCAATCTCCTGGCATATTGCTTTTAAGCCCATGTACTTCCTTGGCAGTTCTAAGATGATCCAAGTGCCACACGAATTAAGTCTATAACCTATTCTGATAATGATGAGTAATTTAAACGAAGATATAAATCGTCCACCAATTTAATTAATTGCACCTTCTCTTTTTGTTTCAATTTCATTATATTTCAAATAGTATTGTCGTCTGTATAAACTTGGGTTTTCCTTTCAGGCTGAGGAAGATGCTACTAATGATTCTGCAGAACATTCCAAAGGGGATGGTCCCGCTGAATGGCTTTCATACTGGAAACCAAATGTTACAATTAACTTGCTCGATGATTTCTCAAGGTATCTTTTTATAGTCCTTTATGTTGCATACAGAAGGTAAATGGTATAGACATACTTTCCTTGGTATATTTGCTGTGTAACAAAGAATAATTGTCAGATTAAACTAACCCCAACAGGTTAGTTTAATGGTAAAAAGACAAGTTTTGAGGAGGTTGCATGTTCTAACCTCACTGGTCTTCTTGGGGCAGTAAAAGTTACCTCTAGAAGCGCTTGAAGAGCCCGAAGACTTTTCTTGCCATAGATTATGTCACCATCTCCTCACTAAATTTGGTTAGATGAAACTAGCAAGGGCTAGTAATAGATTCTCAGAAACTCAAAACTTACCATTTCCTACGGTACCTTTTCATTTATCCTTGCACACAGTTGATGGCTGAGAAGTTTAAGTAATAAATAAATTACCATAAGTTGGGCAATTCCTTTGGTATTGCTAAAATATTTTATTGTCCATCATATCACTCATTGATAGAGGTACTTATTCCACTCAACTTCTGATCAATATTCTCTGGTGCTTCTTTTGCAGATATATGTCGAATGCCATACCACCCAATATTGCTCCTCGTATCCTTGTTCATTCTTGTCATATATAATTATGTGTCCTTGTTGGTTTGGTTGGGTACTTCTAAGTTCTTGATCGAATTTTTTCTACTTAATTTTAATAAGTACCTGTAGATATTATTGATGATTTGGTTAATAAAGATGAGTCAGTGAGCTATATTACAACAATTGTGCTGAATTTAGTTAGAGAAATATTTGTGTGGTTTCTTTTCCGGACTTTTTATATCTAGGCGCATTTGATTTAGATTTCAAGATCTTAGAGCTGGCCCGTGACTGTTTCTGCAATGGGCTTTAATAGTGTATTGAGTAAGTTCGTGTCTTGGTTTGGGTGATTGATTTGTTTTGTCTTTAGACTCTGCATAATATATGACTCACGCTCTTTTAGGTTCTTTAAATTTTGTGGGTGGCCTAGCTACTAAGATCAATGCAGTCAATTATGTCTCTCCTAGAAGTTGGTTATCTACCTCTCATTTTAAAGTGGTTCTCAGCCTGTTATGTATATGCATGTATCTATTGTCTGAATGACCTGTTACATTTGTTGCCATCTTGTTTGGCCAGTTCTTATTTATTCATAGCTTATAATACCCCCGCCCCTCTCCCTCCCTTTCAGCTTGTTGTTTACTTATTGTAATTTTGTGATATTCCTCCTTTCTATCTCCATCATAATGTGTTAAAGGGATGAATTCCAGTTGTTTTTGTCTGATCCTCATTTAGCCGTTGGTTCCTCCCATCATCACCAACCCATGATAGAACACCATTGCGGATAGTTGGAACAGTTGCATAATGTGTGAAGCGAACATGTTATGGCCCATTTCATGCTCATTTTCTTACTCTCTCTAAACAGTAATCTTATGTGATCTTCTGTCTTAAGGTGTAAAACCAATGCCAAAACACATTCATCATTTTCTAGATGCCGATGCTAGTTCTCTCAAAGTCTGTAAAGCTTAAGCACTGCATATGCTAGGCATAATTTCATCACCCCTATCTATCTACTGGTGATATGCAATTGCGAATGACGTGTTCATGGTATTTACCTCTAAGATGAGAACCATTAAAAGAGTGTCTCTAAGACTCTAACTGGGTCGATATCTATATGTTATCTCATATCTTCTTTATTGACATTGTGTTGAGCACTCCTTTATTATTGCTTCTTTTTAAGTCTGTGTTTGCAAGGATGTCACATGGCTTTTGTTTTCGTACATTCCTTGACCAAGTTTCCAGACTTGAATATTGAACCAACAACAGGAAACTACTACCCTACAATTTACATCAATGAGTTTTGGTTACTTAGGGACAAATTAATAGCGATCAATGAGACAGTGACAGAGTTGCCACTTCACCTAGATGTGGGTCCCATAAGCATGACAAAATGGCAAATATTTATGCAGATGGATCAATCATTCCAGGTTCACCGTGATTACGGAAGCATGCTCGAAGGTGAAGCCGATGAACTTAAGGTACAACATGGTAGTTTTATTGTGAAGTCATTTTTCTTTTCAATTTTTTGGATGACATAACATCTAGAATTCTTGCAGTGTAAAAGTGATAACCATGGATTACTCTTATTAATTTTAGTTACTACAGAATGTAGTCATATAATAATGATGAAAAATAAATGGTACTCTTTATTTTCAAGATTCAAATGTATTATGCATATGCCAACAAGGACATGAAATACACCTCCGTATCTTAGATTAGTATGAAATGACACAAATTGGTGCATAATGCACCTGGTACTGAACTAGTATGTACTGGCATTTGGCAGGGATAGTAAGATATGAAATAACTGCAAAAAAGCTTCTGGTCTCAAGTATATTTTTAGATAGAGTTGGTGGAAGTATAGAAACATACACGTTATTTTGCTGTTTACAAAACATAAACTAGTAATGATGAAGTTGGTTGGCCTCAAGGAATATCAGATGTGAAAGACGAAGCACTTTAAGAACATACTAATTTTATACTACCGGGACCTCAAACAGAGTAAACTGTATGACTAAAAATAGTTTATAAACTTGTTATTTTTGTTTCCTACACAATAGCTTACAAGGAAAACCCTTTCTTTTTGGATTGTTATCTTGTGGCTGTCACAGATCTAAAATCGATGCTCTCGAGATAGTTTGAGATATCATATGGCTGAGTGGTTTTAGTGCCACTCATTCTTTTGCTGCTTCTTTATGTTGATGGTCAGCTGCTCATTTCTCTTGGTTGTAAGATGCATATTGTTTTTGCAGAGGGTCTTTTTGGAAGGAAATCCTTACTTACTGGTAGTCACAATGTTTGTCTCGCTGCTCCACTCCCTGTTTGACTTTTTGGCTTTCAAGAATGGTAATCCTTTCCTTCCATAATCCACCTGTTTTTATTTAATGACCTAGTTAAATCTGACACACACATTAGTATACATAGTTGAGTTAAGTCCACCTTAATATGCTACCCATTTATAAGAGGACTTTAAATGATAGATACAATGGCCTGCGTAGTAAATTACGTTGGAATCAGGACAATAATTTTGAAGAAGTGAAGAGAAAATATGTAATGCCATGAGTTGTTTACTCAAAATAGATATGAGGTACATTCAGATAAAAACGGAGGGTGTAATATTTTCATGTTAAGAAGTGGATGCTTGTTTTATCTAAATATACACTACTTTTCAGATATTCAATTCTGGAATAAGAACAAGTCAATGGAAGGGCTTTCTGCAAAGACCGTTGTCGTGAGTTTTATCTCTCAGCTAATAGTTTTCCTCTACCTGCTCGACAATGATACTTCATGGATGATACTTGCAAGTTCTGGTGTCGGTTGCTGCATTGAGTTCTGGAAAATAGGGAAAGCTATGCATATTGAGGTACACCTGATTTCCATGCTTTACTTTCTGAACTTTTATATGTTTCGTATGTGATGAATTCTTACTACCACGTACACATCACACACTTACGTGGCAATTTTCCAAAATATTTTCCCATTTCTTGTTCTGTTTTTCTTGCTGTTGGTGTCGTTACTCTCAAGGTTAATCCCTGCGATCACTATGTGTGTTGTGGTTGAACAGTCGATACAACCTTGTTAATTTATGATGTTCTATTTATTGCAGGTTGACAGGTCCGGTGCGATACCTAAATTGAGGTTTAGAGATCGTGATTCATATGCTGGAAATAAAACAAAGGAGTACGATGATATGGCTATGAAGTATTTGTCCTACCTTCTCTTACTTCTTGTTGCTGGCTTTGCCGTGTACTCCCTAAAGTATGAACGCCATAGGAGTTGGTATTCTTGGATCCTCTCATCTCTCACCAGCTGTGTTTACATGTTCGGTAGGCCGTTTCTTTATAGTTCTATTTCTATCTCCTTCTGTAACGTCCTGCCATAATTTACTCAAATTTTCTTAGTAAGCTTTGTTAGTGTTACAAAACACGAACTATTAAATTAGATTTGAGGTTTTGTTTGAATGAATGAATATAGAAATTGGGGTTTAAAATCATTAGCAAATCCATTAAAGTACTTTGCATAGTGGTTCTTGAATAAGTTAAACCATAGTTTGTTTATGTTGTAGTCGCTACATATACTAACTTTCCTTGTTTCTGCATCTGCAGGTTTCATTATGATGTGTCCTCAATTATTTATAAACTACAAGCTGAAGTCTGTTGCTCACCTACCTTGGAGGCAGATGACATACAAATTTTTGAACACAATTATTGACGATCTGTTCGCTTTCGTGATTAAAATGCCCATGCTGCATCGTCTATCTGTCTTTCGGGATGGTAAGTATTGATTGCATCCTCGCTAATTATTATGCAAATCATTCATGCATTTAGTTCAATCTATAAATTGCAAGATGTTACAAATTCTTGAACTCTTTTCACACATTTCCACTCATTCATTTATGATTTTAGAAGTTAGAACTCTCACTTAACAAGTCATGCTTCATTCTAGTAACAAAATGGTAACGGTGCTTCTGTTATCTAAACCCCATACACTATTGCATGGAAGCAGGTTGAAGCTTTAGTTATCGAGGTCTTTAAACAATCACAAATGATCAAATGAATTATAGACAATTTTTACTTGCTGTCATATGGAAATATACTTCCATAGTGCGTATTGTGTTGTATATGATCGAACTCATCATTTACATTACCCCCTTTTCTTAGATTTTTTTATTATCTTGACCAATTCTATTTTCATTTTGCTGCAGATCTTATATTTTTAATATATCTATACCAGCGCTGGGTATACCCAGTGGATAAGAAGAGAGTGAACGAGTTTGGTTTTGGTGGGGAGGAAGAGGATCAGGCATCTAGCAGTGCCCAGATAGCAGCAACACCAGAAGAAGAGAAGAAGACTAACTAAACCTAATTTTTGTTTCATTTTCGTGTACATCACCGGAGGATCAGGCCTCTAGAAGTGTAATATTGACACAGATTTATGGATTAGGCGTCACATAGCTCGAACAATGTTTGATTATATTCCCCCCTTGCATAGGTATAAGTGCTCAATGGCTAAGAGCTGCCATACTAGAAAAAGGAAGAATGTAGATCGGCTATTAGACCCGACGAACCAGTTTCTTGCATTAGTTGTTTTGATCTTCATAATTTTCTTTATTCGTTAAGTTATGGTATTTCTGCAGCTCTCTGATTTTATTCCTCCAATATTCATGCCAATAAGAGGTAAATATTTTTTACAACATTTCTAAATATTTTTGTTCAAGGGTTTTCAATGAGGGAAAAAGAGTATAGTCCCTCAAATAAAAGGATAGTCGACAAGGTACCATATCATAAATTCATAAGACATAAGATAATCATATGTTCAATTTTAAAATTCTAATGGTTAATTTAGCAGTGGTTTAGTTGAAGTATATAATTTTTTTTGTTTCCTCCATCCCCCAATTCTTTGCTCAGTTTTTATTTTTGATAGTGAAACTATTAAAATTTTGATCGTTAATTTTATTAATCGATAAGAAATAATAATATAGTCATGTGAAATCATGTAGGTGATTGTAAAAAGTTAAACAAGATAAATAATTTGGGATGAAGAGAGTATCAGTTCAGTGATCTCCCTCCCCCAATTTCATGTAGTGGAGATTTGAGCAATCTGGGGCGATGCGATAACAAAACCGAATTGATATGAAAATCGATTTATATTGAAACTGAATTTGGCTTCTAAATCAATTTGAAAAAGATTTACATACTATGTTCAACAATCATTTCGAAAATATATTCAATTATTAGGCTCGAAATTGATTAGAATTATCAAACAAACAAATTTCGATTCGGTTTAACTAAACGGAACCGTATCCACTCACCAGTTCACTTTTACGGTTCCCTCCCTTAAAAATTCCAGTTGCCGCGTAATCTCCACATTGAAAACATTTTCCCTCCAAAACCCATTATACCTTCCCCAAATTCCAAAACCCTAACAAATTCCCATTTTTCCCTCTCCAAAATCCCCAACTTCGTAATTTATTTCAATATCTCAATTCCAATCGATTGATCAATGGCTTCAAAGCGGGAACCTCGTTCAAATCCACCTTCAGCAACAACCAAAAAGTCAAAAAACACAAACAACGAACTTCCTGAAGTTTCCGAGTTAGACGAGAGTAATTTCGCGGAGAATTCAATAATTCTGAACTCTTCTGATGAATCTATAAAGGAAGAAGAAGAAGAAGTGGAAGTAACTGGTCTTGCTCCGAAGCCACGTAATCGATCGAGGAATTTGGATAGAGTAGGTGGAGAGGTGAAGGATGAGGAGTACGAAGGTGAGTGTTTGTTCACTAGTGCACCAGTACCTGATGAGGAAGCGATGATTAAATGGCCTCATCGATATTCAAAGAAGGTATTGTTTTGGGTTTATTTGTCCCGAAACGATTGTACACTTTGATTTTCGATGGTCTAAATGACAAAAAATTGTAGTATTATTGGACAAAGTTAAGTTCGGTTTGAATAAAAAGGATCGTGTTAATAGTAAAATCACCTCACAACAATATGGAGAAGAAGGGATTTTAGTATTGTTTTTTAAATTTATACTACCTCATTCCATAATATTATCTAGTTTTATTTCTAATGTCCTAAATTATCGAACTTCGCAGTCTTATTTGAAAAATAGTTATCATTCTTGATTTGAAAAAATTGAAGTATATCTTGATTTAACTGTTTTAAGAATGTTATTTTAAAGGATATCTAGTTAGAATTTGTCTATTGATACTACTATCACTAGTGATGTTTTTGTTTGGGTTCCGTCGGACTTTTGAGTTTTTGTGTGACCTGATTTTATTGGATTTTACATACATGAATCAATGCAGTTGAAAATTAATTCGATGTCGGTTTTGATGCCTAGCCGGTTTAGTTTGGTTTTATTATTTTATAAAAATATAAAAACTTAAATTGCATGAATTTAAATAAAATGAAGTCCACATGATTTCAAACACATGAAGTCCTAAAACAAAAGAGAAATGCATTGCATGACAAAATAACTTATTTTGAGAACCATGAACTTCTTTTCCTTTAAAATTAAGTGAAAATTCGAAAAATATCACAAATATAGATATTTAAACAAAATATGTATACATTACATTTAATTCGGCTTGGTTTATGCTAAAACAAAAACTGATTATTTTTTGTCGGTTTTGGATATTTTCTTACCATTCGGGTTTGGAATCATTTCCACCCCCCCCCCCCCCTCGCTCGCCAAATTGGTAATTTTTTGGTTCATTAAGTTGGTTTTGTTGGTTTGAAGTGACCGAAAGCATCCATAATTAGCAGAGTATCATGTCATTTTTCTCTTTAGCCACAGGTGAACAAGAAAGCTGGAATACCTAATACCGTGAGTCCGTGACTAGGTGTGTTTGTGGGGCTCCGGGATGTGATAGATATTAGCAATCTTTGCACAGTCTATTTAGATATTGTTTCACAAACTTTTATATAATTGATATGGTGTAACTACATATGCTTAAATATAACATCATAATATGATAAAAGTTAAATGATATATCTAAAGATATTTATTTGAACAATTACTCTCCAATATTAACTATTTTGGCTTAAATATATGAACGTTAGTTTGAATCTTGTGTACTGTGTATAGAAATCAAATTCAAAACTATATAACCAAAAAGTTAAAATATGAAAGTAAAAGACACTATTAACTACTGTACAGTATATATTATGAGTGGTTATTTTTAAATTATTTATTAAAATTAAACAAGTGGCACATATATATTATGACACATGAATAGGCTAGATGACTCTTAGCCTTCACTAAACAATTTGGGCTTCTTGCATTATATATGTAGTATAGATGTATATATTGCTATAATTTTGAATGTCTTTTTTGTTTTATTGTTTGTGATTGACTATTTTGTAGTAACGATAATGATGAAGATGAACCAATTCCAGCACGTCGTCACTTCATACAGGCTAAGGTTGACGGGCAGATCTATAATCTCCATGATGATGCTTATGTGGAGGTAATATATATTTACTTTTTGATATATTGGAACATTTATTTACATAATTTGGCCATATGATACACCATTGTTTGTCAAATATCTTATGCAATATGTTTATTTTGTAGAAGTTTTAGCTAGCTCCAAATGATCACTGTTGATATATTTTACACGACCATCTTTTTGTTAGTTAAACTGGAGCTTGATACTCATATGTATATTTGGCCTAGGCTGATGCTGGTGAAGATGCTTACATATGTAAGATAGTGGAGTTATTTGAAGGTGAAGATGGTTCACTTCACTTTAGTGCGCAATGGTTTTATCGAGCAAAGGATACAGTAAGTGCATTAAATGCATGTGCATTAACCACCTCCACTGCTCAAAATAACTGTTTACCGAGTCTTTTTGTAGGTTATTGGAGAACATGGGAATTTCATTGATGAGAAATGTATTTTCTTCTCTGAAGTGAAGGATGACAATCCATTAAATTGTCTTCTTAAAAAGCTCAACATAGCGAAGGTTTCCTCAAAGGTAAGGAGTTTTCCCTATAATTTATTATTAGTATTTTTATGATATAGTTTCAATTATGGTTCCCCTCTTTCAGGCTGATTCAACACACAAGAAAAATGTTAGAGACACATGTGATTACTACTATCAAATGATGTACTTACTCCCTTATTCTAGCTTTATAAACTTACCAAATGGTATTGTTTCTTATAACTATTTGTCTTGAACATTTTCTTGCTATAATTTCTTGATGCAAGTTTGACGTCTGATTGGTGCTTTACTTGGCAACAGATGACGGTGCACATACTAATGAAAAGTTATCACCTTCAACTGATAATGATGGTGTTGTTGAAACATCGGAAACTGCTTCTGTGGTTGACAGCCCAGATTTGGTGCTCATGGATATTTATGCAGGATGTGGAGCAATGTCCACAGGACTATGTTTGGGTGCCAACGGTGGAGGTGTCAAGCTTACAACTGTGAGTCTCTAACATCATTAACATCTCGTATTGCTTCATCTCCTTTGATGCATATTTCAAAAGCTGCCTGATGGCGTTGTGCCTTATCATCTTCCATCAAGTCTTACAAGTTGAGTACCTCATAGCACTTAGGATCTGCTTCTGTGGCTGACAATGCATGCTAATTGTTTGAGAAATGCTGTTATACAGAAATGGGCAATTGATATCAATGAGTATGCTTGCAACAGCCTGAAACTAAATCATCCTGAGACACAGGTATTTTTTACCACTCCCTTTGTCCCTAATCGATAGGGAGGTTTCATTTTGCATAATTTCTAGGAAAATTTAAATTTATCTCACACAAGCAATTTTCTAACCAAACCTCTTACATTTAGTCAAATTAGGAACCAATTGTGGGATCTCCCAAAATGGAAAACATCCCAAACAATTAGGGACAGAGGGGGTGCTATTTGAAACTCTTGTTATATCTTATTCTGGCTAGTTAATTTATGGGTCAAAATGACACTTCAGGTAAGAAAGGAACTGGCAGAAGACTTCTTGTCTTTGCTAAAAGAGTGGTATCGACTTTGTACATCCTATTCACTAATAGGTGACGGCTCACTTGATCAAGATATGTGTGTGGATACAAATGAGGATGGTGAAGTTACTAGCGGTGAAAATACTGAGGATGAGGAGGAAGAAGATGGTGATGATGATGAAGTGTATGAGGTTGATGAAATTTTAGGAATTTGTTATGGTGATCCAAGGAAAACTAAAGAGACTGGACTGCATTTCAAGGTAATTTTCTGTAATCTAATGAAATTTAAAGTGTTAATTTCTGATGCTGCTTGCTTTTGTTCGATTATAGAATCAGTGTTTGCGTAAGACATCAAAATTGGGAAGTACAGGGAACTGGCTTGGCATGAGCATGTTATAAGAACTGCCTCTGAGATGCACTACTTTCTCTTAGGAAAGTTGTCATAAATTCTTCTATGAGCTCTAATACAGATAAATTTAGCAATAAAATTGTAGTTGGAACCCTTTGTTTATTATACAACTAGATATGGGTTGTAATGCTCAACTAGGATAACCTAATATTTTACCTTTGAAAATCTAGATTAGCTGGAAAGGTTATGGTCCTGAACACAATACTTGGGAGCCACTTGATTGCCTAAGGTATGAAACTTAAATAGGATGCAATTTTGATCTTAATACTTTGTCGTGGTGTTACAATGTGTACACTGTGTTTCACTTTTCAGTGGCTGCCCAGAGAAGCTGAAAGACTTTGTTGTGCGAGGATTCAAGTCGAAGTTACTGCCTTTACCAGTAAGCCTATGTCAAGATTATCTTTGTTCACATTCCAATTTACATTTGTTAATCATATTTCATCCTAACTTTTTTTTGGTGACAGGGCGATGTTGATGTAATATGTGGTGAACCACCTTGTCAAGGAATTAGTGGCTACAATAGGTTTAGAAATACAGAAGACCCACTAGCAGATGAGAAGAACAAGTAGCTTATAGTGTTCATGGACATTGTAGC